>CM057347.1:444270414-444634506 GCA_030015575.1 Agapanthus africanus
AATTATTTAATTATATATCTACAGAAATTTGGCAATAAATATCGTATTATGCACTAAATATCGTATTTTTCTCAAATTCCAGATTGCAACTGAAATACGAACTACGATTGTGCGGAGCTGAGAATGGAATTCTGGAGAAAGGCATTACGAGGTTAACAGTGCCAAAGATCCGGGTAGATCGACCCGTACAAGCGAACGCTCAAGTAATCACGGATCAAGCCAACGGAAGTTTCTAACTTCATAAATTCAAGGTACGTATTTTTCATCACCCTTCTCCTCAAACCCGACGCTCCAATACTTCAATTTTATGCAGGATTTCTTTCGCAAACTCCGCTGCACAAGTGCCAAGCACAACTGCCAAAAGAGATTAACCATATTTTTTGCAGCGCACCGCTTATAACATAAAAAACGATTGATTGATGATTTGAACAACTTTTATTGTTTGTGCATTGCATAAATTTAATACGGACTTAAGGGCAAAGAACCCCAACAAGATACGGTAAGGGATTTCATCACCCTTCTCCGTGGCCCACAAACCACAAAGAACGAGCATAGTCACACCCTCATTAACTTTAAAAGAAATTAGACTTTCAGCCTCTAAGGACTTCGCGCTCACTAGGGTAAGTTAAGTGTATTTCGAACACCGCCGATCGGTACATTGTTCCTGAAGTGTCTAGGAAAGTGTGAAAGGCGCAGGTTACTCTAATTAAGGAACCTCGCGAAAGCAAGGGAAAACCTCCCTTCCTCTCTGCACTTACCTAGCTTCTCGATCAGTCTACCTTTGGGCCGTTTTCGCAGTACATTTTACTTCAAAAAGCAAGTTTTTGAGCAGGTCTAGTTGACCTAGGTAACCCTAGACTGATTAGGTGTGTGCAGTGTGTCTTGTTTGTGATCTTGTACTACCTTGTGTGTGATATTTGTGGTTGTAAAAATTTTGGTTGAAAAACATTTTTTCTCTTCTCTCTCAGTCTTTTTTCCTACCACTCTCGAATAGTGCATGTCAGCTTGGACTAGAGATTCAAAATCTCGATTAGTCCGGTTTGTGCCTATATCTTCCGATTCTTCTTCACTTTCTGACTCCTCGGAACCTTCTGAGACCTTACCTTCTGCCTCATCGGAGCCGTCCGATTCTTCACCTTCTCTTTCTTCTCCCGCACCACCAACAATGACGGAGCAAACAATAGTTGAGCAACAGGAGGCGGCATTACAGGACAGATGTTACCCACACCGTTCATCCCTTCCTTCATGCATAGTACTGCCCACCATTGCGGCAAACAACTATGAGATCAAACCGCAGTTCATACCACTACTCCCAAAATTCCACGGACTCGAGTCCAAGGATGCATACCTGTTAATCAGTGAATTTGAAGGAGTATGTGCAATGATGAAGATCCAAGGAGTGGGAGAGGATGTCGTTAAGCTCAAATTCATTCCCTTTGCGCTTAAGGATAATGCGAAAAGTTGGTTAAACAGTTTACCAGCTAGATCGATCACGACATGGGATGACTTTGTGAAAGTTTTTCTTAAAAAATTTTACCCTATTCATAAAACCGTGCGAATTCGTAATGAACTCCACAATTTTAAACAAAAAGAGGGTGAAATTTTTTGGAAATGCTTAGAAAGATTTAAAGACATCTTAATCAAATATCCCCATCACGGGTTAGAACAGTGGAGGTTATGTCAGATTGTCTATGAGGGGTTAGATTCCAGTTCACGTATGATGCTAGAATCCATGTGTCAGTGCAAATTCCTGAGCTATGGTGCTAAGGACGCATGGAACTTTTTGGAAGAACTGGCTGACAAAACCATCCAGTGGGAGAGTGTGAGTGAGAAACCATCCGTGACTAGGAGTGGTGCACACATAGTTGACACCTCTATAGCTGCCGAAGCCAAAATCGCCGCTCTTGTACGGCGAATGGAAGCTTTAGAGGGGAAAAATTCATCGCTACCAGTCAATCAAATTTCTCCAACTTTGTGCGCTAACTGTCAGCATCCTAGCCACATATCGGAAGAATGTCCGTTTCTCGTTGGATCCCAGGGACCTGAAAACGTTAATGCACTGTATCAGAACCAGCGCCCCAGGAACGACCCTTTTGCACCAACATACAACCCTGGTTGGAAGAATCATCCCAATTTTGCTTGGAATCAGGCTCCTTTTCAAAACAACAATTCAAACCCGCCTTTCCAACAATTTCAAAATTCAAATTTTCAAAACCAAAAATTGGGATATTCGACTAACCAGCCCCAGCAGCCCCAACAGCCGAATCAGCACAACCCTACCTTTACACCCCCTGGGTTCGCCCAAGACGACAAGAGGGTAACATCCATTGAAAAAGGGTTGGAAGCTTTGATTAAAACTTCTGCGCAGACTTCATCTAGTCTGGCTACTTTTATGCAAACATCCGGTCAGTTGCATAGCGCTAACACTCAAGCGATAGCCAGATTAGAAATCCAAATCAGTCAACTGGCTGCAGCAGTTAATGAACGTGAGAAGGGAACATTTCCCTCTCAACCCGTGATAAACCCAAGAGAACAGAGAAACAACAACGCTCATATTGTTCAGACGAACAATATTGAGAATGCGAACTCCGTCACTGTCCTCAGATCAGGACGAATGCTTGACAACAAGGTTGTCAACCCTAGCGAATCATCCAAGCGTGCGGCTGTCAGTTTGCCAGCACTTAGTTCATCTCCAGCTCCTCTTTGCGATCCGTCTTCATCTTCATCACCTTCTTCTTCTTCTTCTTCTTCTTCTTCTTCTTCCTCGTCATCTGCTGCACATCCTTCAAACCAACATGAGAATTCTCCACACGACCACATTGATGATCCAGCAAGAACATTCCCGTCTTCTGCACCTATTCCATCTGCAGCTTTGCCAAACTCAGTGTTTGGACCTAAGGCTCCCTATCCTAATAGGTTAAAATCAAAGAAGCCTTCTGCAAACATGGAAAAGGTGTTGGAAGTTTTTAAACGCTGTGAGGTCAACATTCCTTTGTTGGACGTTGTTCAACAAGTTCCGGCATACGCAAAATTTCTGAAGGACTTGTGCACCCAAAAACGACGCACAAATGTCCCCAAAACCGTCTTCTTGGCTGCCACTCTGAGCGATGTTTTGTCCAAGTCCATTCCTGTGAAATATAAAGACCCAGGCTATCCTACTATTTCTTGCACCATTGGGGACAAACAAATTAACCGAGCCTTGTTAGACTTAGGGGCAAGTGTGAACCTCCTTCCCTACTCAGTTTACAAACAACTGGGATTGGGAGAGCTCAAGCCGACCAGAGTGACTCTGCAACTGGCAGATCGTTCGACAAAAGTACCGAGGGGAGAAATTGATGATGTTCTAATCAAGGTCGGGGAATTCATATTCCCCGTAGACTTCATTGTGTTGGAGACTGAGCCCATCACCAATCCCAGCGGACAAATTCCAGTCATACTGGGGCGGCCATTCCTAGCCACATCCAACGCGTTGATAAACTGTCGTAATGGGTCCATGAAACTTTCTTTTGGGAACATGACAGTAGACCTCAACATTTTCACGCTAGGAAACCAGGCGAGTGAAAAACACGATGATACTTTTGAAGTCAACGCTGTATACGATATGTCTGAGGAGGGGACATATGACTTCAAAAATGACTGTCTGGACGAGACTTTTGAAGAACTGTTTTCTGAGGAGCTTCTTTTCCTTGACAAGCTAAATCCTGAACAGGCATCCTACGCACATTGGGGGCCCCAATTTGAATCTCTTCGCAACGAAGCAGCCCCTGAAGTGCGACCATCTATAGAGGTGCCACCGAAACTTGACCTCAAAGTTCTTCCTGACCATCTCAAGTATGCGTACTTGGGAAATGACAACACGCTTCCAGTAATAATTGCAACCGACCTTGCGCCTGAGCAAGAGTCGGCCCTCATGGATGTTCTGAGAAAGAACATGGAAGCGATAGGGTGGTCAATGGCTGATATCAAAGGAATCAGCCCTGCTATATGCCAGCACAGAATCCATATGACTGATGATTCCAAACCCTTCAAAGATCCTCAACGCCGGCTTAACCCGGTAATGAAAGAAGCGGTAAGGAATGAAATGCTGAAGTGTCTGGACAATGGGATCATCTATCCCATATCTGATAGCAAATGGGTAAGCCCCATTCACGTAGTACCAAAGAAATCGGGACTCACCGTTGTCACGAATGAAGCAAATGAGCTCATCCCAACCCGTACACAAACAGGGTGGAGAGTCTGTATTGATTACAGAAAGCTCAACGCAGCAACTCGCAAGGACCATTTCCCGCTACCCTTCATTGATCAAATGCTTGAACGCCTAGCCGGACACGCCTACTATTGCTTCTTAGATGGGTATTCCGGCTATAATCAGATCCCGATTGATCCAGAGGATCAGGACAAAACAACCTTCACTTGTCCTTTTGGTACCTTCGCCTACCGCCGCATGCCCTTTGGGCTGTGCAATGCACCCGCGACATTTCAGCGGTGCATGGTGAGCATATTCTTTGATATGGTAGAGCGATTTTTAGAGGTTTTCATGGATGATTTCTCCGTCTTTGGAGATTCATTTTCTGAGTGTTTGAGGCATCTAGAGCTAGTAATGCTACGATGTAGAGAAAAGCACCTCACACTCAACTGGGAGAAGTGTCATTTTATGGTCAAACACGGCATCGTGTTAGGCCATATCATTTCTGAAAAAGGAATTGAAGTCGATAAAGCAAAAATCGACGTTATCTCAAGCCTCCCACCTCCACGAACTGTCCGTGATATCAGGGCATTCTTAGGCCACGCCGGGTTTTACAGGCGTTTCATCAAGGAGTTTAGCAAACTGGCTAGACCCTTGACTTCTTTGCTGGCCAAAGAAACACCCTTTGACTTCAACTCTGAGTGCCTTCACGCGTTCAAGCTTTTAAAATCGGAACTCACTTCCGCTCCGATTTTAAGCGCACCAGACTGGAGCGAACCTTTTGAACTAATGTGCGACGCTTCTGACTTTGCAGTAGGAGCTGTCTTAGGACAGCGATTTGAAAAGAAGCCGCATGTTATCCATTATGCGAGCAGGACGTTGAATGACGCACAGCTAAATTACACCTCGACTGAAAAGGAACTCTTAGCTGTTGTGTTCGCACTTGAGAAATTCCGTCCTTACTTGATCGGAACCCACGTCACTATTTACACGGATCATTCTGCGCTTAAGCATCTCTTTGCAAAAAAGGATGCCAAGGCCAGATTGATACGTTGGATCCTCCTTCTTCAGGAATTTGACTTAACCATCAAAGATAAAAAGGGGACCGACAATGTTGTAGCCGATCATCTGTCTCGCATACCAAATGCACCAAATGAGGAAATTCCAATCAATGAGCATTTTCCGGATGAACAACTTCTCTCCGTATCAAGCGAACCATGGTTTGCTGATATCGTGAACTTTCTAGTCACCGGAGAAACACCTTCTTTTTGGTCAAATCAGGACAAGTATAAATTTCTCTCCCAGGTCAAATTCTTCTACTGGGATGAACCATACCTGTTTAAATACTGTCCTGATCAGATCATTAGACGGTGCATCTCTAATTCTGAGACAAGAAGTGTTTTGTCCTTCTGCCATGATCAAGCTTGCGGGGGCCATTTCGGACCCAGAAAAACAGCGGAAAAGGTTTTGCAGAGCGGCTTCTACTGGCCGACGCTTTTTAAGGATGCTTTCGAATATTGCAAAACCTGCAACCGATGTCAACACATGGGCAAGATTGGAAAAAGGAATCAAATGCCCCTACAGTCCATTCTGATTGTAGAAATTTTTGATGTCTGGGGCATTGATTTCATGGGACCATTCCCAAACTCTTTCGGGAATGTGTACATTTTGCTGGCTGTGGACTATGTGTCCAAGTGGGTGGAGGCCATCCCTTGTCGAACCAACGACAACAAGGTTGTCGTGAAATTCTTGAAAGAAAACATTTTTTCCAGGTTCGGTATGCCTCGCACCATCATTAGTGATAATGGAACGCATTTCTGCAACAGATCTTTTGAATCACTAATGAAAAAGTATTCCATCAGCCACAAATTGTCAACACCCTACCATCCTCAAACTTGCGGTCAGGTTGAAATTTCCAACAGACAAATTAAACAAATTTTGGAAAAAACTGTCAACAAAAACCGCAAGGATTGGTCGTTGAAGTTAAGTGACGCGCTCTGGGCATTCCGCACCGCCTTCAAAACGAACCTAGGTATGTCCCCATACCGACTCATCTTTGGAAAGGCATGTCACTTGCCTGTTGAATTAGAACACCGTGCTTTCTGGGCAATCAAACAGCTCAATATCGATTTGGAAAAAGCCGGCGAAGAGCGTAAACTTCAGTTAAATGAACTTGATGAAATACGCAACGATGCGTACGAGAATGCCAAACTGTACAAGGAAAAGACGAAAGTCTTTCATGACAAAGCGATTCTCAGAAAAACATTCACCGTAGGGCAAAAGGTTCTGCTCTACGACTCCCGACTTCATCTGTTCCCCGGGAAATTGAAATCACGATGGACAGGTCCATTTCTTGTGCGCACCGTTTTTCCGCACGGTGCTGTCGAAATTGAAAATCAGCAAACTGGCAGCACATTCAAGGTTAATGGCCAACGGCTAAAACCATTCTTAGAATTGCCCGCGGAAACGGGGGAGCTCATGTTTTTGCATGAGCCGAGTTACATCGTTTAAAACACCCCCATGTTCTCTTGTATATATGTTTTCTTTTGTAATTTTAGTTTCCTTTTGCTAATTCTATGGGGGGTTTTACTTAAGTTGGGGGGGGACATATTTTTTTTCTTGTTGTATATAATTTGTTTGTAGGGAGCGCCGACAATTTTGACCCTCTTGGTGTAGCCTGACAGTGAGGACACTGTCCAGTTTAAGTTTGGGGGTACGCTCGGTATGCATTTCTTACCTTCGCATTCATATGTACATTTTGCATCTGCATATTTAAATCCATAAAATCCATAAAAATTTGAAAATTTTCTAAAAATATAAAAACCTTTTTGTCAAGTTAACTTGTGGAAGAACTCTGATTCAACATTCGACGGTTTTTGTTTAAAAAAAAAAAAAAAATAGGAATAACTAAATCTTATGTTTGGATTTTGAAAACCTGAAAGATAACTCTCCTTTGAAGTTAACTATAGCTGATATACGTCTTTACATCACACTACACGTGTCGTGAGTTTGTTAGAATTAGATGACAAGTCTTTAATGTTTGAAAACTTTTAAACAGATAAATGATTTTCTGAGGATCAAATAGGTTTGTTCTGAAATAAGTAATGTCAAGAATAGTTTATGAAGTAAAGCGAATATGAAGGAATGTCATTGATGTCGTAATTGGAGCTAAGTCTGAAAAATAACCCATCTGAAACTTGATTGGAAGGATTACACACCAAAACCGCTAGACACGTCTTTTATCCAAAAAAATATATTTGAACTACCTGTTATATCTCCGTTCGTATTAAATCATCTGATTTTCACGACAAACTGTCTTTTGTTTTTGGACCTAGGTAACTTGAGTAATTAAGTCCGCTGGGGTGTTTCTACACCTAATGCCCTAAAACCAACAAGTTTGGGTGCATTGGCCCAAAGCTCGCTAAGAAGCCTAGAAAGTCCAGTTTTAAAACAAAGTCAAGCAAGTGTTCTCTCCGAGTTAAAATTCCTAACGGTTCTTTGTGTGAGAATAATCTTGATAAAAGACAGGCTTTTATAAAAATTTTAACGGAGATATGAAGGTTTTATTCTATGATAAAGACTATTGCACGTTCACAGAGGTGTGTATGAAATGAAAACAAGAAAAAGGTGGAGTGAAGAATAAGACCTAGTTTCCTGTTATGGAAGATAGAAATTCTGAAGTTGAAACCTTCCTGGAAAACGAAACTTAAAAAAATGCTTAACTCTTTATAAAACTTATGTGATCCATTTAAAATGGTTATCTGGGATTTATTGTGCGACATGATGACTTTATTCGACCTTTCGGGAACTTAACGACACTATACGCACTGCACGTAAAGACATATAAAATCTGTAGTTAAATAAGAAGCGAGGTGTGAGAAATAAAGGTTCGATGGTCTAGACTTAGGATTATAGAATTGTTATTTTTTTTAAAACAAAACTTTAGGGTTTGAAGCTTAGTTATTTTACAAAACCAACTTGACCGGATTTTGTGGGTAGTATCCGCTGAAAACCCTCAGGAGACAACACTCCTCCTACTAGGGACACCTAGAGGTTTAACGGCTTGTTGCACATGCTCAGTGCAATCGCGTTCCCTGCGAAAGTGAGGTTAGGAATTTTTTTGTGAATAAAATGGTTTTTCTCGGGACGAGCAAAAGATAAGTTTGGGGGTATTTGTCCATACCAGAATATTGCATTTTATACCGCCCATTCTTATGCTCGTTTGCTTATAGGTAGGTGCTTTTAATCCGTATTTGCTACATATTTACAGATTACAGGTTTCCAGTACAAATATTGCAAATCAACACAAAATCTCCACAGTTACGTCAAAATACAGAACATCTGTCACAGACAGATAAAAGCCGGGTTTCAGTCATCCGCATCCGTCTAGTACCGCTTACCAGTTCAAAAGTGCAGGACGAAAACAGTCGTCATTTCTGGTCAAGCGTGGGGCCCATTGAAGATATTCAAAGATGCGTGGGGCCCATTGAAGATATTCAAAGATGTGTGGGACCCGAGGGAGTTGAATTTCAAAAGTGTTGAAAAGTGTAGCCAACATTGTTGACCATTGAAACCTGAAGCAATCGTAGAAGAATCTTTAAAATCTGCAGATGTTTAACATGAGGAAATGCAAACACAAAGCCACCAGAGAAAAACGGCTGCCTATCTCCACTGTATGGCCGCGGATGCGCGGCCAACATGGGGTATTGGCCGCGCATCCGCGGCCAACTATGCTCTTTGGTTGGTGAAATTTTCCTGGTTGGTGGAACATGGTTTTCTGGGGGTAGTTGGCACATGGTATTTGCAAATCTCAGCCTATAAATAACCCAGAGCAGAACCAAGAGAAGTACTAAGTTTCATATGTAATTTTGAGAGAAGAAATTCTTACATTTGTGATATATTCGTGCCCCTTTGTTAAAATTCTTATTCTTGGAATTTAGTTGAGTTCTTTGCCTTTCTCTAGTCTTGCAACTTCTATTTTTGAGCTTGCAAGATTAGATTTTGGTAGTTGAACTCATTTCATGTATTTTTGACCCGTTGCAATACATATTCAAGTTTGATTCCTGTAACTTTTGCTATTTTGTCAATTCTTATGATTATGCAGTGTGATATTCATATAATGATGTGTGAGTAGTTGCTCTTGGGCTACGGGGAGGTAGGATGTGGAATGACTGAACCTCCAACTCTTTCCTTTTTGATTCTTGCATCTTTTCACTTCTCTTCTTAACATCGCAAATTTATTATGTTTTGATTGATAGGGTATATTGTTTTGAATGATTGCAAATCAATCTTTAACATATATCCTATCCTTTCGTCACATTTTATTGTTGCTATGTTATGACTTGAAGACGGCATGAATACGGAATTAAGTTACTTGTTGAAATTAGCTAGATAGGGTATATAGCACTCTTGCATATAGTCTATACTTGCTACTTCACTTAACTAATTCCATATACATTTCATTATAAACCGCATTCTTGTTAGTTTCTGTTTTTCTACCCTTGATATCGTATTTCATCCCGAGACACGTTTCGGATAAATACGGCATACTTTCGATACTCAAATGGAAACCAAAAGAATGAATCTTGAATCAAAATGAAGAGTTGGGAGTAAAAGTCATATATCATTCCTACTGAACTTCAGCCCAAGTTTTCGTCTCATTACACCTTGTTCCTTTTTAGGCAGTACACTAAACGTGACAAAACACCATCTTCCAACCTTTGATCCGTAGCTCAATTTGATGCCGTGATATCCACTCCTTGTGGTTCGACCCGTGCTTGCCGGCTTGCTTCAACGCACCGTGCACTTGCGGTATTTTTAAAACTCGATACTCACGTCGTGCATTATTTTCCGACAAAAACCGACATATACGATATTGACCTTATTTTCCAAAAAGCACGTCACCGTGGGTTTCGAACACTTACTCTTCTTTGGCGGGTCTTTGGCGGTCAGCTCTTCGACGGCTTGGTCATCGAGGGCGATATCTTCAGGGATCTTTTCTTTCACCTTATCTATTCTATTTGACCCACTGTTCGAGGGCCCAAGATTCTTTTCGGGCAGCGTACGATTGCGCGGTTGAATATTTTCACAGGCCTTCGGTTCATCCTCTTTTCTCGACACGGATTCTTTGAAGAGAGGGCCAAGAGTCATTTCTTCGTCAGAGTCACTCCCGAAGGTGAGAACTTGCAATCCCCCAGCGTCAACCATGTGACAGTTGCCGGTAATTCTTTTACGCTCCTCAGTCGTATTTCTTTGCTCCTGACGAGTTTGTGTTTCATCCGCTTAAAATCTTGCCGGTGAGCAACATATCCCTGCCACCATCCTTTAAAAGCGTTACACTCTTCGGTGGGGTGTGCAATCTTTCGATGATACAAGCAGTAGCTAGGATGCATTTCCGCTTCACCAAGAATGTTTCCTTCGAAGGGTGGCAGCTTCATTCCCATCGATATGGCTTTGGTGAACCTCTTCCTAGTCTTGAACCTGCTTTTATTTGCGGCGGATGTACTTTGATCCGGCGGGAGCGTTTCAACCCTTTCATCCAGTCGCCGGGGTTTGGCTTTTTCAAATATGGCCATCGCACGCTCTCAAGCAGCTTTGGTTTTAAGAAGAGCTTCGTTCAGGAATGCATTAATCAAATGGCTAACATAAAGCAAAACGAGAGCGAGTCCATGGCAGCTACGTCATACATGACTTCGTTCAGAATCTGTTCCCCTCCGAACGGCGGCCGAGACGCGGGACGTCTCGCCTGAGGTTCGGGGAAGATGCTAATTGGTTTTATCCGTCCACCTCTCCGAAGATGCCAAGTTGATTTATGGCACCGTGTATCGAAGGTTTAGACGGATGCGGCCGATGTAGCAGACTTCGTCAGATTCCCCCTCGCTTGAGAGGTTTTTGATTGTGGGGACGCTCTTCCCTGCAGGCGCAAGCCCCTGCAGTTAATTACGCTACCGCATCGCGGTAACAACTTTCTCCTTCTCCAGCTGATCACTTCGTGTCGTGGGTATTTGTTTTGCTTGTGGTTGCCCGTGGATTGTATACGGAGACTGAGTTATGTCGTCGCCCGTAGGACGTGGACTAGTCCAAATCCGTATTATCTTAGATTTGGGTTTGGTGTTTTAGTTTAAGGATACGTTAGCCATATTTGAGGCTAAGATCGACTTAAACATTCGTTAAGGATACGTTAGTCCGATTTGAGACTAAGATCAACTTAACGGGATCGTTTAGATCCGACAAAAGAGCATTTGGGCTCTATTGTTCCAGTTTAGGGACATAGTGGTCCATTGCATGTATGGCCGCCGGGACCCGTCACCTCTCTGACGACGTTGAAGGATTACAATGACAGATGTCAGAGGAGTTCAGAGATGTACCCTTGAACCAAAGTAGATTAGGGGGATCTATAGTCCAATTTGGGACTAAAGTCTGTTTGAAGGTTTAAGGATATGTTAGCCATATTTGAGGCTAAGATCAATTTAAACATTTGTTAAGGATACGTTAGTCCAGTTTGGGACTAAGATCGACTTAACGGGATCGTTTAGATCCGACAAAAGAGCATTTGGGGGCTCTATTGTTCCAGTTTAGGGACATGGTGGTCCACCTCCATTTTAAGGACATGGGGGTCCATTGGTAGTTTAAGGACGCATAAGTCCATGGGTTTAAGGACCCCACAGTCCATATGGGTGTGTTTAAGGACGCATTAGTCCGTTAGTTTAAGGACGCATAAGTCCGCGGGTTTAAGGACCCCGCAGTCTGTATCTTGGTTTAAGGACGCATAAGTTCATGAGTTTAAGGACCCCACAGTCCGTGTTGATGTGTGGTTATCGGGACCCGTCACCTCTCTGAAGACGTTGAAGGATTACAACGACAAATATCAGAGGAGTTCAGAGATGTACCCTAAACCAATGAGTTGGTTGAAAGAGCAGATGTGCTCAGTTCAAGATGATTTGAAGACTTATGGCCAGTTTGGGCTAAGTCCAATTATGTTTGAAATATTGGCCCTCTGTTGGTCCATTGAAGGAGAGGCTTTGCCTCTAGAAACTTAGCCAATTAGGCTAAACCTAGTGTTAAACACTAAAGACCAACAGTGTTGAACACTGGGAATAAGATTAGCAAGTTAGTGTTAAACACTAAAAAATAATCAGTGTTAAACACTGGGAACAGAGTTTTCAAATTAGTGTTAAACACTAAGCAAATCAGTGTTAAACACTGCAAATAGAGTTTTCCAAACTAGTGTTAAACACTAAGAAAATCAGTGTTAAACACTGAGGACAAAGTCTTCAGATTAGTGTTAAACACTAAGGAGAAAGGGGTCACGTGTGGACACGTGAGAGCGCCCTGATTCCCCTTATTTTATTCTGCAGGTAAGTGTTTAACACTTTAGTTCTGACGACCATCACGTGCGAGCACGTGATGAAAGCCCATGCTCTGTGCGTTATACTGCTCATTAGGGGTCACGTGGTGACACGTGAGGGCGCCCCAGAGCTCTTTTCTATTCTTTGTGCTTCAGAGGTCACGTGGGGCACGTGAGGTGCCTGAGATTGGGCCGAAACTCCTTTCTTCGTTCTGCTATTAAATGTTAAACACTTTCATTTTTATTTTAGAGCATCACGCGTTGGCACGTGATGGGGATCTATGCGCCAATTGTTAAAGCATTTGCTGAGGGGTCACGTGATAACACGTGAGAGCGCCCAAAGATTTCATTTCCTTTGCTTTTTCTTTCTACTTTTTGGGAGTCACATGGGAGCACGTGAGGCATTGCCTCAAAGTTAATTCCTTCTTATTTCCCGGGATCTCTTCAGGGGTCACGTGGGGACACGTGACCTTGGTCTTTTGCATGCATAGAGATCTTTTAAGTCACTTCAATTTATTTTGAGAATTTAATTCTTTGTAAGATTAAGAATTAAATTCTTATTTAGGGTAAAACCCTAATTTCTTTTCAAAGGAATTAAATTCCCAGATATGTGAAATAATTAAATTCTTGATTAGGGTTAAATCCTAGTTTCATTTTAGGAGGAATTAAATTCCTGTGTGTTTGGGAGAATTAAATTCTCAAAACTCAATTCCTCCTCTGTGTTTTAGATCTGCATGGCAGGATCTCAACCCAATGAGAATTAAATTCTCAATTCATGGGGAGATGTGCACTTTGCAGATTCTCAACCAGAGAAAGAACTAAGTTCTTTTCTTTAAGTAAGAGTTAAACTCTTTTGAGAATTAAATTCTCTTTTGAAGCCTCTCTTTTCTTACCTAGGGTTTTTCTTTTGCAGAGAATTAAATTCTCCGCTCTTTGCTTTTTCTTCTCTTGAGAATTAAATTCTCCTCCCTCTGTTTTTCTCTCAAAAAAGTAGATCCCTTCTCTTCTTTTCTTGGCTCCTATTTATAGGAGAAGGAAGAGAATCAATTTGTTTAGCAAATCTCTCATTGAAAGATTTGATTTGATTTTATAATTAATATGATCCTTTAGATCATTCAGTGAATTTTATTCACTGTTGGATTTTAAATCCAAAAGATATTCTGTTTGTTATTTCGGTGAGATTTGGGGAAATCTTTTCAAGTCCAAGATTTTTCCATAAATTGGTGATATTTAATCACCTTTGGATTTTTAATCCAACGGTTCCCATAATCCTTTTCCATTTGGAAAGATTTAGAGAAATTTAGAATTTTAATTATATTTCGAAAGATTTTTAGAGAAATTTAGAATTTTAATTCTATTAAACTGTAAGGCTTTCAAAGCCTGTCACGTGCTGGCACGTGACCCTTGGTCACGTGGGAGCATGTGACCCCCAAATTGGTTCCTTTAACAGCCGCTTGTTCATATTGTTGTTTTAACCATCACATGTCAACACGTGACCATTGGTCACGTGTGAGCACGTGATACCTCTTTAAGGTAACCTCTGATTTTTAATCAGGGAACAGATTTTAGAATTTAATTTTATTCATTATTTTGGAGGCCTTAAGAGCCCATCACGTGTCTGCACGTGGCCCATGGTCACGTGTGAGCACGTGATGCCCCATTGGGGTCTTTTCTAAGTTTTTATTATATCTTTTAACTCCTCCAGTGGGTTCTTAAAAGCCCATCACGTGTGGACACGTAATGCCTCATAACTTTTGATCCCGGATGAATTATGAAGCCCATAATATATCAAATCGAAGGGTTTTTCGAGACGCTTTCGATACAATCAGAATTTATCCGTTTCTCATTCGGGGGTTTGTCAAAAAACAGCCCGAAAAATACTGGTTCGTATTTCCTTAAGCGTATCGCTGCCATTTGATACCTTGGACTCTTTTGCGCAGAAATTTTTGGCGGGAACAAATGCCCCCCCACTACTTTGCCCATGTAAGTATATACGTGGATGAAGTAGTGCAGAGTTATGCAGAGTTATGCATGGCGTATGACCAGTTTCGGGTTGGTGTATCACTTCAGAATCTTGATCTGAGAAGATAACGAGCGGACACAAGCGTCGTCATTTATCATTGACTCAAATCTCAACTCTTAAGGGATATAGTTCCAAACCCTCATCCCCATGAGCCGCACCCTTCCATTTCTTTATGTCTTACTCTGGCGTGAAATAGTTTATATGCTCATGAGTAGCTTCTCCCTTTCAGTGGCATGTAGCTTTGGCAAGTGTGGCTCATAGATGGTCGGTCCATCTTGACTTCTTTGCAGGGCAGTGATGGCTTAGGAGACAGGGGTAGGATCTGCCACCTAAGGCTTTTCAACTTTACGAGCCGTGAGGGTCTCATAAAGACTTTTCTCCCTACGAGTCGTGAGGATCTCGTAGGTGTATTTTCTCCTAGGGAATCGTGAGGATTCCTAAGTGCGTTTTCTCTTATAAATCGTAAGGATCCTATAAGAGAGTTTTCCCTCTTACGAGTCGAGAGGACCCGTAAGCGGTTGTTTCCCTCCTTGTCGAGATTCGACTTTGGAGAGTGTGACCTGTGGATAGTATGCAAGAGACCGTTTTGGGCCGACTTGCAGGGTCCCAGTGCTTAGGAAACAGGTTTTTTAATCCCTACTGCCTAAGGCTTTATCTCACGAGTCGAGACGAATCGAGAAAATCTCGCAAAGACATCAATTTCCTCACGAGTCGAAACGGATCGAGCAGATCTCGCAAGAATATCCTAATGTCACAGTTAACCTCTGCTCTTTACGACAGAAGTCCGTTAGGGTCTGTGGTACTTAGGGTTTTGGCCGTCGTACCGTCGTATGAGCTGATATATTCCTCGATAGGCAATCGTGTTGTTCGAGTAGCCCTGCGACTGCCGTGTCTCTGATCCCTTCGGGAGCTGGACAAGACGTCTTCAAGCAATCCTCCTTGGCAGTTTGACCGTCGGAAGAGCAAGCGCTAGGAATTTGCCATGCCGCTTTTTACTTGAGGTTAGGCTCATTTTGGAGAGCCCTAATGAGTCATAACCATCCGCGCTGGTGTGGGATGATCTCCGATAGTCTTTCAGGCTTTTTATGACTTGTCGTTAAGACCCTGAAGCTGGGAATTTGGCCTTTGCTTCGTTTTGCTGGCATCGCGTCTGCTGTATCGAGATGAATGTCGCGGTTGTTTTTAGTTTGCTGATGAACCGTTGAGGTTTGGAACTAGGAATTTTGCCGTGGCTCCGTTTGTTTGATCATCGCGTCTGATCCCTGCTGGAGGAAGAACGCTGGGGTGATATCTCGTCTGCTTTATCGAGACGAATGCCATGGTGGAGCTGGAATTTTGCCGTGGCTCCGTTTGTTTGATTGTCGCGCCCGAATCCCGCTGGAGGAAGAACGCTGGGGTGACAACTCGTCTGCTGTATCGAAACGAACGTCGAGGTGGAGCTGGAATTTCGCCGTGGCTCCGTTTGTTTGATTGTCGCGTCCGGATCCCACTGGAGGAAGAACGCTGGGGTGACAACTCGTCTGCTGTATCGAAATGAACGCCGAGGTGAAGCTGGAATTTCGCCGTGGCTCCGTTTGTTTGATTGTCGCGTCCGAATCCCGCTGGAGGAAGAACGCTGGGGTGACAGCTGGGGTGACAGATCGAAACGAACGTCGAGGTGGAGCTGGAATTTTGCCGTGGCTCCGTTTGTTTGATGATGTTGCGTCTGCTGTGTCGAGACGAACGTCGAGGTGGTGACCATTCCACACTGGTGTGAGACGATCTCCAGTTGTCTTTCTGGCTTTATATGGGTTGCCGTCAAGACCTTGAAGTTAGGAATTTAGCCTTTGCTTCGTTTGCTTTGTCATGTTTGAAGCCTGTTGGAGGAAGAACGTTATTGTTGACATTGCGTCTACTGTATCGAGGCGAATGTCACGGTTGTCTCTAGGTTGTTGTTGAACCGTCGAGATCTGGAACCAGGGATTTTACCGTGACTCCTTTTGGTGATGTCGTGTCTGCTGTATCGAGACGAACGTCGAGGTGGTGACCACTCCACACTGGTGGAAGATGATCTCCGATTGTCTTTCCGGTTTTATATGACTTGCCGTTAAGACCCTGAAGCTAGGAATTTAGCCTTCGCTTCGTTTGCAGGCATTGCGTCCTCTGTATCGAGACGAATGTCGTGGTTTTCTCTAGGTTGCTGGTGAACCGTCAAGGTTTGGAACCCGGGATTTTGCCGTGGCTCCTTTTGGTGATGTTATGTCTGCTGTATCGAGATGAACGTCGAGGTGGTGACCACTCGGCCTTGGTGCGAGATGATCTCCGATTGTCTTTCAGGCTTTATATGACTTGCCGTTAAGACGTTGAAGCTAGGAATTTGGCCTTCGCTTCGTTTTCTGGCATTGCGTCCTCTGTATCGAGACGAATGTCGCGGTGGTGATCATTCCATGTTGATGTGAGGACCAGAATCCGCTCTGGATGTTTCCCACGGGGTCGAAGAGTGACTTATCCGCGTTCCACGTGACCAAGAATTTTGCTCTAGATGCTTCACACGGGTTCACTGTCGCTTTAGGCGAGGACTAGGTTCCGCTCTGGATGCTTCGCGCGGGTTCACTGCCGTGCTCTGCAAGGACCAGGATCCGCTCTGGACGTTTTCCATGGGGTCAAAGAGTGACGTTATCCGCGTTCCACGTAACCAGGAATTTTGCTCTAGATGCTTCACACGGGTTCACTGCCGCGTTAGGCGAGAACTAGGCTTTGCTCTGGATGCTTCACACGGGTTCACTGCCGTGCTCT
Source organism: Agapanthus africanus (assembly GCA_030015575.1). Classification (NCBI taxonomy): domain Eukaryota; kingdom Viridiplantae; phylum Streptophyta; class Magnoliopsida; order Asparagales; family Amaryllidaceae; genus Agapanthus; species Agapanthus africanus. Next base: position 444,287,746 of record CM057347.1, read on the forward strand.
GCGAGGACCAGGATCCGCTCTGGACGTTTTCCACGGGGTCAAAGAGTGACGTTATCTGCGTTCCACGTGACCAGGAATTTTGCACTAGATGCTTCACACGGGTTCACTACCGCGTTAGGCGAGGACTAGGCTCCGCTCTGGATGCTTCACACGGGTTCACTGCCGTGCTCTGCGAGGACCAGGATCCGCTCTGGACATTTTCCACGGGGTCAAAGAGTGACGTTATCCGCGTTCCACGTAACCAGGAATTTTTCACTAGATGCTTCACACGGGTTCACTGCCGCGTTAGGCGGGGACTAGGCTCCGCTCTGGATACTTCACACGGGTTCACTGCCGTGCTCTGCGAGGACCAGGATCCGCTCTGGATGTTTTCTACGGGGTCAAAGAGTGACGTTATCCGCGTTCCACGTAACCAGGAATTTTGCACTAGATGCTTCACACGGGTTCACTGCCGCGTTAGGCGAGGACTAGGCTCCGCTCTGGATGCTTCACACGGGTTCACTGCCGTGCTCTGCGAGGACCAGGATCCGCTCTGGATGTTTTCCACGGGGTCAAAGAGTGACGTTATCCGCGTTTCACATGACCAGGAATTTTGCTGATTATATCCGCATTTCACGGAGTGGAGATTTGACTCTCGGTGATCTGTGTATCGCCGAGCCATAGAACTGGGAGTTGCCGCTGTTCCGCTTCGCTTGAAGTTGTGTCCATTGTAATAAGACGAGTGTTGAGACGATCTCTAGGTTATTTGTGGCCCGTCGAGATTCGGCTTCTTCTTCTGATGAAACCTGGGGAGGAGGAGTATGATCCTTTTTTCGTTTACGTCCCTGGATTGTATACAGGGGTTGATGTAACATCACCTGTAGGGCATAAATTTTATTTTTATTTTATTTCTTTTCCCGCGATGCTCTATCATTTCAGCTTTTATATCGCGAAGGTCGCGATTGCCCTATCATTTCGGCTATTTTTCGAGGTGCCCAATCATTTCGGCTATTTATTTCATTTTTACTCGCTGTTTTTTTTATTGTGAGTTGCCCAATCATTTCGGCTGTTTTTTATATGCCTACATTTTTACTTGCTAATTTCGTTGCAAGTTGCCCCATCATTTCGGCTATTTCATATGTATTTTTGGCTCGCTAATTTTTTTATATCGTGAGTAGGGGATTTAGGATCTGATACCAATCTTAGCATCAGCATCGCTGCGACTGGAATATTTCCAGGAGCGAATCATCATTTGCCGTAAAAGGACTTGGAATTTGATACCGGTTTAGGCATCAGCATCGCTACAACTGGAATGTTACCAGGAGCGAATCATCATTTGCCTCTGTCGATGTCGAACAAAGGTGGCTTAGCAAACAAGGTTAGGATCCCGTCGACTAAGGCTTTTGACTTCATGAGCTGTAAGGGTCGCACAAAGGTATTTCTCCCTACAAGTCGTGAGGATCTCATAGGTGTGTTTTCTCCTTAGGGATCGTGAGGATTCCTAAGCGTATGTTCCCCTGTAAGTCGTAAGGATCTTACAAAAGGGTTTTCTCCTTATAAGTCGAGAGGACTCACAAAGGTTGTTCACCGTATGGACATATCCCCTAGTCACGAGTGGGACTTGGTTAGGGAAATATTTATTCACGCCCGTGGATTGTATACAAGGGTTAGCATTGAGCTGCTTGTAGGGCCATATCGAAGGTTGTGGGGGTTGCTTAAGAACAGGTTCAGGTCTCTGTAACTTAAGACTTTCAAATCTTATGAGCCGTGAGGGTCCCATAAGAGAGTTCTCCTTACGAGTCGTGAGAATCTCGCAAGTGTAATTTCTCCTTAGGAATCGTGAGGATCCCTAAGTGTGTTGCTCCTTTGTGAGTCGTAAGGATCTCACGCGGGTGGTTTCTCCTTACAAGGTCGAGAGGACCCTATAAGTGTCTTTTAACGAGGTTGCGCCCTTTCAGGTTTTCACAAACACTCGCCGGTAGCCCTGCTGTTTTTACTCACGGAGCCCTTTCGGGTTTTCATCCGTGCCCACTTTGCTTATGGACATACCGTTCTTTTTATTTTTTATTTATTCTTTTTTTTAACGAGGTCGTGCCCTTTCGAGTTTTCACGAACACTCGCCGGTAGCCCTGCTGTTTTTACTCACGGAGCCCTTTCGGGTTTTCATCCGTGCCCATTTTACTTGTGGACGTACCGTTTTTTTTTTTACCACTTCAGCCTGAAGATACTGCGGGTTGGGAGTAGTTTAACGACGTTTCGGTCATTTGCAAGTTTTAGGACATTGCGGTCCATCGTTAGTTTAAGGACGTTTAGGTCCGTTATCCAGTTTTAGGACATAGTGGTCCATTGTTAGTTTAACGACGTTTCGGTCTATTATCCAGTTTTAGGACGTAGTGGTCCGTTGTTAGTTTAACGACGTTTCGGTCTATTATCCAGTTTTAGGACGTAGTGGTCCGTTGGGCTTTCTCTATGAATGAGCAAGATGCCCCCGGCGTGTCCATCTTTTTCGAAGCATGTGATTGTGGCGGGCTCACCTTCCAGTTTTCGGACAGCGCGAACTTGCCCTGTTGATGTTGGTCTTCAACCCAGTTTTTGAAGATGTAGCAATTTTCGATTGGATGGCCCAATACTTGGTGGTAAGGGCAGTAATAGGATTGTTAACCTCATTCAGTTGTAGCTAGCATTTCGGTTCCGGTAGAGTGATAAGCCCGTCGCGCACTGCTAGTTCGAACAGCCTCCTTGTTTCATCCTGGGGAAATGAGTAAGGATGTTAGAGGGGTTGCCGCTTGTTGCTTTGGCGAACAACCGGTCTAGGGCCACTCGATTGTTGTTGAGCATTGGCGACGAAGGCCGTTTTTTCCTTCCCTTTATCCTTTTTGTTCGATCCCTTGTTTGTGGGTCCGAGATTCTTTCCGGGTAGTGGGCGATTGCACGGCTGAATGTTCTCGCAACTCCTCAACTCTTTCGTTTTAGAGATGGACTCCTTGAAAAGAGGGCCGATGGCTACTTTTTCGTCGGAATTGCTCTTGAATGTGAGAACTCGCGGTCCCTCGGGATCAACCCTATGACAATTGCCGGCAATTCTTTTACGCTCATCTGTCGCATTTTTCTGCTGTCTACGAGCTTCATGCTTCGTCCTGTTGAAGTGTTGCCTGTGAGTGACATACCCTTGCCACCAACACTTAAAAAAGTTGCAGTCCTCAGTAGGATGTGCGATCTTCTGATGATATAATCAGAAGTTAGGATGTACTTCCGCTTCATCAAGATGTATGCCACCAGGAGACTTTTCTCTGAAAGAGGGCAGCCTCATCCCCATTGATATGGCTTTGGCGAATCGTTTCCTTGTCTTGATCCTGCTTTCATTTGCGGCGGATATACTTTGATATGGTGGGAGTGTTTTGACCCTTTTGTCCAGTCGCCGGCGTTTGGCTTTCTCGAATATGGCCATCTCGCGCTCTCGATCAGCTTTGCTTTTAAGACGGGCTTCGTTCAGGAATGTGTCAATCATTTCGTCCGATGGTCCTAGAAGTTCTGGCTCAGGATCTGCCCCTGGCTTCTCTGTGTAAGGAGCTTCTTCATCATTTATTGACGAGTGAGAGATCACATGGCAGCTTGCCACATAATCTTCAGATTCATCCGACGAGTCTTCTCCATTGTCATCATCTCCGTCCTCAAGGACGTGGCTGAGAAATTCTTGGAGTGTGACTGGGGTCCACGCCTTCTGATTATATTCTTCCAACGCGTCAATCTGTTTTTGCATGTCCGTGTGCTTGGTACCAGGCTGCACGGGCTTTTTGGTCTTCTTCTTCTTCTTCTTCGGAGACTTTGACGACTGGGTATGAGCGCTGGGGCCTTCACCATCGATCTTTGGAGTTGGGCGCGGCTTCAGCATCCCTTCGACGATCTGGGGTTCTAGCGAGTTCTTCCATCCGATCGCCGGGCATGTCTGGAGATCATTCAACATTCTTTTAGTTTTGGCTGACAGCACGACCTCCCACGGAGCTTTTTTAACAAAAGAACAAGTTACCCCCGGTGTGTCCGTCTTTTTCGGTGTGTGTGGCTGCGGTGGGTTTACCTTCCACTTCTTGGACAGCGCAAACTTGCCTTGTAGGTATTGATCCTCAATCCATCCCTTAAAGACGAAGCAATCTTCGATTGGATGGCTTACCGCTTGGTGGTAAGGGCAATAATTGAGATCGTTGACATCGTCTGGCTGCAACGAACGTTTTGGACTCTACAGATTGATGAGTCTGTTGCGCACGGCCAGCTCGAACAGTCTCCTCGTTTTATCCTGAGAAAACGAGTAAGAACGTCCCAGTCTCTCCTCGAGGGATGGGCGTAGACACATGTTGCTTTGGCGAACAACCGACTTTAAGTTGCTCGACTGTTGTTGAGTATTAGCGACGAAAGTTGCTTTCCCTTTCCCCTTTTCATTCCAAGGGTCCATCTTTGAAGGAGATGATCTATGATCCATCTGATCCATTTGGGCCAACTTGTCAATCAAGGCCTGGAAAGTAGTTGGCTTGAAGAACATCATGAATTGCGAGATGGTCTCTTGCGGATCAAGCATGCCTACGAACATGCCTACCACAGGTGCTTCTTCGATGCGTTGTTCGCACTTCGACCATAGATTCCGCCATCGTGTTGCGTATTGAACCCATGTTTCGCCTGGCCTTATCCTGGCGTTTATTAGTGCTGTTATCGGGGTGCGCTTGCCGGTGCTTGCAAATCTTTATGTAAACAGTAGCTCCATCTCCGCAAATGTTTTGACAGAGTCGTTAGGTAGCTCCGAATACCATTCAAAGGCCGTTTCTGCTAAGCTGCCGACGAATTGGCGAAGCAATAGTTTGTCATCGCCTCCAGTGTTGCCGCATAAGGCCCTGAATTGAGCGACATGCTGATGGGGATTCCCTGTCCCTTTATATACGTGAAACTTAGGGATCGTATATCCCGGCGGGTAACTGATTTGGTCATACCAGCTCGGATAAGGTCGTCCGGTTCTAGCAATTTGCCCAGCCGCCTCATTCGCCTGATGAGCTCGTATTTGCTGAGCTATATAGTCATCCAGTGCAGCCTTGGAAATGGTTTCTTCCTTGGCTGCTGAAAGAGCCGGAGGAGGATTAGATGTCTCCCCTTTATCGTTTTCAACAATGATTGGAGGGTCATCAGCTGGAGGGTCCGGCTGTAACATCATCCCTATCATATCTTGGAAGAGGAGCGCCATTTGTTTATGTTAGCCGCTTGCTTTGCGGCTTCTTTGTCCTTCTTTTCGAGGACTCTACGTAGGTAGTCAGCGTCAGTTTCTTGTTCGTGCCGCTGTTCTGATGATGCCTCCGAGCTTTCTTTTGGCCCGGTAAGTGCGGCCATTGCAGTCATCATCTCCTGAAGCTTCTGTTGCTGCTCCTGGGTTTTCGTCATGGATCGGGTGAGCGGTCGGTGACCCATCGAAGCACGGCTTTCCTCCTTTCCAGAAGCCATGTATACGGTGTGCACCACCATTCCCCCAGACTTGGGGTGTTTGCGCTTAGCGCGTTTATGGCTCGCCATGTTCACAGGGGCTTTCTGCGGTCTCCCTTTCTTTTAAGTGGTTGAAGTTGAGGGGGCCGTTGTAGTGGGCACCCAAGTAGCCGTTGCTTTTTGCGGCTTGACGAAGTAATCCTTCTCTCGCCGAACCTTCATCTTTTTCTGTCGGTGGAGATAGTTTTCATCAATCACCGACTCTTGGACCCGTCGCCAGACCTTATACATCTTGGAGGATAGCCATTGAGAAGGCTGCTCTGGCTTTGCATCTGTAATACCCCCTGCAGGTGGAGGAGATCTTTTTAGCATGGCAGTCGGAGAGTTCTTGCGTACCCCCCTTAGCGGTTCAAAGCTGTTCCCAGTTGGAACAGCGACATTGATTTCCACCATCGGAGCTGGTGGAGTTATCCCAGAGGGGGAGTTGCCCCCAACCTTCCTTACCCGGCGCCAGTGACGACGGCGAGCATGTCGAGCGGACGGCGTTGGTTCAGCAATGGGGATGGCTTTGTCTTGCCCCCTGTCCATTTGAAGTGCTGCTGGTGTCAGTCTCTTAAAGACTGATGTCTTTTGAGTAGCGGTATCCAATCTGTCAAAGACAGACCTTCGAGCAGTAACGGGAGCCGGAATAGTCAGTCTTGTGAAGAGCGACCCATTGGCGGGAGAAGCCGCCTTGACGACTTCAGGAGCAGGGATGGCTATCCTCTTCGGAACAACCTTTTCTGGTATTGCAGGCTTCTTCATGGGCCCACATGAGTTTTGGCCCAGTTTGCTGAAAGCTGAGGCATTGGGCTTGGGCGACCCGTTGAGAGGGGCCGCGATAGTTGTAAGCCGATCGAAGACCGACTTCTTCGGAGCTTCTTGCGATGGCAATGGGGCATTGAAGCTCATTGGTGGGATCATGGTCCCGAAGAATAGCCCAGTGGTGGCCTGAGTCACCTGCTCTACTGGCATCTTGAAAAGGGAGGCCGCTTGGGGCCCATAAGTCACTCCTCCAGTAAGGACCGAGCGAGAGTTGCAGTTGCAGGCAGTGTAGTTTGAAGCCATTGATCTTCTGTTTTCTGCACGGAGCAAGACACCAAATCTTAGTACCTCGAATCCACAGGCAACCACAGTAAACCGCGATTCGTTCGCGAACATGACATACGAAGTGTAGAGTGGAAAGAGGAAAAGGTCCCACCGGGCGTGCCAGAATCTGCCCCGAACCTCAGGCGAGACGTCCCGCGTCTCGGCCGCCGTTCGGAGGGGAACAGCCAAGCTCTATTCAAAAATTGATGACCTAACGAACGTTGTGATGCAGCTCATGGCTCAAATTGCTTGGGCGCCTCCCAATCAAGAACAAGTCTCTACTCATGAGCCGGGTGATGACAACCTGAAGCAACCGATGCCTGTCCTTTTGGGTCCAGGATTGGACGAGCCGCACGAAAGCCGCCTACATTCCGCTTCTGGGGACACTTTAGCCCCAGATAGCACCATCCCTCTAACACAAGATCGGATAATGGATTTGGTCACTAGCAAGGTTAGAACATTGGTAGCCAAAGACGAAGCTCAGAAAGAAATCGGCGATAGTGTGCGGCCATATCCCGCACAGTACGATCTGATCGAGTTCCCAAGCGGCTATGTCATTCCTAAGTTCGAAAGATGGGACAAGAAACACAAATCAGCACATCTCCCACGTTAAAGCGTCGTGCGGAAATACATGGGGCAATGATGCACTCCTTCTTCGCCAGTTTGTCAACAGCCTGATCGGTGTCACTTTCGACTAGTATGCAAGTATACCAGACGGGTCCATCACTACTTTTGCCCAAATAGAGTCTCTGTTTCAACAAAGATTCATTAGTGTTAGTGACAAAAATCTCCATTGCTGACCTCATAAGTACCAAGCCGGGGAAAAACGAAAGCAACACGGACTTTATTGACCGATGGCACAACCTCACTGTCAAGTGCGAACCGCCGCTTGAGCAGGACCAGTCCGTCAGCCTCCTTATTGGGAACCTCAGCAATTGGATGGTCCCACTCTTACGTACAGCAGGCCTCAAGACGTTTCAAGAGCCGACCAAGAAAGTCCAAATGCTGGAACACTCAAAGCAAGAATCTACCCCGGACTCTCAGAGAGACAAGACTTGGAAGAGCAAGGGAGACGACAACCGTAGAAGCGGGAATTCCAGGAATACTAATGTCTTCAATGCGTCCGATAATAAAGACAAGCAAAAGGCAGGCAAATCCAAAACCAACCGGTCTTAAAAGCCAGTGTTGGGAAGAGAAGGGCCTTCCTTAGAGGAGAAAAAGAATAAGGTTTACTCTTTCATAAGGGATAAGGCCCACAAGATATTTAAAGATGTCTTGAACAACGGTCTACAATTGCTAGAGTCGAAAAGACCTCATGAAGCAAAAATGACCGACAATCCTCTATATTGCCTGTACCAAAGAGTAGTGAGCCATGCGATCGAAGATTGCTATATTTTCAAACACTGGGTGGAGAAGAAGCAAGACTGGGGAGATCGAGTTGTCCAAGAGTGTGTTGGTGGACAATTAAGCTGCAACCACCAACTTCATACAGACACATGATGAGATATTTTGGGAGCAGACAGCTGAACCCGCTACCCTGAGAAATGAAACTGACTTGCCACAGCCTACATGGAGCATGCACATGTCTAAAAATATGAAGAAGATGCTGAAGCTACTTCAGAAAGAGCCCAGAACAGAATGGGAAAGGCAGAAGGAGCCCACCATTCTAGCTACCAATTTGGCTCTATCAGGCTCAAAATCTAAAAAGCTCAAGAAGAAGAAAAGTGCGGCTCGACAGGAAAAAGAGTCTGCAGGGAGATCGACCATTCAAAAATATATCGATTCTCTCGAAGACTATGAACAAAAGGAAAGAACTCTAATTCAATTGAAGGAGTTCTTCCCTATAAAAGCGGCTGAGATTCTGGAGGAGTTAGAAGAAGACTCCAATAATGAGATCTCTATAGTGACCTGCTACGTCATCCACCTTGGTAGAGACTCTGAGGAAGAACTCTGTTTTCCTTAGGAGGACGAGGAGCTCGCCACGAAGGCCAACCAAATCCATCTCAGAAGCGGCAAGGCTCTACCGCCAAATCAAGGCAATGCCCCAAAAAGGAAAGAAAAACAAGTCGTTAATGAAGATGGCGGAGAGCCGACTCATGAAAATTCGAGACCTTCCTCGGTGGACTATAATGTCTGAGCTCATCTCCGAAAGCTTCTGTCTCTCCTGAGCATCTACGATGCCTTGGTCCTATCTAAGGAGCTAAGAGATGTTCTCATTCACGCTCTACAAAACCCCGAGCGGTACCACGCTTGCTATGCGGAAATTGATATGAAAGAAGCCCAATACACTCTGCATACAGCCACGGTTATATTTAAAGATGAAGATATATTACAAGGAATAGCTGAGCACAACCGACCGCTTTACGTGACAGGGTACAGCAACGGAGACCAAATTAATCGCATATTTATTGATCCAGGGTTCCCAGTGAACATTATGAACTTGCGAACTCTGAAGAGTTTGTCAATGGACGTCCGACACCTGTTAAGAGAAAGGATTGTCATTCAAGGCTTCAATCAAAATTGCCTGCAAGTTCTGGGATCCATAGCTTTGCCGATCAGGTTCGAGGACCTACAAATTGAAGCCAAGATATACGTGATCGATGCCGACACGTCCTATAAGATTCTCCTAGGAAGGCCATGGCTTCACGATTACGGCATCATTCAATCAACTCTCCATCAGTGCATGAAGTATACCAAAAATGGAGAAGAAAGACGTATTGATGGAGACATCCAGCCGTTCGGTGTGCATGAAGTCCGATATGAAGATTCTCGGTACTTTGTGAACCTCCAAAGTGCTGAGCCATAGCTGATTAAAGACAGAACGGCCCCGAAAATCAAAAGCAAATCTGAGCTGGCTGTCACTTTCAAAAGCAAAAACCCCCAAGTGCATCAACATTTCGGCAGTGACACTGATGAGTCCGACGTTGGAAGTCTGTCCGTCCATAAAAACCGCCCTCATCTTGGTAGCGATACGGACGAGTCTGATATCGAAGGCCGCCCTCGTTTAGACAGTAATACTGAAGAGACAGAGAAAGAGAACCTGCCTTGCAACATCTATACAGATTGGGCCCCACATAACAAGCAAAGCTATGAGAAACCTTCGAAGTTGCAGAAGGGCCCCTAGCCATCACAAGGGTACCGAAGCAGATGTGCCAAGAGCTCGATGCATTATCAGTCTCCACCATGGATCAGTTGAAAACATTCTACGTTCCCAGAAGGAAAAGTAGACAAAAGGGCATCCTGTTTTATGGGTAAAATCCTGTCGCGCTGATTAATCCAAAAATTGTAGTTTACCGTAATCAGAAACGGCGTCGCTTTGCAGCTAGCCGGTGAATACGGGTCGATCCGCAGGGATGTGTAAATTTCTGTTTTTGTGTTATAACGAGTTGATTCAAATTGTTGTTTGGTTTTTGTCGATTGATTTAAAAACTAATTTATGTGATATGAAAGAACTCGTTAGGGTTAGGTCAAAGGTAGGGTTGATGAGATCAATATTTTCATCTCTTTCAATGCCGTTTGATTAAAGCTTTTTAGAAAATCACAACAATTATTAGCAAAGGGGATTAAGATGATCGGGAAGAAACAAAGTTTCTTCCTCTAGATCCTTGTCCGTCCTTTCCTATTAATTGCTGCAATCTTCATGGACGTCATGTATGTCCGGCCTTTTAGACTACGGTTCACCGTTACCTCGTAGGTAGGGTGCCGTAAGGGGCGGATCATACATGCGTGTATGAAGGTTTCGTTTTGAAAATATGTTGGCATTGAAAGAGGTGGGAGATATCCATCTCTCACTCCTTCTCTTGTTCCTAACCCTAACGAGCGAGGATTTTACTCGCTCATTAGGGAATTATTAAAAAGTGACATTTTTGTTGTTTATGTTTTAAAGTGTTACTCTTACGACAGATTAAAATTAGCTCAACTAGTGAACTACAGCAAACAAATGGATAACTGGGGCAAGTAATGATATTAAACTAAGGCAGGAATTAAATAAATTAAAAACTTACAAGAAAAGTTGATGCTCTAAATCTCCCAACAAGTCTGAACTTTTATTGATTGAAAAGAGGCATACATTTTACAGATTTTGAGTACAATTTATAAGCAACCAGTGAAGGTAGGGTTACAGACTCTCGTAGACATTCAATTACAGATTTGCCCCCTAAAAATCCTAACACCCGCACCGTCGCACCGACAAAAGAAGTCGGTGCCGACACGTGCACCATACGGCCGCGGAACCGCGGCAATGATAGGTCTTTGGCCGCGGTTCCGCGGCCCTTTGGTGGCTTCATGCCACCATCTCCTGTGGTCTTCATTCTGGGTTCTTGGGCTTATTTGTTCTTCACTATTTTTCTCTGTTTGACTTCTTGGTCTCTTCCAGATCTTCAATGAAAACTTGTAAAGAGCTTTTGACCGTTTACTTTCGTCTTTTGGACCTTGCACTGTTCTTCATCTCGGCTTGAGTAAGATCTGTCTGCTTGTTGGTCAAAAGTCTCTTTTCTGTAGCGTCTCTCGTCTTTTTCACTGTATTTGTTCCCAGAGCCTGTATCCTGTATCATGCAACAAACGAGCGTCAAAAGTACCTGTTTACTTATAAAATGCATAAAAGTGGGGCGTATGAATTGCAATATTATGATATGAACAAATACCCCCAAACTTATCTTTTGCTCGTCCTCGAGCAATCTTATTAATTTATTCTAACATAGCCGCACTTTCGCAGGGAAACGCGATTGCACTGAGCACGTGCAACAAGCCGTTAAACCTCTAGGTGTCCCTAGTAGGAGGAGTGTTGTCTCCTGAGGGTTTTCAGCGGATTACACCCACAAAATCCTATCAACTTGGTTTTTCGACTTTTGTTTTCCAATTAGGTTTTCTAACAAGGAATTCTATTATCGTCGCCCCGCAAATTATCCACCCATATTCTTCACACTTCCTTATTATGTAACTTAAGATTGTACATGTTCTATAGAATTACTTAGAATTCAGCATTTCTTAAGTTTTTCTTCTAGAGTTTCATCTCCACTTAGGAATTTCTATCAACTCTATTAAAGATACAAGTTTTATTTTTCATTCCTTTCTCTTATCTAAACTCTAATCACATATCCCCACGTGTGTGTAATTTTCACCCCTACACTTGGAAATTCAAATCAAGCAACCGTACTCTCGTCCATTATCCGAAGCACTTAACTTTCGCTTACACATCCTTCATGCGACCGTTAATACTTCTTGAGGTACCAACAGCCGATTACAAGATGCGTTAGCCCTTTAAAGCGTATTTCCTAGTTTTGCAACACCCAAGACTTTTAGCAGTGACTCCCAAACCAGTTGGTCTAAGGCACTAGGTGATGAAGCACCCTCGCTAATTAATTTTCTAGCCTTAAGTAATCACAAAAACCAGTGTCCATTTTTTCTTTATTCACATTTTTTTCATTGTGCTAAGGACTTTAGACAAGAGTAATTCAAGGTCTCTTCTACTAATCCAAGTTTCAAGGTGCGTGATTATGAATTTTGTAGGGTACATGTTTTCAGAATCTAGACTTAAGCAAGGAACTATTTTTCGAACTTATACTTTAATAAGAACATTAATACTCTTCCCTCATGTTGACTTAGCCCAAGAAGTGAACCCAAAATTTACCTATTTCTAAATAACCTACAAAGACATATACTCTCTACCGCTAAACTCTAAGGAATGTTATTTTTAGGGTTTTTAATTTGCTAAGTCTAGGATCTAGTTTTTCCTACTCAGTTAACCTTTTTATCAAACTCAAATCAATTAACCAAAATTGAATACAATAATTTTTATAATTTTTTCAAATTTTTCAAATTGTTATGAGTTTTTTTTTTTAGTTTTCTAATTTTTTTTTGTATTTTTCAAATTTTCAAATTTTTTTTGATTTTTATATAAAAATGCAATGCAGAAATTAAATATGCAAAAGGAAAACAAAGATATATACAATATGCAATGCGAAGGATAACTATATACATCACCCTCTAATACCCCCAAACTTGAGCAAAGCAGTACCCTCACTGCCCGGCCCCACGTCGCGCTCGTGAGCGTGAACGTGATCTTTCCCCTCTAGCCAAAAGTGTTTGGATCCCCCTCTCAATTTCCGTCAACCGACGGTCGTGATCTCGTGCAGTTGCCCGAAACTCATCCCGCAAAGAGTCTATTCTTCTCACTGTTCTTCGCATCAATCGCGCATGCTCCTGGCGAGTTAGTTCTTCCCCGCTCGAAGTCGAGCTCGAGCTAGGGGTGTGTGCAGGTACATTTTCTGCCGGTTCAGTTCGTGTCCAAATATCCGTGAGTCTAGAGTAGGACGACGAGACACCCTCTAAAAGTGGTCGAACCGGGACACCGTCTATCATATATGAGTCAAATTCCTCGGCTGGGAGGAAATAACGGCAGAGTTGGGTAACGAGCATGGGATATGGGTATACGGTATCTCGTTTCCCCGTACCTATGGATTGGAGCAAAACCGTGCACATGTCGAACCTAGGATTTTTCTTCATCAGAGTGTGGACGACATGTAACGAAGGGGTGAAAAAGGTCGTGTTGTGAGAACTTCCAAAAATATTGTTTTGTGCCCACCGGCACACAGTTAAAACGTTTGCGAAAAGGGTCCGTGCTTGGATGCCCTTACGCGGTTCTCGTGCACAGTCATTACCCATTAATGGCATATAATCTTCAAAGCGTAGTGGGTGTTCATGTGCTGGTACACGTGGTATGAGTGTAACCTCGTGTATCATGTTCCTATCGATGTGAATTTCCCGATTTCCCCAATTCAGTTTAATGTAACCTAGGTTATCAAGGCTATTATCTTCCATGGATTCGTAAAATAGGGCAACCAGGTTAGGTAGAGCAAACGCAGATGTATGATTATAGAGGAGGAAATTCCAGTCCCTTTGTGCGATTTCGTGTGGGAAATATGTACCGTAAATCTCGTGTGCGAAAACAGGGGAAAAATCCCTTTCATACTGCATTTTATGTGCCATTACGATTTTACAGTAAAGAAATTATGCAGTAACAGAGAGGAAACAGTCAGATTTACCTCCCTTGAAAGTTTCAGGGGGTGAAGACTCCAGAGTGCGGCGGTTGCGCGGCGGGAGGCGGCTATGGCGGCGGTTCCGCGGTCGGTTGGTGGCGGCGCGGCGAGATTCTTCTGGAGATGGTAGGGTGCGGCGGCTAGGGTTTGATGAGAGGAAAATTTTTAGGGTTATGAACACAGGGGGTCGGGTTCCTTTAAATAGGGGGTGGGAGGGTGATTTGCTTAAACCACCCTCTAAAAAGAGGGTTTTATTTGAAAAAACAGCTCTTAATCTGCAAATTTGCAATTAGGTCCAAAAAATTATTAATTTTTTTTTATATTTTTTATTTTTATTTTTTATTTTTTATAGTATTTTACAAATAATAAACACACCCCCAAACTTATTTGAAATAGTATCTTCGGGAAACGAAGTTTGGGGGTGAAAGTGGAGGAATATCACTCAGTGTAGATCGGCTCCTGCAAAAGCAGGAGCTCCTCCGAAGGATCCGCTGTGAAGAACGGTTTCAGTCGATGCCCATTTACCTTGAATAAGGTACCGTCTTCAGGATTCTCAAGATCAACCGCACCGTACGGATAAACGGTGCGGACTACAAAGGGTCCTCACCATCTGGACCGGAGCTTGCCGGGATGAAAATGTAACCTAGTGTCATAAAGTAGAACCTGTTGACCAGGTTCGAAAATTTTTCGCAAAAGGTGTTTATCGTGGAACACCTTGGCTCGGTTTTTAGCAGTTATGGCATTATCATATGCCTCATCCCTCAGCTCCTCCAACTCATTCAATTGCAGCTTTCTGTTGCTGCCCGCATCTCCTAAAGACAAATTCAGCTCTTTGATAGCCCAAAATGCTTTATGCTCGATCTCCACTGGGAGGTGGCAAGCCTTCCTGTACACAAGCCGGTATGGAGACATACCAAGATCGGTCTTATATGCAGTACGGAAAGCCCATAGTGCATCTATCAGTTTAAGTGACCAATCCTTACGGTTTTTGGAAACCGTTTTCTCCAAGATTTGCTTTATTTGCGGATTTGAAACCTCGGCTTGCTCACATGTTTGGGGGTGATACGGCGTTGACAATTTGTGGGTGATAGAGTATTTGCGCATTAAGGACTCGAAAATCCTATTGCAGAAGTGAGAACCATTATCACTTATTATCGCCCGAAGGTGTCCAAATCGAGAAAATATGTGTTCTTTAAGAAACCGAACGACAACTTTATTATCGTTCGTTCGGCTGGGCACTGCCTCGACCCACTTAGAAACATAGTCAACCGCCAACAGAATATACACATTTCCAAAAGAGTTAGGAAATGGACCCATGAAGTCTATACCCCAAACATAAAAAATGTCCACAACCAAAATAGGTTGGAGTGGCATTTCGTTTCTCCGCGAAATCCGGCCCAAGTGTTGGCATCGGGAGCAAGTTTTGCAGTATTCAAATGCATCCTTGAAGAGTCGTGGCCAATAGAAACCACACTGCAAAACTTTTTCGGCTGTCTTCTTTGGGCCAAAGTGCCCGCCACATGCTTGATCGTGGCAAAAAGACAGCACGCTCTTGACCTCACTTTCAGGCACACACCGACGAATGATTTGGTCGGAACAGTATTTAAAAAGATAGGGTTCATCCCAGTAAAAATGCTTTACTTGGGATAAAAATCGAAGTTTATCCTGTTTAGACCAATCATTAGGAATCAGGCCGGTGGCTAAATAGTTCACAATATCGGCGAACCATGGTTCGCAAGAAACGGTCAAGAGTTGCTCGTCGGGAAAAACA
Source organism: Agapanthus africanus (assembly GCA_030015575.1). Taxonomy (NCBI): domain Eukaryota; kingdom Viridiplantae; phylum Streptophyta; class Magnoliopsida; order Asparagales; family Amaryllidaceae; genus Agapanthus; species Agapanthus africanus. Next base: position 444,303,118 of record CM057347.1, read on the forward strand.
TCAGTGATTGGAAGATCGAGCGTGGGCGAAGAAGGGAGTCGTGATAAGTGATCAGCTACTATGTTTTCACATCCCTTTTTGTCCTTAATGACAAGGTCAAACTCTTGCAATAAAAGGATCCAACGTATTAGCCTTGACTTAGCATCCTTCTTCGCAAAAAGGTGGCGAAGAGCTGAATGATCAGTATATACAACGACTGGAGAGCCGATTAAATAAGGCTGAAATTTTTCGAGTGCAAACACAACAGCTAAAAACTCTTTCTCTGTTGTTGTGTAGTTGAGTTGGGCCTCATTTAGGGTTCGGCTCGCATAATAAATCACGTGCGGCATCTTATTAATGTGCTGTCCAAGAACAGCACCAATAGCAAAGTCTGATGCGTCGCACATGATTTCAAAAGGGTCCGTCCAGTCGGGAGATGAGAGGATGGGCGCAATGATGAGTGAATGTTTCAAAGACTCAAATGCTTTAATGCAAGTGGAGTCGAAAGCAAAAGTTGTGTCCTTGGCCAGTAAGAGAGTCAAGGGTCTAGCAATCTTGCTAAAGTCCTTGATAAACCGTCTGTAGAAACCGGCGTGGCCAAGGAAGGCTCTAATATCTTTGACGCATTTTGGGGGAGGTAGGTTAGAAATCACTTCGATTTTAGCCCTGTCAACCTCGATGCCGTTTTGCGAGATGACATGTCCTAAGACGATACCCTCTCGCACCATGAAATGGCACTTCTCCCAATTCAATGTTAAGTTCTTATCCTTGCAGCGGGTAAGAACAGCGTCAAGATGGCGTAAACGCTCGTCGAAGGAGTCGCCAAAGATGGAGAAATCATCCATAAAAATCTCCAAGAACTTTTCAACCATGTCTGAAAAGATCCCCATCATACACCGCTAAAATGTCGCGGGTGCATTGCATAACCCAAAAGGCATGCGACGATAGGCAAACGTGCCAAAGGGACAAGTGAATGTTGTCTTGTCTTGATCCTCTTTGGCGATGGGGACTTGATTGTAACCGGAATAGCCATCGAGAAAGCAATAGAACTCGTGCCCTGCCAATCGCTCGAGCATTTGGTCAATGAAAGGTAAAGGAAAGTGGTCTTTCCTTGTTGCGGCATTGAGTTTTCTATAGTCTATGCAGACTCGCCACCCAGTTTGGGTGCGAATGGGAATCAACTCATTTGCCTCATTTGTAATGACCGTAATGCCCGATTTCTTTGGCACGACGTGGATTGGGCTAACCCATTGGCTATCCGAGATAGGGTAAATGATACCGCTATCCAGACACTTGACAATTTCCTTCTTAACAGCCTCTTTCATGATGGGGTTGAGGCGCCTTTGTGGATCCCGTGCTGGCTTGGCATCATCCATTAAGTGTATATGATGTTCGATTATAAGGGGACTAATCCCCTTAATGTCCGCCATAGACCAGCCGAAAGCTTGCCGATTATTATGTAAGACCATCAAAAGCTTCTTCCTTTGCTCAAGAGCTAGAGAGGCTGATATAATGACAGGTAAGGTCTCATTATCACCTAGATATGCATATTTTAGGTGTGTCGGAAAAAGCTTTAATTCAAGTTTAGGAGGTGAAACAATAGATGGTAACAATGGGGTAATTGTTTCAAACTCGAATGATTCCATCAAAGGCTCGAACCGAGTGTACGCAACAGTGTCGGATGGTTCAACTAACTCATCCGAAAAAGCAAAAGACTCTAATTCAGGTGATGAGTCTTCAAAGTCGTCGACGAATGTAAAACACTCAAAATCGTTATCCGCCGTGAAAGCTGTGTCGGATTCTAGGAGGAACGCACTAGTGGCGTTAGCATTGCTGTGGTCGAACAAAAAATTCTCGAACTCACAGTCCTCCTCCGCGATCTCATTGATCGAGCAAACATCGAGTACGCTAGCGTTAGGCTCAGCAGGCTGACTTCCCAACTTGAAAATATTGAGCTCAATTGTCATATTGCCGAAAGATAGGTTCATTGAACCATTACGATAATTGATCACTGCGTTGGAAGTTGCTAAAAATGGTCGACCTAGTATTACCGGAATTTGGTTCCGGGGGTTAGCGACAGGTTGTGTGTCCATCACAATAAAGTCAACGGGGAAAATGAAATCCCCTACTCTTATTAACACATCCTCCAGCTCTCCCCTAGGATGAGTGATAGACCGGTCGGCCATTTGGAGAGTACAGTGAGTGGGCTTAAGCTCTCCAACGCCCAATTGCTCGTACACAGAATAGGGTAGCAAATTGACGCTCACGCCAAGATCTAATAGTGCTCTATTGATGTTATTGTCCCCAATTGTTATCGAAATGGTAGGACACCCGGGGTCCTTTTGCTTTGGGGGAAGGGAATTTACAAGAGCATCACTAATAGCACTAGCCACAAAAACTTTCTTTGGCACTTGTGACTTCCTCTTTTTGGTGCACAAGTCCTTTAAAATTTTTGCATATGAAGGAACTTGCTGGATGGCATCCAAAAGAGAGATATTTATGCTAACCTGTTTGAACAACTCAACAATCTTTTCCATCTGCGGAGTTGGTTTATTGGATCTCAACCGATTAGGAAAAGGAACATTTGGAAAGGTGGTTGAGTCCAATTTTTGCGGATCAGACTGTCGAGTTGGAACGGCGTCCCGTGTAGATGTGTTCGTGTTGTGAGAAATGGGTCCGTTCGAGCTAGAAGGGGTAGAGCCATGTGAAGGGTGGAGAATAGGCTCTAAGGAAGAAGAAGATGAAGGTGAAGAAGATGAAGAAGCCCCACCGGCAGGGGTGTCATTGTTCATGCCCACATTTTTCTGCAACACTTTTCCCGATCTCAACGTGGTCACGGCATTTACGTTATGATTTTGCTGTTGAAATGCAGCATGTGCGTGACCAGGGTTGGGCAGTGGTTGAGACGGGAGTTTTCCTTTTTCGCGCTCGCTCAAAGCTGCATTGAGTTGTGCAATTTGTGCCTCAATAGATTTGATGCTTTGATCGTGTGAGGCACTATTTTGCACTAAAGATTGAATAGAAGTCTCAAGTCTTGCTGTAGACTGTGTAGATTGCTTAAGGAATGCATCTAGACTTCTTTCGAGCGAGCTAACCTTATCATTATTAGGTTGAACATAATTGTTTGGCTGGTAAGCATTGTTCGGCACAAAATTGTTCACCTGATTAGGGTAAGGTTGTTGTTGAAATTGTTGCGGTTGATATTGAGTTTGCGAGGGTGCTTGTTGTTGTTGTTGTGGAGGAGGAGGTCTTTGAAAATTATTATTATTTCCTTGGAATTGTTGATTCTGGTTCCAAGCGAAATTTGGGTGACTCCTCCACCCCGGATTATACGTCGAAGAGTACGGATCGTTTCTTTGTCGTTGCTGAAATGCAGCATTGACTTGATCCTGTCCTTGTGTAGATGGATTATAAGGACACTCTTCGGTCAGGTGCGATGGATCCGCACAACAAGCACAGACAGTTCGTGGAGGCATAGCAGGGGCAGGAAAAGACGATGAGATTTTGGTCTCGATCGCTTCTAGCTTTTTCGTAAGAGCGGCCATCTCGGCCTTCATAGCAATCGACATCTCTACTTGATGTATGCCTGCCCTAGATTGGCCACTAGAAGATGATGTGGTCTTGGTACTCTCCCACTGTATTGTCTGCTCACTAAGATCCTCGAGAAACTGCCAAGCTTCATCACTAGACTTAGAGAGAAAATGACCTTGACAGATAGTTTCTAGCAACTGCTTCGTTGCCGAGTTCAATCCCTCGTATAATGTTTGGCAAAGTTGCCAACTTTCTATCCCATGATGAGGGTATTGAACTAGTAGGTCCTTGAATCTCTCGAAGCACTTCCAAAATGGTTCGGACGGAAGTTGTGAGAATTGAATTATTTCATTGCGGATTCTGGCAGTTTTATGGTGAGGATAGAACTTTTTTAGAAAAGCTTTCACAAACTCATCCCAATTTCTAATAGAATGTGATGCGGTGCTATATAGCCACTTCTCGGCTAGGTCACATAAGGTGAAAGGAATGACCCTTAGTCTTATACCGTCATCACTCAATTAGGTCGTTTTCATCATAGCGCATACATTTTAGAATTTATTAATAAAGATATATGCGTCTTCAGTTTCCAAACCATGAAATTTTGGCAGCATATTGATGAAATGTGGTTTTATCTCAAAATTGTCCCCATTTGCCGGTGGGGGTGAAAGACAGGTTGGTAAAGAAGTGCGGATGGGGTAAAAGAGGTCCTGGAGCGCAACTCGTGCGGGCGCTTCAACAGGCGGCTGGTTCGGGTCATTCGCACCTAACGGAGGTGGAATCCTTCCCGTCGGTAAGGTATTGTTGGGGTTGAATCCCGACATACCTTCGGTGAAAGAAGTTGAGGGTGAGGGTAAGAAAGTGGACGGATTTTCGACTTCGGTGTCGAAAGGTTCGTTGGTCGGTACCAACGAAACGCGGACTAATCGGGCGTCTGTATCCCTAGTCCAAAGTAACATACACTAAAAGGGACAGTGCAGTCAGAAAAAAAAAAGAAAAACAGAATGTGGGGATAAGATAACGTCAGTGGTGGAAGTTGTTTGCAAGTTTTCTTAGCGGCAAGTTGCAAGTTTTTGAAAAGATTTTTCTCTTTTTTTTATGTGACAGTTTTGCAAAAAGGTTTTTCAAAAGGGACTCGTGACACAAATCAACCACACATGCACAATCAGGCCTAGATCTAGGGTTGCCTAGGTCTGCTAGACAGCTCCTAACTAGGGCTAGAAATAGGACCTCAAACCGCCTCTTCACGGACAAGTACGGCCAGGTAAGTGGGAAGGAACCACCACTACAGTGGGCCTAATTAATAACCACTAGCCTAGACACCGCAATGTCGGTTAGGATAAACGGCCGATGCCTATACTAGTCCTTTTCCTATTGAGCTCGATGTCCTTAGGTCTGAGTCTAATCTTTTTTATTAATTGTGGTCAATGCACATGCTTTAGGTGTTTTCTGGGGTCCTGGGAAGGGTGATGAAATCCCCACCCAATCTGAGTTTGGTCAATTAGCCCCTTAAAGTCCAATTAAATTATGCAAAACAGTAAAATTCACTTGCAATCAATTTTAGAGCGGCGCAAAGAAACCTGCAAAAAATCTGTTATTTAGAAGGGGGAGAGAATTTTTATAGCGCAAAGAGTTCCTGCAGAAACTTTTTACAGTGGAGATATGAGGTTGCAGAGGGGAAGAAAAGAGAGCAAACCCTGTAAAAATTATGTGCTGACGTGGCAAGAGTGCGGTGGAACCGCGGTATATGGGCCTCCTTGGCGGCTGAAACGCGGCGCCTTGGTGGATTCAGGCTCTGGAATTTTTTGTACTGTTCTGTGCTTAAAATTTCTCTCTGTTCTTATGCTCCTTTTTCTGTTTTGACCTTCTGTAAAACTCCAGATCCGCGATGCTTTGTTGTTCCTGCAAGATTCAAACGAGAAACCCTTCAAACAGATAAAAATCGCTAAAGTGTTTCTGTATTTTTGTATTTTCTGATTTTTATGATTTTTCAAAATTTATATCAACCCGAAATCCTACAAAACGAAAAAAAATTACGCCATCCCCGGCAACGGCGCCATTTGATTAATCCAAAAATTGTAGTTTACCGTAATCAGAAACGGCGTCGCTTTGCAGCTAGCCGGTGAATACGGGTCGATCCGCAGGGATGTGTAAATTTCTGTTTTTGTGATATAACGAGTTGATTCAAATTGTTGTTTAGTTTTTGCCGATTGATTTAAAAACTAATTTATGTGATATGAAAGAACTCGTTAGGGTTAGGTCAAAGGTAGGGTTGATGAGATCAATATTTTCATCTCTTTCAATGCCGTTTGATTAAAACTTTTTAGAAAATCACAACAATTATTAGCAAAGGGGATTAGGATGATCGGGAAGAAACAAAGTTTCTTCCTCTAGATCTTTGTCCGTCCTTTCCTATTAATTGCTGCAATCTTCATGGACGTCATGTATGTCCGGCCTTTTAGACTACGGTTCACCGTTACCTCGTAGGTAGGGTGCCGTAGGGGGCGGATCATACATGCGTGCATGAAGGTTTCGTTTTGAAAATATGTTGGCATTGAAGGAGGTGGGAGATATCCATCTCTCACTCCCTCTCTTGTTCCTAACCCTAACGAGCGAGGATTTTACTCGCTCATTAGGGAATTATTAAAAAGTGACATTTTTGTTGTTTATGTTTTAAAGTGTTACTCTTACGACAGATTAAAATTAGTTCAACTAGTGAACTACAGCAAACAAATGGATAACTAGGACAAGTAATGATATTATGTTAGTTATGTATATGCCCTAGAGGCCATTGTTGTACATATGATGTATATTATAATGGATGCTTGGATATATATAGAGATGACTTTCTTGCTCGTCATGATAGTATGCTATTTGGTTTCACTTTATCTTAACATGTTGACTTGTATTGGTTTACTGTTTTACTCTCACATGTTGATAAAGCCCTTAGGATCTGTACTCGACTACTGGGACTATGATGAGATCATACTAGTGGGGTCATCGTAGTCGATGAGTACATCCTATAACTGTTCCTAGTCGAGGGTATATCGAGACAGGGCATCGATACACCAGAGTAGACTAGCGTATACGCATCTTGACCCATATGATGGGCGATGGATGATCCCATATCCATCGGTGTTAGACATCAGAGATGGTGTACGGGTGCTCAGTGGAGACTGGGTACACTGGACGGACTCGCCGAGAACTCCCAGATGGTGATATACCACACGTCAGATGGCAGTTCTCCGGTGACACTGGTACAGGGTAGTCTGTAGACCCGAGATCGTCATAGAGTCTTGTATGATTCCCACTGTGCTTTGATTTCCACCTTACCACGTCCAAGAGGGCGTGCAAAATGGTAGCTTTTGGGTACAGTCCCGAATCACATGGAGGCAATGAGCGATAGGAGGGGATTCGTCTCTCCCGGTATAGGGAGTTGATGTTGTGCTGTGTTCGATTGGCTATAACTGGAAGTCCCTGGCCAGGGCTGATATAGAGATTTACTGGTAAGTGTTACTAGTAGTTTCTCGACCCGTTATGAGCCATACATCGACACGACTTATCGGTTACTGGGGTCTGACGTATACCACCCCTAGACTTGATATGCGACATATCAGACGAACAGACCGGACTGTTCGGGAGTGTTACTGGTTGGATTCACAGGAGAACGCACAGGCTAGCTTGTTGATCTTCTGATCGCTCAATACCTGGGTGGCTGTTACGTTTAGCTGACCGCTTGCAGCTTGTGGGTGTTTGATATGATCATCACCTGCTACCGGCGTATTGACGATTCTTTAGAGTCCTACACAGAGCTTTCTTGGCTCAGGCGAAATGGAGTAGTGGCACATATGTGATATGCGCAGGAACGAGAATAATGCGATATGGGATACCGTATTATATTCTCGCGATATTTAGAAATGAACCGGGATATCGGATCAAGTGTTGATTCGATGAATCGGTACATGATATATTAGTCGGTAACATTCGATATAGCCGGATCGTCGGATCAAGTGTTGATTCGATGATTTAATGTATAATAATATATATGATATATTGTATTACATTATCTAATATTGGCTCGCTTTATTATTTCATTTTCTCAGTGGATGATACATTGATATATATGCGATATATGTTAATTGTATTATTTTCCTTTGTTGCAAATATATAATATATATGTGATATATATTATTGTGACATGATATGATTAATTGTTAAACATGTTTAAGGATGATTAATTGAGGTTAGGGTTTGTTTTGGGTTAGATGTTTCATGCATCTTTTAGAAGTTTTTGCTTTTGTCATTCTTAAGATATTTTGGATGACACATTCTTTAACTCAACCAAACCCTAACTCTAGTTATTTCTCTACTAAATCCTAGCCACTCATCCTTGACCATGGTTTACAATTCAATCATATAGCTTTTATTCTATTCATCACAAAAGAAAATGATTCATAATCTTTTTCATTATCATCTTCTTCTCTCTTGAAGAAAGCTTGCTAGTTTTTCTTTATGTGATGATATAATATGAGAAAATGATTTAAAAAGAAAGCAAAATTACTACTCTCTCATCCTCATCTCATCTAGCCCATGGGATTAGTGTGTTCATCTCATTTGAGTGAGAAAGCTTGAGTCTTTGCAACTTCGAGGTAGATCATCGGAGATTTGGAATACTTCGAGCTAGCATAGATCGTTCGAGTCGTGGAGCCTCTCATGAGTCCGGGAGATCGTGGATCGCGGCAAAGGGACTTCTACTCGGAGCTTGTGAAGTGAAGGAGCGGACTACAAAGGTTGTAATCCCTCACACTTAGATAAAAGTTATCATCTTGCATGTTAAATCCTAATAATCTAGCAAAGATCCCGGCTTTGGGTTGTTCGGCACGTCTAAATTTTTATCCGGGCATGTTTGATGCCTTTTGAACCTTCACAAGAGTGCCTAGGAACCCTACATATTAAACTAAGGCAGGAATTAAATAAATTAAAAACTTACAAGAAAAGTTGATGCTCTAAATCTCCCAACAAGTCTGAACTTTTATTGATTGAAAAGAGGCATATATTTTACAAATTTTGAGTACAATTTATAAGCAACCAGTGAAGCTAAAGTTACAGACTCTCGTAGACATTCAATTACAGATTTGCCCCCTAAAAATCCCAACACCCGCACCGTCGCACCGACAAAAGAAGTCGGTGCCGACACGTGCACCATACGGCCGCGGAACCGCGGCAATGATAGGCTTTTGGCCGCGGTTCCGCGGCCCTTTGGTGGCTTCATGCCACCATCTCCTGTGGTCTTCATTCTGGGTTCTTGGGCTTATTTGTTCTTCACTATTTTTCTCTGTTTGACTTCTTGGTCTCTTCCAGATCTTCAATGAAAACTTGTAAAGAGCTTTTGACCGTTCACTTTCGTCTTTTGGACCTTGCACTGTTCTTCATCTCGGCTTGAGTAAGATCTGTCTGCTTGTTGGTCAAAAGTCTCTTTTCTGTAGCGTCTCTCGTCTTTTTCACTGTATTTGTTCCCAGAGCCTGTATCCTGTATCATGCAACAAACGAGCGTCAAAAGTACCTGTTTACTTATAAAATGCATAAAAGTGGGGCGTATGAATTGCAATATTATGATATGAACACGCGCACCTGGACGATTTGTCTGTGACATGCCTTCCATACGAGAGAGGCATAAGGGCCGTCCTCAATCCCAGATATTATGCGCCCGAGATGCGGAAATACTTTAAAAAGTGCTGGTATCGGCTATATCAAACGGACTCCGAAGCGAAGTTTTACGAAGGGCTATGGCATCCATCTCAGGTCCGAGCACTCATCGATGGACAAATCTCAGATAGACGGGGCATAGGTTTCATTCAACCTGATGCCAAAGCATGCTACATGATCCATGTTGGTGAAGCCAGCGAGAGGTCAAATGACGACAACGAGCTAGCCGAGCATGAAGAAGCCCCTGAGAGCTCAAAAATGGCGGACAAACAACCTTCGACGAGCTAACCGAGATTGATTTAGAAACGTCCGATAATCCAAGGACGACTTACATCAGCTCGCTCTTGTCAGAGGAAATGAAAGAGCAGAAATCACTCTGTTGCATGAGTTCGCCGACTGTTTCGCATGGACGTACAAAGAAATGCCTGGCCTTTTCCCTAAAGTGTTCATGCATAAGCTGGCTATATCTCCTGATGCTAAGCCAGTCAAACAAGCTCCTCGAAGAATGAGAAGGGAACTGGAAGAAAAGGTCATCGAGAAAACCAAGAAACTCATCGATGCTGGTTTCATCAGAGAAGAGAAATATGCGGACAGGATCGCATGCATCGTCCCACTGAAAAAGAAGAATGGACGATACGAGTTTGCGTTGATTTTAGGGACCTCAACAAGACATGCCCTAAAGATGATTTCCCGCTTCCGGTAATGGAAATGATGGTCGATAATACCTCAAATTACGAGCTGTTCATTTTCATGGATGGTTCGTCTGGGTACAATCAGATAAAAATGTCGTCTAAGGATGAGAAGCATACAGCGTTTCGAACCCCGATCGGCATATACTGTTACAAAGTGATGCCGTTCGGATTGAAGAACGCAGGTGCTACATATCAAAGGGAAATGACCAATATGTTTGATTACTTAATCTATAAAGTCATCGAATGTTATATTGATGATTTGGTCGTCAAGACTAAAGTCAAGGCCGATCACATCCAAGATCTCAGGACCGTTTTCACCAGACTGAGGGAATACGATCTGAAGATGAATCCTCTAAAGTGCGCTTTTGGCATGTCATCAGGAAAATTCCTGGGCTTCATAGTCCGACATCGAGAGATCGAAGTTGACCCATCAAAGATAAAGGCCATCATGGAGATGCCCCCTCCGAAGAATCTGACGTGGCTGAGATCTTTTCAAGGAAAGCTTGCTTATATACGAAGGTTTATCTCAAATTTATCGGAGAGATGTAGGCCCTTCTCAAAGCTCATGAAGAAAGGAGCTCCTTTTATCTGGGATGCTGAATGTCAAGAAGCGTTCGGAAGCATCAAACAGTACCTGTTGCACCCTCCAGTTCTAGCTGCTCCCATTCTAAATAAATCGCTGATTCTCTATACTGCCGCGCTAGATAAATCACTCGACGCGCTCCTTGCCCAGAATAACGAGGAGGGAAAGAAAATGCACTCTGCTACCTCAGTCGAACTTTAGTTGGGGCGGAACATAACTATTCCCCGATCGAAAAGCAATGCCTGGACCTGATATTCGCTTTGAAGAAACTGAGGCACTATCTACTCGCTCATCGGGTTTTACTGATCTCCAAGGTCGGCCTGCTCAAACACTTAATGACCAAAGTAAGCCTAGCCGGCAGAATGGCAAGATGAGCTGTCATGCTGCTTGAATTAGACATAATATATACTCCTCAGAAAGCAGTAAAAGGGCAAGCCCTCACCGACTTCCTTGCTGCTCATCCCATACCATAAGGGTCGTCGCTTAATTGCGATTTACCCGACGAACAAGTGCTGCACCTCGAGGATGACAAGCCATGTTGGGAGCTCTACTTCAACGGGGCCTCATCAATTAGGACCTCCAGCAAATCAAGCATCTTACAGATAAAAGAAGGGATAAAATTGGTGTTCATCACGCCATCGATGGGAACCCTACGACATTCTTTTGCTCTCACCGAACCACGCACAAACAACGAGGCTGAATACGAAACACTGAAAGCTAGTCTGGAGCTCGCCATAGAAATGGAAATCTTTCGGCTACGAGTCTACGATGATTCCCAGCTTGTCGTCAACCAAGTATGCGACGACTATAAGATATACAAACTCGAGTTAGCTCGGTACAGAAGCCGGGTGGTGGAACTCATGAAACAGTTCACCCACATTGAACTACTGAGAGTTCCTAGGGCATTGAATGGAAAAGCTGACATACTCACGCGCTTAGCCAAGGAGTTGGCTGATCCCGATATGAATGAAATTCTGATAACAGTCAGAAGTAGGTAAATTCTACCTCCAGTCTCTTTGCGTGAAGAAGGAAGTATAGAACAAGAGAACAATCCTGCTAAAAAAACTCTGATCATTCAAGACGAACCCAATTGGAGAGAACCCTTCATAGAGTATCTCCGATACGACAAGCTGCCCGAAGGAAAATCTGCGAGGATTCAGCTGAAGAAGAGAGCTCTCCGATACGTGTTTGTAAATAATACGCTATACTGTAGATCATATAACCAACTCTGGCTAAGGTATCTATGTTCGGCCGAAACCCAAAAAGTCATGAAAGAAGTTCACTCGGGCATCTGCGGAGCTCACCAATATGGCCCCAAATGCGGTATCAAATCAAACGGCTTGGGTATTACCGGCCTACCATTATAAGGGATTGCAAAGAGCATGCAAAGAGGTGTCATCTCTGCCAAATTCATGGTGACTTCATTCATAAGCATCCCAATCTGCTGCATCCTACGGTGGCATTATGGCCTTTCGAAGTTTGGGGCACCGACATAGTTGGTCCAATTGATCCTCCATCATCCAAAGGCCACGGGTTCATATTGGCGGCAACTGACTACTTCTCTAGATGGGTTGAAACTGTCCTGCTAAAATAAGTCAAGACGGAAGATATTCTGACGTTCTTCCGGCATAATATTCTATACCGCTTCGGTACACTAAGAAGAATTATTTCTGACAACGGGTCTTTTTTCAAGAGCTTCAAAATCTCAAGGTTCGCTACTCAGCACAAGATAGACTGGAGATATTCCTACATTTAAAATCCAAAAGCCAATGGGCTAGCCGAAACCTTTAATAAAACTCTATGCAAGCTCCTAAGGAAAATGCTTCAGCCAACAAGAGAGACTGGAATCTCAAACTTCACGAGATGTTGTGGGCATATCGTACCACGCACCGTACTCCAACTCAGTCCACTCCATACTCATTACTCTTCGGAGTGGAGGTGATCCTCCCCCTCGAAGTCGAAGTTCCAAGATTAAGAATGGTCGTTCAGCACGAGTTGACGGAGGAAGAAAACGTGCCCCTTCGGCTTGAAGAGCTCGATACCCTCGAAGAAAAGAGGCTCACAGTACAGCAGAATTTGGAACTGTACCGAGCCTGAATGTCACGGGCCTATGACAAGATGACCCGTTTCGGCGCTTTCAAGAAAGGCGAATTGGTGTTGGTCCTCAAAAGACCGATCATCCACAATCGACATGCTAAGCGAAAATTCGAGCCAAATTGGGAAGTGAAAGTATGTCTTAGCACCACCACTAGGTTTATACAAGCATCCCATATGCAATTTAAATTTTTTTGGTGTGCTAAGCTATACTAACCTAGGATCTAACTAGAGTATTAGGGTTTTATAGTATGTAAAGCAAGGTAATATAAGTGAAAGAGCTTACAACCTTTGTAGACCAAGTCCATCACTTCTAATGCTCCGAGTAGTAGTTCCTACGACTCCTCTTGGCTCCACTTGAAGAAAAGATCGATCTTGCTTTGCGATCTTCAAAGTCGAAGATGATCCACCTTGAAATTTCTCTAGGTCAAGCTACCTCTTCACTAATCAAGAATCGGTGAAGAAAACAACCTAATCTAAAAGGCTAATTTAGAGTAGGTTGATGAAGTAGGTATTTTGGCTCACTTAAAATTCTCTAGCCTTTTATTTTCCAACTCATGGAAAAGGCTAGAGTAGGAAGAAGATGAACATTGGAGAGTGAAGGAAAAATGAAGAGAGTGTAAGAAATGAGCTGAGTCTATAAGTGTGTGAAGAATGGCTCATGACTTTGCTTACTTATTGAAGCATGATTATTTTCAAATAGAAAAAATCAACCATGCTTCAATATTGTAGCCAAACTAATAAAATAAAGTATAAGTCATGCTTCAAACCATGCCATAAATATCTCTACATTTTCCACCTCATTATCTATTTTCTCAAAATAGAAAAATCCATGTTCATACAAATCATTTTATATATAAATATATACATATCATATACATATATAATTATATATAAAAAGAATAGAAGAAAATAATTAGTGAGCATTAATATAAGTTAATATTTAATTATATCAAATCTAAATATATATCAAATTATTAAATAAACACTTGATTTAATAATCCGATTATATCATATATAACTGACTAATATCATTTATCTGTATATCATATTATCAAATCAACACTTAATTCAATAATCCAGTTATATCACATATAACCTGGCCGATATCAAATGTCGCCAGATTAGAATACGGTATCACATACTCGTATTTAATCAGGCTCCCGCACATATCAGCATATGTGCCATATTTCATTTCGCTTGAGCTAGAAAACCTCTGTGTGGGACTCTAAAGACTCGTCAATACGCCAGCAGTAGGTAATGATCATATCAGTTACCCACAAGCCGTCAGCGGTACTAGCTGGACGTAACGGCTACCCAGATATTGAGCAATTAGAAGATCAACAAATAATCTTGTCCAAACTATCATGAAACCTATAAGTAACACTTACCGTACAGTCCGATCTCTTCGTCTGATATGTCGCATATCGAGTCTGGGGGTGGATATGTCAGACCCCAGAAACTTGATTGTAGGGTTGCTAGGCACTCTCACAAGGGTCTATAAGGCATCAACCATGCCCGATTTAAAATTTAGACGTGCCGAACAACCCTAACCAAGATCTTAAACTAGAGATTAGGCGAAACAAAGCATGTAAACAACTTTACATCTTAGAGTTAGGGATTACAACATTTGTACTCCGTTCCTTCACTTCTAAAGCTCCGTGTTGAGGTCCCTTCGCTGCGATCATCGAGTATCCGGACTCTAGAGAGGCTCCACAAAAGAAAGATGCAAGCTTGCTTGCGATCTTCGATAACAAAGATGATCTACCTTGAAGAAACTCAAACCCAAGCTCTTGCTTTGCTAATCAAGTATTAGCAAAGCAAACATCCTAATCTAAGTGGCTAGAATAGATGAGTATGATGAAGTAGGAATTTAGCTCTCATTTATTTTCTATTTCTCACTCATTTTCATCACATCACCAAAAGCTAGAAAGCTTAATCAAGAGGAAGAAGAAGATGAAAACCATTTGTGATGAATAATGAAAACTCTTTTTTGAGGTTAGAAATGCAACCATGGGTTAAGTATGAAGACTTAACCCATGTAGAGAAACAACTATGGTTAAAGGGTTGGGTTGGATTAAGAAAATATCTTGCAAAAATATCACAAAATATCCAAGTCAAAGTCAAAGCTTCAAGAAGCTTCTTGAAAACTTCATGAAAGCTTAACCCTAATCCAAACCCTAACCATATTAAAACTCCACAAATCCTGTTGCATTTATAACCATAACATGTTACAATATTATATATCACATATATAATATATTTTGTAACAAAATAAAATAATACAATTAACATATATCACATATATATCAATGTATTACCCGAGTGAGAAAAAGAATCTTTTAGTGAGCTTATATTAGTTAATGTAATTTAATATATCAAATATATAATTATACATTAAATTGTCGAATCAACACTTGATCCGATAATCTGGCTATTTCACAAATAACCGACTAATATAATCTGTATCAGTTCATCGAATCAACACTTGATCCGATGACTCGGCTATATCACATATACCCGGCCGATATCTCATATCGCGAGAATCTAATACGGTATCGCATACACGTATTATTCTCGGTCCTGCACATATCATATATGTGCTCCTACTCCGTTTTGCCTGAGCCAGGAAACCTCTGTGTAGGACTCTAAAAAATCATCAATACGCCGGCAGTAGGTGATGATCATATCAAACACCCACAAGCTGCAAGCGGTCAGCTAAACGTAACAGCCACCCAGGTATTGAGCGATCAGAAGATCAA
The DNA here is from genome assembly GCA_030015575.1 of Agapanthus africanus. NCBI lineage: Eukaryota > Viridiplantae > Streptophyta > Magnoliopsida > Asparagales > Amaryllidaceae > Agapanthus > Agapanthus africanus. The sequence continues at coordinate 444,318,462 of CM057347.1, forward strand.
CAAGCAAGCATGTACATTCTCTTGTAAATCCAATCAGTAACACTCCCGTATAGTCCGGTCTCTTCGTCTAATATGTCGCATATCTCGCCTAGGGGTGGTAAACGTCAGACCCCGGTAGCTTGATAAGTCGTGTCGATATGAGATCCATAACAGTTCGAGAAACTACTGATATCACTTACCAGTAAATCTCAGCAACCCTGGCTAAGGATTTCCAGTTATAGCCAATCGAACACAGCGCAACATCAACTCCCTATACTGGGAGAGACGAATCCCCTCCTATCGCCCATTGCCTCCATGTGATTCGGGATTGTACCCAAAAGCCACCTTTTTGCACACCCTCTTGGACGTGGTATGATGGAAATCAAAGCACAGTGGGAATCACACAAGACTCTATGACGATCTCGGGTCTACAGACTAATCTGTAGCTGTGTCACCAGAGAACTGCCATCTGACGTGAGGTATAATACCATCTGGGAGTTCTCGGCGAGTCCGTCCAGTGTACCCAGTCTCCACTGAGCACCCGTATACCTTCTCTGATGTCAAACACCAATGGATATGGGATCATCCATCGCCCATCATATGGGTCAAGAAGCGCATACGTTAGTCTACTCTGGTATATCGATGCCCTGTCTCGATACACCTACGACTAGGAACATTTGAAGGATGTATTTGGCGACTATACTGTCCCCACTAGTATGATCCGCATCATAGTCCTGATAGTCAAGTACTCATCCTAAGGGCTTTATCAACATGTTACATAGAGACAATCAGAGTACATGTTAAGATAAAAATTAACCAGATAGCATACTATCATGTCGAGCAAGAAAGTCCTCCCTATATTTGTCCCAGCATCCACTACAATATACAACGCATGTACAGTAATGGCCTCTAGGGCATACATATAACTAACAATCTCCCACTTGCACTAGGGCCATCTGTTGTGGTATCGCATACCCAACAATCAGCTGTGGTTGAAGTATCTCATACTCAACCATCCCATAAAAGTCTCTACTGGAAAATAGGCCTTTGTGAGTGGATCCGCGCTGTTGTCCTCTGTGTCTACTCTCCTAACCTCGATCCACCTGGAGATCAACCATCTCCATGATCAGGCAATACTGCCTAAGAATATGTCTGGATCTCTGATGGGACAAGGGTTCCTTGGCATAAGCCACAAGTCCATTGTCACACAATGGGAGGAACGAAGTTCATCTCATGAACTAAAATATATCCAGACTGCCTCTTTGGTGGCATCCTTGGTAACGATGTATCTTGTCTTTAATCGTCTAGTAAGTCACGGTATCTAGCTTAGAACTCTTCCAACATACCGTCCCTCCATTGAGGGTAAAGACAATGCCTGCGACTGACATTCAGTCTTCCTTATCACCCTGGAACCTTTCCAGTGATTCTCCCCAGGATCGATTGATACCAACTCACTACAACTAGTGAGAATCCTAACATCTAATTTGATCTATCTCATAGATCCATAACCCAGGATTTAGGAGGTATCATTTTGATCCTATAGAGAATCATTGTGATAAGAGGAGATTGACCGAGCGTAGCATAGGAAACTCCTTCCCTATCAAGAGTATGGCATCCACGTACTCTACGAGGATAACCACCATACTCTCTACTACCTTTTTGTATATACAAGGTTCATCTACCATTTTGATGAAGTCAAACTCTTTGACTACCACATCAAAATAGACGTTCTAACTCCGCGATGCCTGATTTATCACATAAAACATCTTGCACACGTTTCCACTGCTCCCACTGTTTATGAAGCCCTCTGGCTGTGTACTTATAGACGCTCTCTTCCAAATCAACATTTAGAAAAGCAGTCATGACACCCAACCGCCAGATATCGTAATCATGGTATGTAGCCGTGGCAAGTAGGATCTGGATGGACTTAAGCATAGCTTTGAAAGTCTCAACTTTTCCATGTACACCAAGTAATCTTCTCAAGATATACTTGCTCCTGATGGGGATTTAGCCCTTCAGATAAAGCAACCAAAGTCCATACTTTGTTGGTGTATAAGGATTCCATCTCAGATCGCTAAGCATTCAACCATTCTTACAGAGTCCCACTCCTGATGGCCTGCTCAAAACTAAGTTGGGTCATCATCTCATGATGCAATCCTCGCTCCCACTGTCATAGAGAAACCGAAGTATCTCTCAGGTGGGTGAGGAACCCTACTAGATCGGCGGAGAGGCTGAGGTTCGTTTGAAACTATTGAATCCTTTGGTTCTACCAAATCATCAGCTGAACTGTATAGCTGGAACTCCTTCCAGTTCTACCTCATGACCACTAATTTCTTCACAAGAAATTCCCTTTCACAAAGGTGGCATGTTGAGAAACAAAAACACCTTTTGTTCCTCGATTTGGTCGAAGATATTCCTTTGCGAATGCTTAGGATATCCAACAAACTTCCACAGAACTGACCTTGCCTTGAGCTTGTCTGGATTATGCTTTTAGACATAGGCCGGACAACCTCAAATCTTAACTTACTTAAGAGATGGGCTCTTCCCATACCATATCACATATGGAGTGGTAGGTACCTGATTTGATTGGAACTCTATTCAATAGGTATGCAGCTTCTCAAGTGCATAACTCCCAAAAGGAAATAGGAAACTCAGTAGTACTCATCATAGAGCGCACCATATCAAATAGGGTGTATTTGCTCCACCCTGATACACCGACGTGCTGTGGTGTATACGGAGGAGTAATGCTGAGAGAGAATCTCATTCTCCTTTAGAAATAGTCCAGGAATCCCGTGCTCAAGTATTCTCCTCCCTGATCATATCAAAGGACATAATACTTATACCCGTTTTGGTTCTTTACTTCTAACTCATATTCATTGAATTTCTCAAAAGGTTTAGACTTGTGTTTCAACAGGAACACATATGCGAATCTTGAGAGACCATCAGTGAATATAATAAAGTACAAAGAACCAGTCCTGGCATGTGTAGAAAGGGGACTTTCATACATCATCATGTATCAATCCCAAGAGTTCACTAACTCTTTCTCTGTTTCCAATAAACAGAGCTGTGGTCATCTTATCTTTGTGACATGATCGGCAAGTTTCACAAGATGTAAATTCAAACTAATTTAAATATGCATCTAAATGTAACTTTAGCTAGTCGGGTCACATTGATATGACCTAGTCTATAATATCTCAACAAGGATCCGTTCATTTCTGAACTCTTCCTCTTGTGTGTGTTCTGTACGTTAAGAACTGTAGTTTGATTTAGAACGTCTATGCTTTTAGATAACGTGCCTGATCCGATCAACTCTTGATATAAGAAATGTTTAAAACATTATCCAACAATACAAAATTATATCCTTCTTTACTAATAAAGAGACTGATATGATGTTGTATATCAGGTTCGGTATCTAATAACATTCGTTCAGAATCAATGTATTCTAGTAATACAGGGTGATAACTGCCAACAGACTTAGCTGCAACACTTGCATCATTTCCAACTCTTGAAACTTATCACCCGTTCTCAGTTCTCTACCTATCTGTAGCCCATGTAACAGATTACACATGCAGGATCCTGATCCGGTATCTCATACCCAGGACGTAAAGGATACTGAGAAACAGTTCTCGGTAATGAACACACCCGAAGAAGATACATCAGCATGCACTTTCTTCATTTGGGCGGCACGGGAATTCTGGTAATCCCCTATTTCCTGCTCTGTCTTATAACAATTATAAGTTGGAGCGGGACCAACGTTCCTTAGCGCAGTATAACAACCGGGTTCGGTCAATACATCTGTATTATTATCTTGATTAAGGCGTGACATAGTCGCAACCAGGAGAGAGAGAGAAGAAAACACTCAGCGTATGCTCTTGCAAGATTAGATTGGTTATCAATATATCTAATCAGCATGTCTCCCACTGTTTTAGTCAAATCTTCCTTCAAACCCTAAAAGGAAAGACTAGCCGAGATTAGTTACACTCTACAAGTTCGCCAATCTTTCAGCCAGGCCAGTGCCGGTACTTTGAGGGAGGTTCCCTGTGCTTTCGCACGGACCTAATTAAAATAAACCTCGTTTTCCCAGGGGCGTAACCCCGTTAACACCTTTCTAGACACCTACTTGATCGGCTAATTGTAATGTGTAAAACTCTCCCAGGAGTAACTCTTACTCGCAGCGGGTATCGGGATCCAACTATCTTATAGAAGGTATGCAATCTCATTGCAAATTTCAACACTTGAAATTCCCAATAATATTTTGCCCCTAACATCCTATGACCTTGACGAAAGCCAACAAACCATAGGCTACTAGTCAAGTTCAACCCGTCATTTCCCGATTGAATTAAATCCACCCGCACGACCCTTGACGAAAGCCAACAAAGTCGCACGACTACCCTAACTCAATCGCATCATATGCTTATACAGATAAGCATAAATAGCTACCGCACACTACGCCTTGATGAAAGCCAACAAACGTAGTACGAATACTATGAAGTACTTATCTGAAATGACGGAGGGCTACGACAAGTTTTTAAGAAAACCCTTTGCGTAATGAACTTGATATCGTTGTAGAATCGAGTGATTTTAAATGGAATGTTTTTTAGGCCTTTTCTAGTTTTGCTAAAGAGGTCACTCCCGGTGAAGGGATCATCGGCTCTTTCCTCATCGAATAAGGTGCAGGATATTTCACAAATATCACTATACAAAACAAGAACTATAGAAGTAATCAAAAGACAAACCGAGTGTATAGCATCTGCTAGTTTTGCAAAAGAGGTCACTCCTGGTGAAGGGATCTCGGCTATTTCCTTATCGAATAAGGTGCTGGATATTCTACAAGGATTACCGCTATGCAAAGCAAGAACTAGAGCTACCAGTTTTTAAACAAGTTTCTACAACATCTTTAGGTTTCTTTTATTTCATTAATCTCATTAATGAAGTCCCATTTTATTATGCTTCATAAGCATCACATTTGAAACGAAATCAACAATATATAATATATATCTCATATATACAATATAAACATTCGTCTCAGGAAGTAATATGATCTCATCACAGAACATTGCAGCAGAAGAACATATATGAAATATTGGATATACTAGGACGTCCGTGTTTTAATACGAGCCTGTATAAAACACGGATTCCACGGTCGCGATGAATAGCCAAACCCACATCCCTAGACCCCTACGAGAGCGGCAAAGTAACCCTGCCAGTTCTAGAGTTAGGAGACTCGGTCTCGACTCCTCGAGATGGTCTCCTACTGGACCCTAGAACCCGGTTACTTATACTCCCCGCCTTGGGTCTACCTAATGCAGAAAAGTAAATAATATACAATGGTGACATCATCCTCAGCCCGAAAGTGCCCCAATAAAAGAATATTGCATACAATGAATTTTACATGAATGAAAAAGAAAAATTCTCATCTCACATAAAAACCCCGGCTATTCAAAACGCGACGATCCAATATAACATATCACAGCAACACATAATATCACATATCATCAACGTAAGTAAATATGCGTATCCCAATTGTCGTTGATGTATAGCAACGAAACCGGCAATACACCACATATTACACTTATGGTCGTAGAAAAAAAGTGTAAAACTACAACAGTTGGAATCCGCAACCTCCTTAAACATCGCATGCCTAACCAAATGAATTCCTTAGACATCTCATGCCTAACAATTATAAACTCTGCATTTTAGTCTCAATCTCGAAAACACTTTTCAATATCTAGTCGGGCAATTCAACAAGATTCCCGATAACCTGATCGAATGCTCGTCGAAAACTTTAGTAGACGGCCGCACCCCCGATACCGTCAACGAAGTGCACTAAGGTGGAACACCGCTGCCGCGAGCACCCGAACGGATGCTTTTGGCGACGGGGTTCACCTACAGTCACTTGGTCGGGGCTATGGGGCATGGCTGTCTATTAAGTTTACCCGGTGAGTATCCGCGTACGCTACGTGATTGAGACGGACTTTTGATCACATCAAAATCCCGTGGCAACCAATCATTTGAGACTAAACTACTAGATTTATAACATTCAAATTAGTTATCTCATAACTACTTGTGGATTCCAAATATTGTATCACATTCCAGATAAATAGACAATTTAAACTTTCCGATCGAATAATCAAACACCCAAGTTTTCTCAAATAGTTCTCAACACTTGAAATTAGTTTAAAAACATCCATCACATGCCACAGTACCAATGGTCCAGCCGTAAAAGGGTCAAACCAACGCCTCACATGTGGCAACGCCGTACTGCCCCAAACCCTAAGGTTTAGAGGCGGTTCAGATGGTCACATAATCGAGTTAAGGTCTGTGTTCTTCTAGAGGGTCCACCACGTTACTTGCATGACTTAGAACGTTCTTAAACTACGGAAAAATCCAACACTTGGAAATTTTCCAGCAGGGGAAAAAGTGAGTTATTGATATCCGTTCGAACTTTTTAACACGTTCTGAAATTACCCGGAAAAACTTAAACGAAGTTAAACTTTCCGATCGAATCAACAAGTTCCCAATACATCCCAGAAAACTCAACACTTGAGTAGAATTAAAAATCCCCAGAAGCATGCAAAAGTACCTACGGATGTTACTGTACAAAAACTATCCCTCAATCTTCAATACTTGCCACGGAACCACCGCCAATACCTTGGTTTGGCCGCGGTTCCGCGGCGTTTTAATTGATTTAGGGGGACTTTTTTCACAGGTCACCATAAAATTACCTGCTGAATTTTCTGAGCATTTTTAATATAAAAAATGTCAACTTTTTGAAAAATTTCCAGAAACTAGGTTTTATCGGGTATTCAGAGTTCGATCGGACTTTAAACATCGTCTAGAGTTTGCCTAAAGCTCTAGCTTGGCTTTGATACCACTGTAGGGTTACTGGGCACTCTCACAAGGGTCTATAAGACATCAACCATGCCCGATTTAAAATTTAGAAGTGCCGAACAACCCTAACCAAGATCTTAAACTAGAGATTAGGCGAAACAAAGCTTATAAACAACTTTACATCTAAGAGTTAGGGATTACAACCTTTGTAGTCCGTTCCTTCACTTCTAAAGCTCCGTATTGAGGTCCCTTCGCTGCGATCATCGAGTTTCCGGACTCTAGAGAGGCTCTGTAAGTCCACGTTGCGACCCCCGGTGCTTACGGGGAGGCGGAAACGGTATAAAAACAAATTTTTATCGCAAGAGGCAACATGGACTAAACAAGGTCGGGATCGTGTCTAAACTAAACTAGCAAATACGCTAAGGGAGTTAGCTACTCGGAAAGATGGTTATACCTAAACTTGAACTCCTTCTTCTTGAAATCTTGTAGAGGTTGATGGTTCTCTTCTCGTCGCCTTCTTCCGTCGAAGATGGATCCACCTCGAAGGTTCGACCTTTGGGCTCTTTCTCGATCTTTGAGTGAACTAGGGTTTCCGGCTTGCTAAACCTTGAACCTAGAGTGAGTAGAGAGTGACTAGGGGTTGCTTTTCTTTTTAAAGAGAAGGATTCTCAACACATGAGAAGGGTTCTCTTTTGCTAGAGGAAGAAGAAGATGAAGTGAGGAGAGAGAAGCTAAATGAGATAATGAGCTATCTTTTTCTTTCTTGCAACCATAATGCCAAAAGAAAAAGAATTATCTAAATAATAATAATTCAAAATAAGAATAGTTGATGGTAATTTGGAATGACCACTATCATGCTTCATTAAATGAAATGTAAGCATGAATCAAGGAGGATCTTTACAAAGCATGATGGTGGTCAACATTCAACCATGGTCAACAAGTCAACCATGGTCAACAAGTCAACAAAATCAACCATAACATAATTCTCATTTAATTACTATTATTAATAGATAATTCATAAATCCATTAGGGTTTGGAAAATGATGACTGTCAACTGTGCATACGCACCCGTTCCGAAACCCTAATGAAAAACCTCATCCTCCGCCTCAAACAACTGTGCATACACACCTGCATTCTCGTTCCGAGGAACAAGAATACCGAGATATAAAAGCAACCCCAAAACATATACCAGTATCTGGCTTAAACCAGAGCCTACCAGTATAATCCGTCCGGACTCCAAACGTGCACAAGTGCGCGGATGAGAACGAACCCTGTCGCAAAACCATGCGACCTCTACTCTGTTTTGCCCAGAGGCGAATACCCTCTGTGTGGGACTCTAAAGACTCGACACTACGCTGGCAGTGGGTTTAACCACAGACCGCAAGCGGCACTAGCTGTGCGTAACGGTCCCCAGGTAGATGCCGACAAGAAGGCTGACGAGGTGAAACCCCATCTGAACTCCTACTGAGTCTGAATGTGACATTCTCCGCACAGTCCGGTCTGTTCGTCTGATACATCGCATGTCGGGCCTAGGGGGCGGTAAAACGTCAGTCCCCCAATAGCGGTACAAGTCGTGTCGGAGTGAAGCCCAAAACACCCTGAGATAACACTGGAAGCCTACCAGTATATCTCGCTTGCCCTGGCCAGGGACTACTCGTGTAATGGCTCTCCTAGACACAGCGCGATGTCAACCCCCAATACCGGGAGAGACGAATCCTGTCTAACCGTCACTGCCTCCAAGTGCTTCGGGACTGCACCCAATCACCACCTGTTTGCACGACTCCTTTGAGCCGTGGTAGGGTAGTGATCAAAGTGCAGTGGGAACACACTCGAGGCGAAGTGCCAGTGTCAAGTCAGCGGACTAAGCTGTACTCATGTCACCTGGGAACTGATAACTGACGATAGGTATAATACCAACCTGTCAGTTCCCGACGAGTCCTGTCCAGTGTACCCGTAACCTAACGAGCACCCGTATGCTATCTCCAGTACGACATACTGATGGCTGCGGGACAGACCATCTCCCACACTGGGATGAGAAGCGCATACGCTAGTCTACTCCGGAGTATCGATGCCCTGTCTCGATAGTCCTGCGACTAGGGACCTGTATAAGGATGTGCTTATAGATTACCCAGCCCCCACTAGTGTGACTGCCATCACAACGCTGGTAATCAAGCAAAGATCCTAAGGGCTCCACTAATGCGTATAGGTGATATCGCAAAATAAACACATGTACACATTGAAGTAGAAACAAACCAAGTAGCATACTACTATATTGAGCAAGATTGTTTATACAAGGTGAATATCCCAAGCTTCCATTAAGTAATATACAAACTAGTATGATACAGTAATGGCCTCTAGGGCATATACACTAACAATCTCCCACTTGCACTAAGGCCATATACTGGCGTATCGAAGACCTATCATCTCGATCAGCCGCTCGAACTGAGTCTGAGGTAGGGCCTTGGTGAATGGATCTGCAGTGTTTTCTTCTGAAGCAGCCCTTCTAACCTCGATCTCCTTGCGATCCACGATCTCCCTGATCAGGTGATACCGCCTCAAGATGTGCCTGGATCTCTGATGGGACCTGGGTTCCTTTGCTAAAGCTATAGCCCCGTTGTTGTCGCAATACAGAGGTACTGGGTCAACAATGGACGGAACCACCTGAAGTTCTTTTAAGAACTTCCTTATCCAGACAGCTTCTTTTGCGGCATCAGATGCAGCGATGTATTTCGCTTCCATAGTCGAGTCTGCAACGGTTTCCTGTTTGGAACTCTTCCAACACACCGCCCCTCCATTGAGGGTAAAGACAAAACCCGACATGGACTTGGAATCATCCTTGTCACTCTGGAAGCTGGAGTCAGCAAAGGCCTCAATCTGGAGGTCTTTTCCGCCATACACCAAGAACATCTCCTTAGTCCTTCTCAGGTACTTGAGAATGTTCTTTACTGCTATCCAGTGTTTCTCCCCAGGGTTTGACTGATACCTGCTTACCACACTCAGTGCATAAGCTACATCCGGTCTGGTACACAACATCGCATACATTATAGAGCCTACCGCAGAAGCGTAGGGTATAATAGACATGCGATCCCTCTCCAAATCAGTCTTGGGAGACATCTCTTTAGAGAGGGTGATCCCGTGACAAGCCGGTAGGTTACCGCGCTTGGAATCTTCCATACTAAATCTTTTAAGTACGGTGTCGATGTACCTGGACTGTGAAAGTCCTAATATCCTCTTGGATCTATCACGATGGATCCGGATCCCCAGGATGTATGAGGCATCACCCAGGTCTTTCATGGAGAACCTGTGTGACAAGAAACCCTTGACAGATTGTAGTATAGGAATGTCATTTCCTATCAAGAGAATGTCATCCACTTATAAAACAAGGAATACTACAGTTCTCGCTACAAATCTACTATAGATGCATGGTTCATCTGGATTTTTGATAAAGTCAAATTCCTTGACCGTCTCATCAAAACAGATGTTCCAACTCCGCGATGCCTGCTTTAGTCCATAGATGGACTTAAGCAACTTGCACACCTTTCCGCTGCTCCCACTCTGAATGAAACCCTCTGGCTGATCCATATAGACACACTCCTCTAAACTTCCATTTAGAAAAGCGGTTTTTACGTCCATCTGCCAAATCTCATAATCGTGGAAGGCAGCAATGGCAAGAAGGATCCGAATGGATTTCAGCATAGCCACTGGAGAAAAGGTTTCGTCATAGTCCAAGCCAGGTCTTTGACGGAAACCCTTTGCTACAAGTCTAGCTTTATAGGTCTCAACCTGTCCATCTACACCAATCTTCCTTTTGAAGATCCACTTGCATCCTACGGGTTTTACCCCGTCTGGAGCAATGTCCAACGTCCATACTTTGTTGGTGTACATGGACTCCATTTCGGTCCGCATTGCATCCAGCCATTTTACCGAGTCTACGCTCTGAACGGCCTGCTGGAAGCTAGTAGGCTCATCATAGTCTATGATGCAATCCTCTCTATCCCCGTCTATGAGAAAACCGCAGTATCTCTCGGGCGGATGAGACTGCCTACTACTCCTGCGGAGCGGCATAGGAATGTCCTGTTCATTTGAACCCTCTGGTTCTACTAAGCTTTCAGTAATAGTCTGTGGTTCTGGAATTTCTTTCAGTTCTACTGTGCTCCCACTTAATTCTTTTTCTAAGAACTGATGTTCTAGAAAGTGGGTATGACGAGAAACACGAACTTTTTGTTCCTCTTCGTAATAGAAGAGATATCCCTTGGAATTCTTTGGATATCCCACAAACTTACACAGTACTGAGCGCGCCTCGAGCTTGTCCACATGCTGTTTTTAACAAAAGCTGGACTTCCCCAAGTCTTAATATGACTGAGATGGGTCTCTTCCCACACCACATCTCATATGGTGTAGTAGGCACAGTCTTAGTAGGAACTCGGTTCAAAAGGTACGCAGCTGATTCTAGCGCATACCCCCAGAATGATCGCGGTAACTCAGTGTTACTCATCATGGACCGTACCATATCCAATAGGGTTCGGTTCCATCTCTCCGATACACCGTTGTGTTGCGGAGTGTATGGAGGAGTAAGCTGAGAGAGAATCCCATTCTCTTTTAAATAATTCAGGAACTCGGCACTTAAGTATTCTCCACCTCGATCCGATCTTAGAATCTTGATACTTTTGCCGGTTTGTTTTTCTACTTCATTCTTATATTCCTGGAATTTTTCAAAAGCTTCGGACTTATGTTTCATTAAGAAGACATAACCGTATCTTGAAAAATCATCCGTAAAAGTAATGAAGTAAGAATAACCGCTTCGCGCATGTGTAGACATTGGACCGCATACGTCGCTGTGTACGAGTCCCAAGAGCTCGCTCGCTCTTACTCCGTGTCCAGTAAACGGAGTCTTTGTCATCTTTCCTTTGAGACAGGATTGACAAGTGGCATATGATTGATATTCGAATGGATCCAAATATCCTTCTGTATGTAACTTAGTCAACCTTCTCTCATTGATGTGACCCAGTCTACAATGCCATAAGAAAGTCTGATTGATATCTGGAGACTTTCTTTTGTGTGTATTCTGGACATTGAAAATCTGTGGTTGGTTTAATACGTATATACCATTGCTCAATGTACCTGACCCAATCAGAACTTGATTAAGGTGAATGTTTACAACATTACTTACAAACGCAAATTCATAACCTTCTTTAGAAACCAAAGATACAGAAATGATATTACAAGTTGCGTTGGGTACAAAAAAGCAATTACGCAAAACCAAAACATGCCCATCTGACATTCCCAGGTGATAGTCCCCCACGGCTTTAGCATCCATGCTAGCTCCGTTCGCAACTCTGAGGGTCATGTCACCTGCCTTCAAAACCCTACGGTTTCTCAACGCCTGCAAAGAATTACAGATATGAGATCCTGATCCGGTATCCAATACCCAGGAAGTAGAGTTTATAGAAAGACAGTTTTCAATAACATACACACCTGAAGCTGAAGCCGCAACCTGCTTCAGTTCCTGTGTCCTGGCTTTCCAAGCCCTGCAATCTTTCTTCCAGTGTCCACTCTTGTGACAATAGAAGCATTCCTCTTTACCAACAAGCTTCCCCGCAATCTTTGTTGCCTTTTCCTTTCCCTTCGTACCCACTTTATTAACACCGCCTCTTGGTTTGGCGGGGGCTTTCTTCCTCTTTCCCTTGGCTTTCGCCTTGGACCTAGAGGAAGAAGATCCTCCTACAAAAAAAGCGGGTGTATCCCTACCCTTCTATAGGGTGCCCTCTGCGCTCCTCAGCAGGTTGAGGAGTTCTGAAAGTTCAACTTCCTTTTCTTGCAAGTTGAAATTCAGTATGAACTGGGCGTAAGTGGATGGAAGGGACTGGAGAATTAAATCCATATAAAGTTCACTGTCCAACGTGGTCCCAAGTTCCGCGAGCTCCTCAGTGTAGCCAATCATCTTAAGCACGTGGTCCGCTACCGATGATCCGACGGCCAACTTTGTCGAAAATAACTTCTTCGACACTTCGTATCTTGCGATACGAGACTGCTCTCCATACAGTTCTTTTGTATGGAGAAATATGGACTCGAGGTCCATATTCTCATGCCTCCTCTGATGTTCGTTGTCCATAGAGGCAAGCACGAGGCACCTGGCCTTCGCGCAATCAATCTCCCAAGTCTTACGGATTTCCTTATCCGCGACGCTGGAGGTGGGACCTGGGACGGGGGGAGCTTTGGTGGTAAGAAGATACCCCAGCTTGTCGTAAGTGATTGCCAATTTGACATTTCTGAGCCAATCTTTGTAGTTTGGCCCTGTCAGTATGTTTTTATCTAGAAGTAACTTAAGTCCAGTCATTTCGATTTGGTCGCTGCAGGGGGAGAGAAGAAACACTTAGCACGATGCTCTTGCAAGTTTAGAATGATTTTTAATTTGTCTAAACAGGATGGCTCCCACTGTCTCTCGAATCCCTCCTCAAACCACAAAGGAAGAATTAGCCGGGATCAATCCCACCGTACAATACTTGCTTAACCGTTCAGCCAGGCCAGTGTCGGTACTTCGAGGGAGGTTTTCCAACGCTTTCGCGAAGTTCCTTAATTTAAGAACCTCTTTTCCCTGGGGGCGTAGCCCCGCTAACACCTTTCTAGGCACCTACTAGGTTTATAGCATTGATCGTTTAGTGAGAAATTTCCCGAGGAGTAGCATATACTCACAGTAGGATCGGGATCCAAATATCATCACGTGACGAAAATGAAGGAATCCTACCATAATCATCACACTCCAAATGGTATGCAAATCTAGCAAGTTTCAGTACTTATGAAACTCCCGATGTGGATTTTTGCCCCATGCTCTTATGACCTTGACTTTGGCCAAAATATCATAAGTCACATGTCAAGTTCTACCCGTCACTTTCCAGGTTAATTTGGATCCATCCGTACATACCCTTGACTTTGGCCAAAATGGCAGCACGACTGTCCCAAAACAACGCATCTATCTATGCTACACATGAACACCCAATAGCTACCAATCATTGTGCCTTGACTTTGGCCAAAATACACAGCTTGAATACTATTGCCTATTCATGCGAAACGACGGAGGGCTACGAATGGTTTTGGTAAAACCGTGAACGTAGTGAACTTGATATAATCGATGGAACAAGATAGCTTTTAGAAGGAGTGGCTCAAGCTCCGCATTTAAAAGTTAGTTTTGAAAAGAACCGAGTGGTTTTTCGAAAGTGTTCCAACGACTTTAGCTTGGTTTATTATCTTGCATTAGTTCTTTTAATGTGTGATATTCTTGCATTAGTTCTTTTAATGCGTCCCATCATTTAATCCTACCATTGCAGAAAACAACCAAAATATGACGTACGCTTATGCCATTCGCATTCGCCACGGGGTCCCGTCATCACTCGTTAGGTTACTTAACTAACGACAGAGCGGGGGCTGGGCTAGCGCGGCTGTAAAACATAAGCAACGCCTAAATAGAAAGCAATGATAGACATTACAGATCACAGATGAATACATTGGATATACTAGCAATCCGCAATCCTTTCGAGCCTGCAACGAAAAGCGGATTACACGGTCGCGGTGAATAGCCAAATACCCCACCCAAGACCCCTACGGGTGCGGCAAACTACCCGCCAAGAACCCGGTAGTTTGTGCACCCCTCTATGGGTCTATCCTAGGAGCAAAAACAGTAAAAAGAATTATACAATGACGGCTACAACCCCGACCCGGTTGTGCGGCCAAACAAATAATATTATTACATCAATTTATATTTACAATGAATGAAAGAAAAACAAAAGCTCATCTCACATCCACCCCGGCTATTCACCCGCGACAGTCCAACACATTCATATACACAATCCAATATCAAACACAGATCATGTATAACCCTGACTAATCGACTTATAGCGATTAGCCGACGTTCAATACATGCAAGCAACACAGATATAACCAACATAGCCAAAGTACAGTGAAGTTCGGAAAAAATACGGAATTATAGGACCCCAAAAGTGAATTTCAGTTCTGGAAAATCTGGGCACATATAATATATTTTAAAAATCCCAAAACCAACACAGACACACACTGCACGAAAAACGATGCAGAGAAGACGACAAACGGGGGCGGTTCCGCGGCACATGCCTACCTCGTGCCGCGGAAGCGCGGCGGTTTGAACGAAACAGTGGATCGTTTTTCATGGGTGTTCACACAAAACCCTGAGCCGAATTTTCAAGTATAAAGTTTTTCATTTAGAGCAGAAAAAAAATTCAACAGAAACTTAGGGTTTTGGTTTTTCCGGTTTTGCGATTTTTCGGTTTCGAACTTCCATACACTTCGCTACCAAGCTAGTTTAAGTTTAGTTAGGCTCTGATACCACTGTAAGTCCACGTTGCGACCCCCGGTGCTTACGGGGAGGCGGAAACGGTATAAAAACAAATTTTTATCGCAAGAGGCAACATGGACTAAACAAGGTCGGGATCGTGTCTAAACTAAACTAGCAAATACGCTAAGGGAGTTAGCTACTCGGAAAGATGGTTATACCTAAACTTGAACTCCTTCTTCTTGAAATCTTGTAGAGGTTGATGGTTCTCTTCTCGTCGCCTTCTTCCGTCGAAGATGGATCCACCTCGAAGGTTCGACCTTTGGGCTCTTTCTCGATCTTTGAGTGAACTAGGGTTTCCGGCTTGCTAAACCTTGAACCTAGAGTGAGTAGAGAGTGACTAGGGGTTGCTTTTCTTTTTAAAGAGAAGGATTCTCAACACATGAGAAGGGTTCTCTTTTGCTAGAGGAAGAAGAAGATGAAGTGAGGAGAGAGAAGCTAAATGAGATAATGAGCTATCTTTTTCTTTCTTGCAACCATAATGCCAAAAGAAAAAGAATTATCTAAATAATAATAATTCAAAATAAGAATAGTTGATGGTAATTTGGAATGACCACTATCATGCTTCATTAAATGAAATGTAAGCATGAATCAAGGAGGATCTTTACAAAGCATGATGGTGGTCAACATTCAACCATGGTCAACAAGTCAACCATGGTCAACAAGTCAACAAAATCAACCATAACATAATTCTCATTTAATTACTATTATTAATAGATAATTCATAAATCTATTAGGGTTTGGAAAATGATGACTGTCAACTGTGCATACGCACCCGTTCCGAAACCTTAATGAAAAACCTCATCCTCCGCCTCAAGCAACTGTGCATACACACCTGCATTCTCGTTCCGAGGAACAAGAATACCGAGATATAAAAGCAACCCCAAAACATATACCAGTATCTGGCTCAAACCAGAGCCTGCCAGTATAATCCGTCCGGACTCCAAACGTGCACAAGTGCGCGGATGAGAACGAACCCTGTCGCAAAACCATGCGACCTCTACTCTGTTTTGCCCAGAGGCGAATACCCTCTGTGTGGGACTCTAAAGACTCGACACTACGCTGGCAGTGGGTTTAACCACAGACCGCAAGCAGCACTAGCTGTGCGTAACGGTCCCCAGGTAGATGCCGACAAGAAGGCTGACGAGGTGAAACCCCATCTGAACTCCTACTGAGTCTGAATGTGACATTCTCCGCACAGTCCGGTCTGTTCGTCTGATACATCGCATGTCGGGCCTAGGGGGCGGTAAAACGTCAGTCCCCCAATAGCGGTACAAGTCGTGTCGGAGTGAAGCCCAAAACACCCTGAGATAACACTGGAAGCCTACCAGTATATCTCGCTTGCCCTGGCCAGGGACTACTCGTGTAATGGCTCTCCTAGACACAGCGCGATGTCAACCCCCAATACCGGGAGAGACGAATCCTGTCTAACCGTCACTGCCTCCAAGTGCTTCGGGACTGCACCCAATCACCACCTGTTTGCACGACTCCTTTGAGCCGTGGTAGGGTAGTGATCAAAGTGCAGTGGGAACACACTCGAGGCGAAGTGCCAGTGTCAAGTCAGCGGACTAAGCTGTACTCATGTCACCTGGGAACTGATAACTGACGATAGGTATAATACCAACCTGTCAGTTCCCGACGAGTCCTGTCCAGTGTACCCGTAACCTAACGAGCACCCGTATACTATCTCCAGTACGACATACTGATGGCTGCGGGACAGACCATCTCCCACACTGGGATGAGAAGCGCATACGCTAGTCTACTCCGGAGTATCGATGCCCTGTCTCGATAGTCCTGCGACTAGGGACCTGTATAAGGATGTGCTTATAGATTACCCAGCCCCCACTAGTGTGACTGCCATCACAACGCTGGTAATCAAGCAAAGATCCTAAGGGCTCCACTAATGCGTATAGGTGATATCGCAAAATAAACACATGTACACATTGAAGTAGAAACAAACCAAGTAGCATACTACTATATTGAGCAAGATTGTTTATACAAGGTGAATATCCCAAGCTTCCATTAAGTAATATACAAACTAGTATGATACAGTAATGGCCTCTAGGGCATATACACTAACAGGCTCTACAAAAGAAAGATGCAAGCTTGCTTGCGATCTTCGATAACAAAGATGATCTACCTTGAAGAAACTCAAACCCAAGCTCTTGCTTTACTAATCAAGTATTACCAAAGCAAACATCCTAATCTAAGTGGCTAGAATAGATGAGGATGATGAAGTAAGAATTTAGCTCTCATTTATTTTCTATTTCTCACTCATTTTCATCACATCACCAAAAGCTAGAAAGCTTAATCAAGAGGAAGAAGAAGATGAAAACCATTTGTGATGAATAATGAAAACTCTTTTTTGAGGTTAGAAATGCAACCATGGGTTAAGTATGAAGACTTAACCCATATAGAGAAACAACTATGGTTAAAGGGTTGGGTTGGGTTAAGGAAATATCTTGCAAAAATGTCACAAAATATCCAAGTCAAAGTCAAAACTTCAAGAAGCTTCTTGAAAACTTCATGAAAGCTTAACCCTAATCCAAACCCTAACCATATTAAAACTCCACAAATCCTGTTGCATTTATAACCATAATATGTTACAATATTATATATCACATATATAATATATTTTGTAACAAAATAAAATAATACAATTAACATATATCACATATATATCAATGTATTACCCGAGTGAGAAAAAGATTTTTTTAGTGAGCTTATATTAGTTAATGTAATTTAATATATCAAATATATAATTATACATTAAATTATCGAATCAACACTTGATCCGATAATCCGGCTATTTCATAAATAACCGACTAATATAATCTGTATCAGTTCATCGAATCAACACTTGATCCGATGACCCGGCTATATCACATATACCCGGCCGATATCTCATATCGTGAGAATATAATACGGTATCGTATACACGTATTATTCTCGGTCCCGCACATATCATATATGTGCTCCTACTCCGTTTTGCCTGAGCCAGGAAACCTCTGTGTTGGACTCTAAAGAATCGTCAATATGCCGGCAGTAGGTGATGATCATATCAAACACCTACAAGCTGCAAGCGGTCAGCTAAACGTAACAGCCACCCAGGTATTGAGCGATCAGAAGATCAACAAGCAAGCATATACATTCTCCTGTGAATCCAATCAGTAACACTCCCGTACAGTCCGGTCTCTTCGTCAGATATGTCGCATATCTCGCCTAGGGGTGGTAAACGTCAGACCCCAGTAGCTTGATAAGTCGTGTCGATATGAGATCCATAACAGTTCGAGAAACTACTGATAACACTTACCAGTAAATCTCAGCAACCCTGGCCAGGGATTTCCAGTTATAGCCAATCGAACACAGCGCAACATCAACTCTTTATACCGGGAGAGACGAATCCCCTCCTATCGCTCATTGCCTCCATGTGATTCGGGACTGTACCCAAAAGCCACCTTTTTGCACGCCCTCTTGGACGTGGTATGATGGAAATCAAAGCACAGTGGGAATCACACAAGACTCTATGACGATCTCGGGTCTACAGACTAACCTGTACCTGTGTCACCAGAGAACTGCCATCTGACGTGAGGTATAATACCATCTGGGAGTTCTCGGCGAGTCCGTCCAGTGTACCCAGTCTCCATTGAGCACCCATATACCTTCTCTGATGTCAAACACCAATGGATATGGGATCATCCATCGCCCATCATATGGGTCAAGAAGCGCATACGCTAGTCTACTCTGGTATATCGATGCCCCGTCTCGATACACCTATGAGTAGGAACATTTGAAGGATGTACTTGACAACTACACAGCCCCCACTAGTATGATCCGCATCATAGTCCTGGTAGTCAAGTACTCATCCTACGGGCTTTATCAACATGTTACATAGAGACAATCAGAGTACATGTTAAGAAAAAGATTAACCAGATAGCATACTATCATGTCGAGCAAGAAATTCCTCCCTATATATGTCCCAGCATCCACTACAATATACAACGCATGTACAGTAATGGCCTCTAGGGCATACATATAACTAACATTGATAAGTCATGCCGATGTGTGGCCTATAACGGTTCGAGAAACTACCGATAACGCTTACCAATAAATCCCATCAGCTCTTGCCAGGGACTTCCTGTTATAGCCAAACGAGCATAGCGCAACATCAACTCCCTATACTGGGAGAGACAAAACCCCTCATATCGCTCACTGCCTCCATGTGACTCGGGACTGTACCCAAAATCCAGCTGTTTGTATGACTCCTTTGTGCCATGGTAGGGAGGAAATCAAAGCACAGTGGGAACCACACAAGGCACTATGACGATCTCGGGTCTACAGACTAACCCATACCAGTGTCACCAAAGAACTGCTATCTGACGATAGGTATGGTACCATCTAGAAGTTCTTGGCGAGTCATGTTCGGTGTACCCATTTTCTAATGAGCATCTATGCAAATCTTTGATGTCAAACACCAATGGTTATGGGATCAACCATCGCCCTATATAGGTTCAAGAAACATACACACCAGTCTACTCTGAAATATCGATGCCCTGTCTCGATATTCCCTCGACTAGGAACAATTAAAGGATGTGCTTGTGGACTACACAGGCCCTACTAGTATGATCTGCATCATAGTCCTGGTACTCAAGTCCACATCCTAAGGGGTTTATCAACATGTATCAGAGAGTCGGTATAATAATACAAGTGTACATGTTAAGATAAAGAGCAACCAGAGAGCATACTATCATGTCGAGCAAGAAAATCCTCTATACATATGTCCAAGCATCCACTATATCATACAAAAATGGCCTCTAGGGCATACATATTCCTAACAATCTCCCACTTATATTAAGGCCAGTTGTTGTAATATCTCATATCCAACATACCAAAAAGTCTCTCAAACTGCGTCTGTGGGATGGCCTTCATGAGTAGATCCACTGTGTGTCCTTCGTGTCAACTCTCCTGACCTCGATCTCCCGACGATCTACTATCTCTCGGATCAGGTGATACCACCTCAGAATATGTCTGGATCGCTGATGGGACCGGGGTTCCTTGGCCAAAGCCACAGCTCCATTGTTATCACAATATAACGATATTGGATGTTCAATGGATGGAATCACACCAAGTTCAGTAATGAACTTCTTTATCCAGACAGCATCTTTGGCAGCATCGTTGGCAGAGATGTATTCGGCCTCCATCATCAAGTCTGCCATGGTATCTTTCTTGGAACTCTTCCAACATACCGTCCCTCCATTGAGGGTGAAAACAAAACCTGAGACCGACTTGCTGTCATCCTTATCACTCTGGAAGCTCGAATCGGTAAAGAACTCCACCTGGAGTTCACTGTTACCATACACCAAGAACATTTCTTTAGTCCTTCTCAAGTACTTAATAATGTTCTTCACAGCTGTCCAGTGCTTTTTCCCAGGATTTGATTGATAACTGCTTACTACACTAAGTGTGTAAGCTACATCCGGTCTGGTACATAATATCATATACATGATTGACCTAGCTGCGGAAGCATAGGGTATCCCATGCATGCGAGACCTCTCCAAATTAGTCTTCGAAGACATCTCTTTGGAAAGAGTGATTCCTGAACAAGCGGGTAAATTACCACGTTTAGAATCTTCCATACTAAACCTCTATAGTATGGTGTCAATTTACCTGAATTGGGACAATCCCAACATTCTTTTAGATATCCAGGATGCAGGAGGCATCACCTAGATCTTTCGTGGAGAACTTATGTGATAAGAAGAGCTTGACCGAATGTAGCATAGGAACATCATTTCCCATCAAGAGTATGTCATCCACGTACAATACGAGGAAGACAACTTTACTCTCTACAACCTTTTTGCATAAATAAGGTTCATCTACGTTTTTTATGAAGTCAAACTCTTTGACTGCCACATCAAAACAGATGTTCCAGCTCCACGATACCTGCTTTAATCCATATATTGATTTAAGCAGCTTACACACCTTTCCACTGCTCTCACTATCTGTGAAGCCCTCTGGCTGTGTCATGTACACGCTCCCTTCTAAATCACCATTTAGAAAAGTGGTCTTGACGTCCATCTGCCAGATTTCGTAGTCATGGTATGCAGTAATGGCAAGTAGGATCCTGATGAACTTAAGCATAGCCACTGGAGAAAAGGTTTCATATATGGCTCTCCATTCTTTGTAGGCGAGCAAAGAGGTTCATAGTCGACACTTGGTCGTTGATGAAAATATTTTGCTACAAGTCTAGCTTTGAAGGTCTCAACCTTTCCATCTACACCAATTTTTTCTTAAAGATCCACTTGCTCTCGATGGGTTTTACCCCTTTAGGAGCAACTTCCAAAGTTCATACTTTGTTGGTATACATGGATTCCATCTCAGAGCGCATAGCATCCAGCCATTACACAGAGTCTCCACTTGTGATAGCATGCTCGAAACTAGTTGGGTCATCATCTTCCATGATGCAATCCTCGCTCCAACCGTCTATTTGAAAACCGTAGTATCTCTCAGGTGGATGAGGAGCCCTACTAGATTTTTGGAGTGGCTGAGGTTCGTCGGGGACTATCGAATTCTCTGGTTCTACCAAATCATCAGTTATTGTTTGTGTAGCTGGAACTTCTTCCAATTCTACCTCAATACCAGTAATTTCTTTCACAAGAAATTCCTTTTCTAAAAAGGTGGCATGTTGAGAAACAAACACTTTTTGTTCCTCGGTGTGGTAGATGATATATCCATATGAATCCTTTGGATATCCCACAAACTTGCATAGAACAGACTTTGCCTCAAGCTTGTCCGGATTTTGCTTTTTAACATAGGCCGGACAACCCTATATCTTAACTCGTTTAAGAGATGGTTTCTTCCCATACCATATCTCATATGGAGTGGTAGGCATGGATTTGGTCGAAACCCTATTCAATAGATATGCAGCTGTCTCAAGTGCATAACCCCAAAAAGAAATAGGTAACTCAGCAATACTCATCATAGAGCACACCATATTTAATAGAGTGAGATTCCTCCGCTCCGATACTCCGTTGTGCTATGGTGTATACGGAGGAGTAAGCTGAGAGAGAATCCCATTCTCTTTTAGATAATCTCGGAATTCCGTGCTTAAGTATTCTCCTCAGATCGAAGGATTTTAATACTTTTACCCGTTTGGTTCTCTACTTCATACTTATATTCCTTGAATTTCTCAAAATCTTCAGATTGTGTTTCAACAGGAACACATGTCCGAATCTTGAGAGATCATCGGTGAATGTAATGAAATACGAGTAACCATTCCTGGCATGTGTAGACATAGGACCGCATACATCAATGTGTATCAGTCCCAAGAGTTCAGTACCTCTTTCTCCGTGTCCCGTAAACGGAGTTTTGGTCATCTTTCCTTTGAGACATGACTGGCAAGTTTTATAAGATATAAATTCGAACAGATTCAAATATCCATCTTTATGCAACTTAGCTAGTCTGGTCGCATTGATATGACCATGTCTATAATGCCACAAGAAAGTTTCGTTCATTTCTGAACTTTTCCTCTTGTGTGTGTTCTGTATATTTAGAACTGTGGTTTGATTTAGAACGTATATACCGTTACACAACGTACCAAACCCAATCAATACTTGATTTAGGAAAATATTCATAACATTTTTCTCTAATACAAAGTTATATCCTTCTTTATCTAATACAGAAGTTGATATAATATTCCACATCATTTTTGGTACATAATAACAGTCGTTCAGAATCAATGTATTACCATTTGGTAATATTAGGTGGTATTCGCCAACTGCTTTGGCCGCAACAATTGCTCCATTCCCTACTTTGAAAGACATCATCCTTTTCCAGTTCTCTATTTCTTCTTAACCCATATAACAAATTACAAACGTGGGATCATGATCCGGTATCCAATACCCAGGATGTAGAGCAAACTAAGAAACGGTTCTCGGTAACGAACACACTCGAAGAAGATGCGTCAATATGCTTTTTCTTCGTTCGGATTGCGTGGGAATTCTGGTATTCCCCTATTCCTTGCTTAGACTTATGACAGTCATAAGATAGAGCGGGACTAACGTTCCCCAGATAAGTATAAAAAGCAGGTATGGTCAATACATCCATATTATTATCTTGATTAAGACGTGTCATGGTCGCTGCTTGGAGAGAGAGAGAGAAGTAAACACTTTAGCATGCTCTCCTTACAAGATTAAATTGGTTATTATCTTATCTAATCAGGACGGCTCCCACTGTTTTTATCAAATTTTCCTTCAAACCATAAAAGGTAAGATTAGCTGGGATTAATTACACCCTACAAGTTCGCCAATCGGTCAGCTAGGCAGATATTGATACTCCGAGGGAGTCTTCCCATGCTTTCGCATGGAACTAATTAAATAACCTCATTTCCGCAGGGTCATAACCTCGTTAACACCTTTCTTAGACACCTACCGGATCGGCTAATTGTAAAGTGGAAAACTCTCTCAGGAGTAACACTTACTCGCAGTGGGTATCGGGATCCAACTATCTCATAGAAGGAATGCAATCTCATTGCAAATTTCAACACTTGAAATTCCCAATATCTGTTTTTACCCCTAACAACCTATGACCTTAACGAAGGCCAACAAACTATAGACCGCTAGTCAAGTTCAACCCATCATTTCTTAATTGAATTAAACCCACCCGCACGACCCTTGACGAAAGCCAACAAGGTCGGACGAATACCCTAATCCAATCGCATCATATGTTGCTGTAGATAATCACTAATCAGCTATCGCACACTGCGCCTTGATGAAGGCCAACAAACGCAGCATAAATACTAAATAGTCCTTATCTGAAATGACGGAGGGCTACGACTGGTTTTTAAGAAAACCTTTAGCGTAATGAACTTGATATCGTTGTAAAATCTAGTGATTTGAAAAGGAAGCCCCGCTTTTAAAATCGAGTATTTTTCGAAACAAACCGAGTGGGTTGTAGCTTTTGCTAAAGAGGTCACTCCTTGTGAAGGGATCTAGGCCCTTTCCTCATCGAATGAGCTGTTGGATATTCATCAAGGAATACCCCTATGCAAAGCAAGAACTAGAGATAACTTTTTGAAAATTTTGATTCCACAACATCTTTAGATTTCTTTTATTTCCATTAATCTCATTAACAATATACCATCATTTATGTTTCCTAAACATCATAGAAAAGAAACGAAAATAGAACGTACGCTTATACCATCCACATTCGCCACGGGGCCCCGTCATGCACCGTTAGGTTACTTAATTAACAGCAGAGCGGGGGCTGGACTAGTGCGGGTGAAAAATATAAACAATGTTTATTATATATATCATATATATATATAGCATTCGTCTCACGCAGTTATATGATCACATCACTGAACTCAAGTAGGAGAAGCAAACATATGAAATATTAGATATACTAAGAGGTCCGTGTTTTAAATTCAGCCGGTAATGAAAAACATGGATTCCACGGTCGTGATGAATAGCCAAACCCGCATACCTAGACCCCTATAAGAGCGGCAAGTAACCCTGCCAATTTTAGAGTTAGGCGACCCGGTCTTGACTCCTCGAGATGGTCTTCTACTGGACTCTAGAACCCGGTTACTTGTACTCCCCGCCTTGAGTCTATTCTAATGCGGAAAAGTAAATAATATACATCAATGGTAACATCATCCTCAACCCGGAAGTGTCCCAATAAAAGAATATTACATACAATTTTTATATGAATGAAAATTGAAAAACTCTCATCTCACGCAAAAACCCCCGGCTATTCAATCACGACGATTCAATATAACATATCACAGCAACACATAAATATCACATGTCATCAACGTAAGTAAATATGCGTATCCTGAATGTCGTTGACATATAGTAACGAGATCGGGGATACACCACATATTACACTTATGGTCGCAGAAAAGAAATGAAAACTACAATAATTAGAATCCGCATATTCCTTAGACATCATAAATCCGGAGTATCTCATATTCTGGATTTCATACCTAACCTAATAAACCTTGCATTTTAGTCTCGTATTGAAAACACTTTTCAATAACCAGTCGGGTAATTCAATAGGATTCTTAATAAAATGATCGAATGCTCGTCGGGAACTTTAGTAGATGGCCGCACCCCCGATGCCGTCGACAAAGTGCACTTAGACGGAACACCGTGGTCGCGAGCACCCGAGTGGATGCTTTTGGCAACGGGGTTCTCCTACAGTCACTTGGTCGGGGCTTTGGGGCATGGCTATCTTGTAGTGTTACCCGGCGAGTGTTCACGTACAATACGAGATTGCGACGGAGTTTTGATCCGAATCAAAACTCCGTGGCAATCGATCAAAAGAGACTAAAGTGCTAGATTTACAAATTACGAACTAGTTTTCACAAAACTAATTTAATATGGATTCCAAGTATTGTATCACATATCATAATATCTAGACGTTGTTAAACATTTTGATCGAATAATCAAATACCCACAAATCACATAGACCTCAACAACTTGAGCCTTATTAAAAATACCCAGAAAGTGCCAAATATCACAATGGAGCAGCACAAGAAATACGATCCCTCAATTCCACAATCTTGCGGTGGAACCGCGGCCAAACTAGGGGTTAGGCCATGGTTCCGCGGTGGTTTGAAGGAATTGGGTCCCCGTACTTCTTAGGGTTCCATCAAATAGCCTGCACAATTTTCTAACTATTTTTAATCTGAAAAATTCCATCTTTTGAAAAATGGTCAGAAACTTAGTAAAAACCGGGTTTCAAAGTTCGATCGAACACTTCAACGTCGTTTAGACATCGCCTAATGCTCTAGCTTGGCTCTGATACCATGAAAGTATGTCTTAGCACTACCACTTGGTTTATACAAGTATCCCATATGCAATTTTAAAAAATTTGGTGTGCTAAGCTATACTAACCTAGGATCTAGCTAGAGTATTAAGGTTTTATAGTATGTAAAGCACGCTAATCTAAGTGAAAGAGGTTACAACTTTTGTAGACCAATTCCTTCACTTCTAATGCTCCGAGTAGTAGTCCCTACGATTCCTCTTGGCGCCACTTGAAGAAAGGATCAAGCTTGCTTTGCGATCTTCAAGCCCGAAGATGATCCACCTTGAAGTTTCTTTAGGTCAAGCAATCTCTTCACTAATCAAGAATCAGTGAAGGAAACAACCTAATTTAATAGGCTACTTTAGAGTAGGTTGATGACGTAAGTGTTTTGGCTCACTTAGAATTCTCTAACCTTTTATTTTCCAACTCATGTAACAGGTTAGAGGAGCAAGAAGATGAACATTGGAGAGTGAAGGAAAAATGAGGAGAGTGTAAGAAATGAGCTAAGTCTACAAGTGTGTGAAGAATGGCTCATGACTTTGCTCACTTATTGAAGCATGATTATTTTCAAATAGAAACAATCAACCATACTTCAATAGTGCAGCCAAACTAATAAAATAAAGTCTAAGCTATGCTTCAAACCATACCATAAATATCTTCTCATTTTTCACCTCATTATCTATTTTCTCAAAATAGAAAAATCCATGTTCATACAAATCGTTTTATATATAAATATATACATATCATATACATATATAATTATATATAAAAAGAATAGAAGAAAATAATTAGTGGGCATTAATATTAGTTAATATATAATTATATCAAATATAAATATATATCAAATTATTAAATCAACACTTGATTTAATAATCCGGTTATATCATATATAACCGACTAATATTATTTATCTGTATATCATATTATCAAATCAACACTTGATTCAATAATCCGGTTATAGTACATATAACTTAACCGATATCAAATATCGCCAGATTAGAATACGGTATCACATACTCGTATTTAATCAGGCTCCCGCATATATCAGCATGTGTGCCCTACTTCATTTCGCTTGAGCTAGGAAACCTCTGTGTGGGACTCTAAATATTCGTCATACGTCAGCAGTAGGTAATGATCACATCAGTTACCCACAAGCCGTCAGTGGTACTAGCTGGACGTAACGGCTACCCAGGTATTGAGCGATTAGAAGATAAACAAGCAAGCTTGTCCAAACTCACATGAAACCTATAAGTAAACTTACCGTACAATCCGGTCTCTTTGTCCGATATGTCGCATATCGAGTCTGGGGGTGGATACGTCAGACCCCGGTAACTTGATAAGTCATGCCGATGTGTGACCTATAACGGTTCGAAAAACTATTGATAACATTTACCAGTAAATCTCATCAGCTCTGGTCAGGGACTTGATGTTATAGCCAAACGAGCATAGCGCAACATCAACTCCCTATACCAGGAGAGACGAAACCCCTCATATCGCTCACTGCCTCCATGTGACTCGAGACTGTATCAAAAATCCACCTGTTTGCATGACTCCTTTATGCCGTGGTAGGGAGGAAATCAAAGCACAGTGAGAACCACACAAGACACTATGACGATCTCGGGTCTACAGACTAACCCATACCAGTGTCACCAGAGAACTGTTATCTAACAATAGGTATGGTACCATCTAGGATTTTTCGGCGAGTCCTGTTCGGTGTACCCATTCTCTAATGAGCACCTGTGCACAATCTTTGCTGTCAAACACCAATGCTTATGGGATCAACCATCGCCCCATACAGGGTCAAGAAACATACACACCAGTCTACTCTGGAATATCGATTCCCTGTCTCGATATTCTTTTGACTAGGAACAATTAAAGGATATACTTGTGGACTACCCAGGCCCTACTAGTATGATTTGCATCATAGTCCTGGTAGTTAAGTCCACATCCTAAGGGCTTTATCAACATGTATCAGAGAGTCAGTATAATAATACAAGTGTACATGTTAAGATAAAGAGCAACCAGACAGCATATTATCATGTCGAGTAAGAAAGTCCTCTATATATATGTCCAAGTATTCACTATATTATACAATAATGGCCTCTAGGGAATACATATTCCTAATAGGAAGGGCAATACATCATCGAGAAAGTGTTCGACGGAGGATCCTACCAACTAATAAGCGCCGAGAGAGAAAGGCCCATACCACCCATCAATGGCTGATATCTCAAGAAATACTATGCGTGAATGTTTCAAGCCACAGACGAATTATGCACACCGGTATTACGGTGTGGATCATATATCCTGTAAAACCGTATACAATCTACATACGTAAACGACCTCTATCTCTCCCAAAGTCCTATCAACAAGACTACATTTAAAGTGTTAGTTGTATGTATGCCCTAGATGCCATTATTGTACATATGATGTATATTATAGTGGATGCTGGGACATATATAGGGAGGAATTTCTTGCTCGACATGATAGTATGCTATCTGGTTGCTCTTTATCTTAACATGTACACTTATATTGTCTCTCTGTGACATGTTGGTAAAGCTCTTAGGATGTGTACTTGACTACCAGGATTATGATGCAGATCATACTAGTGGGGCAAGGGTAGTCAGCAAGTACATCCTTTAATTGTTCCTAGTCGTTGGGGTATCGAAACGGGGCATCGATATTTCAGAGTAGATTAGCATATACGTATCTTGACATATATGATGGGCGATGGATGATCCTATATCCATTGGTGTTTGACATCAAGGATAGTATACGGGTGCTCAGTGGAGACTGGGTACACTGAACAGGACTCGCCGAGCACTCCTAGATGGTATTATACCTCACGTCAGATAGCAGTTCTCTGGTGACACTGGTACAGGTTAGTCTGTCGACCCGAGATCGTCATAGAGTCTTATGTGATTCCCACTATGCTTTGATTTCCACCTTACCACGTTCAAGAGAATGTGCAAAACGGCGGTTTTTGGGTACAGTCCTGAGTCACATGGAAGCAACGAGCGATAGGAGGGGATTTCATCTCTCCCGGTATTGGGGGTTGATGTTGCGTTGTGCTCGATTGGATATAACAGGAAATCCCTGGCCAGGGCTGTTATGAGATTTACTGGTAAGTGTTATCAGTAGTTTCTCGACCCGTTATGAGCCTCATATCGGCAAGACTTATCGGGCTATTGGGTGTGACGTTTACCACCCCAGGCTAGATATGCGACATATCAGGCGAAGAGACCGGACTGTACGGTAGTGTTACTTATTGGATTCACAGGAGTATGAGCAAGCATGCTTGATGATCTTCTGATCGCTCAATACCCGGGTGGCCATTACGTTTAGTAGACCGCTGACGGCTTGTGGGTGACTGATATGATCACCACCTACTGTCGGCATATTGACGAGTCTTTAGAGTCCTACACAGAGGTTTTCTGGCTCAGGCGAAACGAACTAGGAGCACATATGTGATATGTGCGGGACCGAGATTAATACGTGTATGTGATACCGTATTCTATTCTCACGATATGTGATATCGACCGGGTATATGTGATATAGCCGGGTTATCGAATCAAGTGTTGATTCGATAAAATGATACATATGATATTAGTCGGTTATATATGCTATAGCCGGATTATTAAATCAAGTGTTGATTTAATAATTTAATATATAATTATATATTTGATATATTAAATTATATTAACTAATATTTGCTCACTTAAGCATTCCATTTTCTCACTTATGATACATTTAATATATATGTGATATATATTAATTGTATTATTTTCTTTTTGCACACATAATATATATGTGATATATATTGTTGTGTCATGCTTGGTTATACATGCAACATGGGTGTATGAGACTCACACCATGCTCAGGTTAATGTGGGTTCACATTTATTTTTAAGTAATTCAAAATTAGTGGAAATTTGTCATGGTTGAGCTTAGTGGAAGCTTGTAGAACTATTGACTTAGTCCACTTGTTTTGTTTTACTTAAGATATTTATTAACCTAACCATTATCCTAAAACATGGTTTAGTCTCTACATGAGTTAGTGTATAACATAAACTCACCCATGGTTGCTATTCTAACCTAATGAGCTTTCATTCTCTTCTCCACTTCATCTTCTTCTTCATCAAGAGAAAGCTTGCTAGCTTTTCTCAAAGTGAAGAAATATTGTGAGAAAAATAAATCTAAAGTGAGAAAAGTTCCTACTTCATCATCATCTACTATATTAGCCATTTAGTTTAGGGTGTCTGCTTCACTAATCTACCATTAGTAAAGAGGTAGCTTGAGTTGGTGTCTCCTCGACGTAGATCATTTTCAGCCTCGGAGACTTCAAGTAAGCTTGTTCCTTTCATCTTGTGGAGCCATTCTTGAGTCCGGAAGATTACTAATTGGAGCGAAGGGACTACTACACAGAGCTATTGAAGTGAAGGACCGGTCTACAAAGGTTGTGTTCCTTGTTCACTTAGATGTAAAGTTGTTTACATTCTAGTTTCGTATGATTCTCTAGTTAAAAAACCTAGTCTTGGGTTCTTTAGCAAGGCAATTTTCTAAAAATGGCATGGACGATACCTCCCGAAACGTTGCTGTCGTGCTAGGGAACCCAGCAGTGGTATCAAATCCAAGCTAGAGAATTAGACGATGTTTGTTAGATTACGAAACCGAACTACTCCGAAACACCCGATACTAAAATCTAGTTTCTATCAAAATTTTCAGAGAGTCAAATTTTTTTTAAGCAACTGCAGATTGTTACATGTGATGTGACATGAACACAATAGAAAATTGAACCCCCCTCGCCAGAATTTGGCCGGCCACTAGTGAGGAAAAACCGGCCTGCTCGGTTTTGTTAAAGGGTTCTGGGTTCAATTTTTTAGGGTGTTCCAGTCTCTGGGTTTTGGTGTTTCAGGTATTGCTTGTTTTTGCTAAATTTGCATGTGATGTTATCTTTATACAAAGACAATTCGGAGTATTTCGTATTTGTAATTCTAACTTTGTTTTGGGTACTTTAAACGGTGTTAAAAAGTTCGAATGAATATCAATAACCCATTTTACCCTCGCTGGAAATTTTCCAAGAGTTGGAATTTTCCTAGTTAAATATATTCGAAAAATCATGCAGGTAATTCTATGGACCCTCCAGAAGAACGAAACCCTAACTCGATTCTGTGACCGTGAAACCGCGGTCAAACCTTAGAGTTTGCTGTAGTTCCGTGGCGCCATAGGTGATGCAAGGGTTGGCCCTTCTACGGTTGGCCCATATATACTGTGGCATGTTTTGGGTATCTTTTAACTTCGCTCAAGTGTTAAGCCCTAGGGGTATTATGGGTGTTTGTTGATTCAGTCGGAAAGTTTAACATTGTCTAGTTATCTGAGAATGTGATACAATAATTTGAATCTACACTAATTAGTTTTGTGAAAATTAATTAATTGCGTACAAGTTTAACATTTTGGTCTCGGGTGGAATCGGGAATCTTGTTGAATTACCCGACTTCCTTTGAAAAGTGTTTTCATAGATGAGACCCAAATGTAAGATTTACATTGTTAGGCATGAAATCCAGAATATGTGATATTTCGGGTTTATGATGTCTAAGGGCAGTGAGGATTCCAATTGTTGTAGTTTTTCACTTTCTTTTCTGCGACCGTAAGTGTAATATGTGGTGTATCACCGGTTTTGTTGCTATATGTCAACGACAATTGGGATACGCATATTTACTTATGTTGATGACATGTGATATGTTATATTGGATCGTCGTGTTTGAATAGCCGATGGTTTTATGTGAGATGAGAGTTTTTCATTTTCGTTCATGTAAAATTCTATGTATGTAATATTCATTTATTGGGGCATTTCCGGGTTGAGGATGATGTCACCATTGATATATATTATTTACTTTTCCGCATTAGGATAGACCCAAGGAGGGGAGCATAAGTAACCAGGTTCTAGGGTCCAGTGGGAGACCATCTCGAGGAGTCGAGACCGGGTCTCCTAACTCTAGAATTGGTAGGGTTGCTTGCTGCTCTCGTAGGGGTCTAGGGATGTGGGTTTTGGCTATTCATCACGACCGTGGAATCCATGTTTTTTACTGGCTTAAATAAAACACGGAATTCCTAGCATATCCAATATTTCATATGTGTTCTTCTGCTGCTGATATTCTATGATGTGATCACTTGATATATTGAGACGAATGCTTATATTATATATATGATATATAATAACTATTGCTGCTTTCGTTTCTTCTGTGATGCTTAGGAAGCATAAATGATGAGACTTCATTAATGAGATTAATAAAAAGAAAGAAACCTAAAGATATTGTGGAATCAAATTTTCAAAAAGGGCAGCTCTAGTTCTTGCTTTGCATAGCGGTATTCCTTGTAGAATATCCAGCACCTTATTCGATAAGGAAAGAGCCGAGATCCCTTCACCGGGAGTGACCTTTTTAGCAAAACTAGCAGATGCTACAACCAGCTCGGTTTAGTTTTTGATTGCTTTTTTAGTTCTTGCTTTGCATAGCGGTATTCCTTGTAGAATATCCATCACCTTATTCGATAAGGAAAGAGCCGAGATTCCTTCACCGGGAGTGACCTCTTTAGCAAAACTAGAAGATGCTACAACCAGCTCGGTTTCATTTTTGATTGCTTTTTTAGTTTTTGCTTTGCATAGCGGTATTCCTTGTAGAATATCCAGCACTTCATTCGATGAGGAAAAAGCCGAGATTCCTTACCGAGAGTGACATCTTTAGCAAAACTAGTAAAAACCTCAAAAACACTCCTTTCCAAAAATCACTCGATTCTACAACGATATCAAGTTCATTACGCAAAAGGTTTTCATAAAAACCTGTCGTAGCCCTCCGTCATTTCAGATAAGGACTATTTAGTATTTGTGCCGCGTTTGTTGACCTTGTCAAGGCGTAGTGTGCGGTAGCTGATTAGTGCTTATCTGCTTAAACATGAGATGCGATTGGATTAGGGTAGTCGTGCGGCCTTGTTGACCTTGTCAAGGGTCTTGCGGGTGGGTTTAATTCAATCATGAAATGTACGGGTTGAACTTGACTTGCGATCTATGGTTTGTTGATCTTGTCAAGGTCATAGATTGCTTGGGGCAAAATATATCGGGAGTTTCAAGTGTTGAAACTTGCAATGAGATTGCATACCTTCTATGAGATAGTTGGATCTCGATCCCACTGCGAGTAAGTGTTACTCCTGGGAGAGTTTTGCACTTTACAATTAGCTAACCCATTAGGTGTCTAGAAAAGTGTCAACGGGGTTATGCCTCTGGGAAAACGAGGTTTAATTTAATTAGGTCCGTACAAAGCACGGGAAACCTCCCTCAAAGTACCGACACTGGCCTGGCTGAACGATTAGCGAACTTGTAGGGTGTAATTAATCCCGGCTAGTCTTACCTTTTAGGGTTTGAAGGAAGACTTGATAAAAACAGCGGGAGCCATCCTGATTAGATAAGATAATAACCAATCTAATCTTGCAAGAGCGCTCGCAGAGTGTTTTCTTCTCTCTCTCTCCTGGTAGCAACCGTAACATGCCTTAATCAACATAATAATATGGATGTATTGACTGAACCTGCTTATTATACTGAGCTGTGGAACGTTGGTTCCGTTCTTTCTTATAATTGTTATAAGTCTGAACAGGAAATAGGGGAATGCCAGAATTCCTATGCCACTCGATCGAAGAAAGAGCATGTTGATGCATTTTTCTTCAGGTGTGTTCTTTACCGAGAACTGTTTCTCAGTATACTCTACGTCCCGGGTATTTGATACCGGATCAGGATCCCACATATGTAATTTGTTACATGGGCTTGGATAGGTAGAGAACTGGGATTGGGTGATATATCTCTAAGTGTAGAGAATGGTGCAATTGTTGCAGCCAAGTCAGTTGGCAGATATCATCTTGTATTATCAGAATACATTGATTCTGAACAAATGTTATTACATACCGAACCTGACATACAAAATTATATCAGTCTCTTTATTTGATAAAGAAGGATATGATCTTGTATTGCAGGATAATGTTGTGAACATTGTCCTAAATCAAGAGTTAATTGGATCAGGCACGTTATGAAATAGCACATACGTTCTAAATCAAACAACAGTTCTAAGTATACAGAACTCACACAAAAGGACAGGTTCAGAAATGAACAAATCCTTCTTGTGGCGTTGTAGACTATGTCATATCAATGCGACACGACCAGCTAAGACACATAAGGATGAATATTTGAATCCGTTCAAACTTTCATCTTATGATACTTGCCAGTCATGTCTCAAAGGTAAAATGACTAATACTCCGTTTACTGGAAACGGAGGAAGAGTTGCTGAACTCTTGGGATTGATACATGTTAATGTATGCGATCCATGTCTATACATGTCAGGGTTGGTTTCTCGTACTTTATTATATTCACTGGCCATCTCTCAAGATTCAGACATGTGTTCCTGTTGAAACACAAGTCTGAAGCTTTTTGAGAAATTCATAGAATATAAGCTTGAAGTTGAAAACCAGATGGGTAAAAGTATTAAATCCTTCGATTTGATTGAGGAGGAAAATACTTTGGCATGGAATTCCTGGTTTATCTAAAAGAGAATGAGATTCTCTCTCAACATTACTCCTCCGTATAAACCACAGCACAACGGTGTGTCGGGCCGAGGAATCACACCCTATGAGATATGGTGCGCTCTATGATGAGTACTGCTGAGTTACCTCTTTCCTTTTAGAGTTATGCACTTGAAAAGCTGCATAACTATTGAATAAGGTTCACACCAAATCAGTGCCTACCATTCTATATCAGATATGGTATGGGAAGAGACCATGTCTTAAGCAGGTTAAGATATGGGGTTGTCCGGCCTATGTTGAAAAGCAAAATACGGACAAGCTCGAGGCAAGATCAGTTCTGTAAGTTTGTTGGATATCCCAAACATACGTGAGGGAATATCTTCTACCAAACCGAGGAACAAAAGTGTTTTGTTTTCTCAACATGACCACTCTTTTTAGAAAAAGGAATTTCTTGAAAAACGGCTAAGTAGTCATAAGGTAGAACTGGAAGGAGTTCCAGCTGTACAAACTACGACTGATGATTTAGTAGAACTGAAGGATTCAATAGTCTCAAATGAACCTCGGCCTCTCCGCAAATCTGGTAGGGTTCCTCACCCACTTGAGAGATAATGCGATTATTCACAGTAACAGTGGGAGCGAGGATTGCATCATGGTTGATGATGAACCAACTAAATTCAGTAGGCCTTCACAAGTGGGGACTCTGTGAAACGGCTAGATGTAATGAGATCTGAGATGGAATCCATATATACCAACAAAGTATGGACTTTGCATGTTGCTCCTGAAAGGGTAAAACCCAACGGGAGCAAGTGGATCTATGAGATAGATACTTGGTGTAGATGGAAAAGTTGAGACTTTCAAAGCTAGACTTGTAGCAAAAGGTTTTCGTCATACAACCAGGTGTGGATTATGATGTAACTTTTTCTCCAGTGGCTATGCTTAAGTCCATCCGGATCCTACTTGCCATCGCTGAATACCATGACTACGATATCTGACAGATGCACGTCATAACCACTTTTCTAAATGTGATTTAGAAGAGAGCCTGTGCATGACATCCAGAGGGCTTCGTAGACAAGTGGGAGCGGTGGAAAGATGTGCAAGCTGCTTAGTTGAAGCATGCATCGCGGAGTTGGAACGTCTATTTTGAAAGCAGTCAAAGAGTTTGACCTCATCAAAAGGTAGGTGAACCTTGTATATACAAGAAGGTAGTAGAGAGTAAGACTATCTTTCTCTTGATAGGAAATGGGTTTCCTATGTTACGCTCGGTCAAGCTCCTCTTATCACGAGGATTCTCCATAAAAGATCTGGTTGATTCCTACTACATCTTGGGGATTGAGATCTATAGAGATAAATCCATACGGATGTTGGGAGTGTCCCAAATTCAGGTACATTAACACCATACTAAAGGGGTTTAGTATGGAAGATTCTAAGCGTAGTGGTTAACCCACTTACTCAAGAATCACTCTCTCCAAAAAGATGTCTCTTGAGACTGATTTGGATAGAGCTCACATACAAGGGACATCCTATGCTTCGGCAATAGGCTCTATCATGTATGCGATGTTATGTACTAGACCAGATGTAGTTAACTCATTAGGTGTAATGATCAGGAATCAATCGGATCTTGGGAGAATCACTGAATAGCTGTGAAGGACGTTCTTAAGTACTTGAGAAGCACTAAAAGAATGTTCTTGGTTCGAGCTTCCAGAGTGATAAGGTCGACTGATAGTCAGTCTCAGGCTTTGTCATTACCCTCAGTGGAGGGACGGTATGTTGGAAGAGTTCCAAGCTATATACCGAGGCAATTTAGACGATAAAGGCTTAATACATCGCTACCAACGATGCTACCAAAGAGGTTGTCTGGGTATTTCTTGTTCATGAGATGAACATGGTTCCTACCATTATGGTGACAATGGAGTTGTGGCTTTGGCCTAGGAACCCCGGTCCCATCAGCGATCCAAATATATTCTGAGGCGGTATCACCTGATCAGGGAGATGGTTGATCTCCAGAGAATCGAGGTCAGGAGAGTTGACGTAAAGGATAACACAGCGGATCCACTCACCGAGGCCTTTCCCACGAGAGACTTTTATAAGACGTTGGGTATGAGATACCACAACAACTGGACTTAGTGCAAGTGGGAGATTGTTAGTTGTATGTATGCCCTAGGGGCCATTATTGTACATATGATGTATATTATAGTGGATACTGGGACATATATAGAGAGGACTTTCTTGCTCGACATGATAGTATGCTATCTGGTTACTCTTTATCTTAACATGTACTCTTATATTGTCTCTCTGTAACATGTTGGTAAAGCCCTTAGGATGTGTACTTGACTACCAGGATTATGATGCAGATCACACTAGTGGAGCAAAAGTAGTCAGCAAGTACATCCTTTAATTGTTCCTAGTCGTGGGATTATCGATACGGGGCATCGATATTCCAGAGTAGACTAGCGTATACGTATCTTGACCCATATGATGGGCGATGGATGATCCCACATCCATTGGTGTTTGACATCAAGGATAGTATACGGGTGCTCAGTAAAGACTGGGTACACTGAACATGACTCGCCGAGAACTCCTAAATGGTATTATACCTCACGTCAGATAGCAGTTCTCTGGTGACACTGGTACAGGTTAGTCTGTCGACCCGAGATCGTCATAGAGTCTTGTGTGATTCCCACTGTGCTTTGATTTCCACTTTACCACATTCAAGAGAACGTGCAATACGGTGGTTTTTGGGTACAGTCCCGAGTCATATAGAGGCAATGAACGATAGGAGGGGATTTCGTCTCTCTCGGTATTGGGGGTTGATGTTGCGCTGTGCTCAATTGGCTATAACAGGAAGTCCCTAGTCAGGGCTGTTATGTGATATACTGGTAAGTGTTATCTATAGTTTCTCGACCCGTTATGAGCCTCATATCGGCACGACTTATCGGGCTATTGGGGTCTGACGTTTACCACCCCCAGGCTAGATATGCGATATATCAGACGAAGAGACCGGACTGTACGGTTGTGTTACTTATTGGATTCACAGGAGTATGAGCAGGCATGCTTGATGATCTTCTGATCGCTCAATACCCGGGTGGACGTTACGTTTAGTAGAGCGTTGACGGCTTGTGGGTGACTGATATGATCACCACCTATTGCCAGCATATTGACGAGTCTTTAGAGTCCTACACAGAGGTTTCCTGGCTCAGGCGAAACGAAGTAGGAGCGCATATGTGATATGTGCGGGACCGAGATTAATACGTGTATGTGATACCGTATTCTATTCTCATGATGTGTGATATCGACCGGGTATATGTGATATAGCCGGGTTATCGAATCAAATGTTGATTCGATAAAATGATACATATGATATTAGTCGGTTATATGTGATATAGCCGGATTATTAAATCAAGTGTTGTTAATAATTTAATGTATAATTATATATTTGATATATTAAATTAGATTAACTGATATTTTCTCACTTAAGCATTTCATTTCTCACTTATGATACATTTAATATATATGTGATATATGTTAATTGTATTGTTTTCTTTTTGCACACATAATATATATGTGATATATATTATTGTGTCATGCTTGGTTATACATGCAACATGGGTGTATTAGACTCACACCATGCTCAGGTTAATGTGGGTTCATATTTATTTTTAAGTAATTCAAAATTAGTGGAAATTTGTCATGGTTGAGCTTAGTGGAAGCTTGTAGAACCATTGACTTAGTTCACTTGTTTTGTTTTACTTAAGATATTTATTAACCTAACCATTATCCTAAAACCATGGTTTACTCTCTACATGAGTTAGTGTATGACATAAACTCACCCATGGTTGCTATTCTAACCTAATGAGCTTTCATTCTCTTCTCCACTTCATCTTCTTCTTCATCAAGAGAAAGCTTGCTAGCTTTTCTCAAAGTGAAGAAATATTGTGAGAAAAATAAATCTAAAGTGAGAAAAATTCCTACTTTATCATCCTCTACTATATTAGCTATTTAGTTTAGAGTGTTTGCTTCACTAATCTACCATTACTGAAGAGGTAGCTTGAGTTGGTATCTTCTCGACGTAGATCATCTTCAGTCTCGGAGACTTCAAGCAAGTTTGTTCCTTTCATCTTGTGGAGCCATTCTAGAGTCCGGAAGATCAGTAGTTGGAGCGAAGGGACTACTACACGGAGTTATTGAAGTGAAGGACTGGTCTACAAAGGTTGTATTCCTTGTTCACTTAGATGTAAAGTTGTTTACATTCTAGTTTCGTATGATTCTCTAGTTAAAAATCTTAGTCTTGGGTTCGTTAGCAAGGCAATTTTTTAAAAATGGCATGGACGATACCTCCTGAAATCTTACTGTCATGCTAGGGAACCCAACATAAAGGCCCACCGGTGATGAAGCTAAAAAACCGGTATATCCATAGGCGAAACGGCCATGAATGAAAACCCGAATAGGCTCCGTGAGTAAAAACAGCAAGACTGCCGGCGAGTTTGTGAAAATCCGAAAGGGCACGAACTCGTGAAAAGAGATGAAATACACTCGCAAAGTCCTCTCGACCTTGTGAGGAGAAAATTTCCGTATAAGATCCTTATGACTCTCAAAGGTGCAACACACTTAGGAATCCCCATGATTCCTAGGAAGAAATACACTTGCAAGATCCTCTTGACTAGTAAGGAGAAAATGCTTTTATGAGACCCTTACGGCTCAAAAAATCGAAAATTCTTAGGTGATAGAGATCTAAACCTGTCTCCTAAGCCATCGTTCCCTAACGGGCACGGCAAATGATGAGTCATTCCTGGCACTACGCTTCAGTGTTAGCGGTACTGATGCCGACCCAAAACTCAAACTCCAGATTCCTAAATGGCGAATGATGAGTCGCTCCTGGCACCATATTCCAGTGCAGCGATGCAGATGCCAACCAAAACTTAAACCCCAAGATTCCTAAATGGCGAATGATGAGTCGCTCCTAGTACCATACTCTGGTGCAGCGATGCAGACGCCAACAAAAATCCAAATCTCCTAAACAATCACCAGCCCTACGGCTAGTCCTCAACTGGACTACTGTATACAATCCACGGGCATAAACAAGCTAAATCACACGCATGTCCCACGGCAATCACCAGCCCCGCAGCCAGTCTTCGCCATCAGAATTATGTTCCATTTGGGAAGACCCACTCATGTGTCCTCACGATACATGAGAAGAACAGAGCTTACAAGATCCTCTCGACTCGTAAGAAAATACCTTTGTGGGATCTTTACAACTCACAAGGGAAAAACACGCTTGGGGGTCCTCATGACTCCTAAGGAGAAAATGTACCTATGGGATCCTCTCGACTCGCAAGGAGAAAATGCTTTTATGAGACCCTTACGGCTCATAAAATTAAAAAGTATTAGGTGACAAAGGCCTAAACCTGTCTCCTAAGCCATCGTTCCCTAATGGGCATGGCAAATGATGAGTCGCACCTGATACTATACTTCAGTGTTACCGGTGTTGATGCCGACCCAAAACCAAAGCCCAAGTCCTTCTAGGGAAAATGATGAGTTGCTCCTGACATTATTCTAGTGCAGCAATATTAATTCTAAACAAAATCCAAATTCCAAATTCCTCTCAAAATTCAAAAGTTCCGCCGGACAAGGCAAAAAGCAAACAGATCAAATCAACGTCCCACCCGGCAGCACTTCTAAGCTCAAAAGTCTCGCTGGACGGATAGGGAACTTCCAAAACAAATCAGATCAAACAAGTCGAGCAATAACCTCATCGGTGGAATTAAGCTCCACCTCGGAAACAAATCAACCCCGACACCGTGGAAAGCAGAGCGGGTCAACTTCAACCCTAACACCGCAAAAAGCGGAGCAAGTCAAATCCAATCCCCGACACCGCAGAAAGCGGAGCAAGTCATATCCAATACCTGACACCGCAGAAAGTGGAGCAAGTCAAATCCAATCCCTGACACCGCAAGAAGTGGAGCAAGTCAAATCAAGCGCTGACCATCCACATCGCTAAAAGGGCAGCACCGACCGTCCACGTCGCAAAAAGGGCAGCACCGATCGTCCAAGACTTTAAAAGGGCAGCACTGACCATCCACGTCATAAAAAGGGCAGCACCGACCGTCCACGTCGTAAAAAGGACAACATCGACTTCCACGTCGTCAAAATAGGAACCAAATCAAGGCAACCTCCACGCAAAAGAAGATCCATCAATTTCATGCACACGGCCTATATATGTGGTGTGCATTTATTGATGGTGGCACTTTGTTGGGGTCAAAAGTTACATCCTGATCGACCAAATCAAAGTCAATCAACCTCCAAGCCAAGTAGGCCCAAGCCCAAGTCAGGACCAAGCATGGAAGGGGCTGGCTCCATACCAAGAATGAAGCACTAAATTAGTTTAATGTTTTTTAGAAATAAATGTATGTAAAATAGACAGAAATCCAAAATTTTGTATATCCCATGGCTTATGTGCAAAAAAAAAAATAAGCATATAAGGCATGGGGTGGCACAAGTGCCATTTGGCAAAGCCCAAGGGGCTATATATAAAGTGTGTAGCCTATAAAGGCAACATGATGAAAAAAATCAACACAACATTTTCTCTCTCTCAAGAAAATTAGAGTTTCTGTGCTTCCTTCTCCTTTCCCAAGGTTCTAAACATTCTTTCTTTTTTTGAATTAAATCAAGAGTTTAACTCTTCTTTTTCTAAAAAGAAACAATTTTTCAGCATAAAACCCTTGAAGGGGAGCTTGGATCCCCCATCAAATCCCCAAAAGGAGTGATTTTTTAAGTCTCACCCCCTTTTTCTCCAAGATCCAGCCAACAGAGAGGAGGAAGAAGGAGACTCATCTCCAAACCCCCCATTTTGGGAAGATCCAAGGCTCAAGAGAAGATCTAGAGCTCAAGAGAGAAGAAAGGGGTCCTCTTTCATCATCTCCTAAAATCTCTTGGGAGTTTTACTCCGAACAAAAAAAAGTCTATATTTTTAGGAGTTCAACTCCAAAAGTCAATTAGGAGTACAACTCCCAGTGCAGGGACTAAGCCTCTTTATCCTTTTTTAGGAGTTTAACTCCAAAAGTCAATTAGGAGTACAGCTCCCAATATAGGGGTTAAGCCTCTTTTCCTGTGGGTGACCAGCGCCCACGTGCCGGACGCGAGAGGTGCACACACCCACATGCCATACCCAGTGCCCATACCCACATGCTAGGCATGTGAGGCGCCGGCGCCTAACGCCCACACCCACATGCCAGGAACGTGAGGCTCTCGGTGCCCGTGTACCCAGCGCATGAGGCGCCAGGACGCCCATACGTCCTTTGGACGCTACTTCCTTTTTTTATACACACACACACACTCCACAATACTGTCCCCGTTAGAAAAAATTTCTAACGGGACGCTGTCCCGCACCCCGCAAGAGGGCTACTAGCTCCCTTGACCCCCAACTCGCTATCCAGGTAGCGGGACCCCTGTAAACTCTGTGAGGCTCCCGATATACCTAAGACCCCTCAAAATACAATACACGCACACTGCATATTAAGTTCGCATGACCAGTTTGACCTATCAATCGAAGGTTTTCTCGCTTCAAAAGCGAGGGGTAATTAACGATAGCTTAGTCCGCGGCTGCCGGAGATTCGGATCCCCACAATCAATAAACCCCGGCCTTCACCAGGCAGGGAGAATCTGTATATGCCTGACAAGCGTGCACATTCCCATCTCAATGAAGTGACAAAAAACACCCTACAGCTAGCAGTGGGTTTAACTACAAGCATGTCAGTGGCACTAGCTGTACGTAACGGCTACCCAGTTATTCTGTCGAAAAGAAGGCCGACGAGCAAACTCGTCCAAACTCCTACTGAGCCTGTCCGTGACAATCTCCGTACAGTCCGGTCTGTTCGTCTGAGAGTATCGCATGCTGGGTCTAGAGGGTGGAAAACGTCAGGCCCCTAATAACCTGAC
Source organism: Agapanthus africanus (assembly GCA_030015575.1). Taxonomy (NCBI): domain Eukaryota; kingdom Viridiplantae; phylum Streptophyta; class Magnoliopsida; order Asparagales; family Amaryllidaceae; genus Agapanthus; species Agapanthus africanus. The sequence goes on from CM057347.1 coordinate 444,360,930, forward strand.
AAGTCGTGCCGATATGACTCAAGACCATCCGAGAATCTACTGAGCTAACTATCAGTAATTCTCAGTCCGCCCTGATCAGGGACTTATGGTGTTGGCCAATCGAACACAACGCGACATCAACTCCCTATACCGAGAGAGACGAATCCCCAACAATTGCTTACTGCCTCTATGTGGCTCGGGACTGTACCCAACTAAAACATATTTGCACGATTTAGTAGAGCCGTGATGGGGTAGTAATCAAAGCACGGTGGGAACTCATACGAGGCAAATGATGACTTCAGGTCGATAGACTATCTATACTCATGTCACCTGAGAACTGCTATCTGACGATAGGTATAATACCATCTAGCCAGTTCTCCGCAAGTCCGTCCAGTGTACTCACCCCTAGTGAGCACCTGTATACAATCTTAGGTGCATCACACCAATGGCTGCGGGACCAACCATCGCCCCTCGTCATGATCTAGAAATGTATATGCTAGTATACTCTGGAATATCGATACCCAGTCTCGATACTCCTACGATTAGGGACACTTAAGGATGTGCTTATCGACTACCTAGTTCCTATAAGTATGATTGTCATCATAACTCTGGTAGTCAAGTAAAGATCTTAAGGGCTTTATCAACATGTATAAGCCATATGAAATAACAAGTAAAACATATCGCATGTTAAGATAAAGGAAAACCAAATAGCATACTATCATATTGAGCAAGATTGTCATGTACATACATATCCCTAGCATCTTATACAATGAAAGCCTCTAGGACATACATATTCAACAAGATCGACGGAGGACAACATCTAAGCGAGATTCCGAACTCCATCAGTTGGCGCCGTCTATGGGAAAGTTTTCCACTCAAAAAAGTTGATCTTCCGCCTTCGATACAATGACCGGCGATCATCGCAACAATAACCCTAGCATGGGCCATCCCATCCTCCGCAACGGAAGCGGGGGCGGTTCCACTCCTCCTCCCAATATTGTCGAAGCCTTGTCAGTGCGGATTGACCGATTGACAGCGATGGCGGACATGCTCGCTTGTGTCCAAACTATCGGCCACGCCTGGCAAACCCCGCCCCTACTCTCCAAAGCGGCGACGTGCATGAGACGGCAGAAGGACACGTTCAGGTTCTCGGCCTCGCTCATGCCAACCACGACGCCACGGAACACCGGCGTGCCGATTCCGACAGTTGCGACTCCCATACAAAGAATAATTACATGACTCGTTGAGCGCTGGATAGTCCAACGCCGAGGTCTCAGGACCAACCAAATAGTCGCTTCAACGCTCACCGCGTTCCATCAGTGCCCTCCGAGATGATGTCAGTCAGGTCGCCTGATTCTAGGAAAGACCGATGTCACCATAATCATCGAGGCCATGCCTAGGATGCACGTTAGGAGGAGCCACGAAGGGTTCGCCTCGAAGATCTGAGGAACGTGATAGAGTGAAGCCGAAACCGCTTCATCGCCCAAGCCCAAAGCAGGGACAACAGGCACTCCGATTACGGAGAATCGTTGGGGTACTAGCAGTGAATCGATGTCCTTGAGAAGAATATCGGAGACATGCGGCTCGCTACATGTTCGCCTGGCGCATCGGCAAAATACTCTGCGAACTCTTTGACGAAGCCTTTCACTGAGCAATTGCTGAGGGAGGGGGTCTCATCCCAAAACAAACCGTCCAAAGTGTCTCTCTTTGACGGGAAGTATGACTCGAAAAACTACTTAGACGCGTTCACCGTGAACATGAGCTTTCAAAATAACTCAGACGCGGCTCAGTGCCGAGCCTTTCCCACCACTATCATCCAGGATGGGCGAGACTGGTTCCGCGGCCTAACTCCACTCTCAATCTCAACTTTCAACAAGTTGGCTACTTAGTTCCTCAGCCATGTTGTCGGAAACCGACGACAGAAAAGGTCGGTCGACTACCTGTTCACCATCAGGAGTGAGAACATGGAATCTTTTAAGGGCTATATTATTCAGTTCTACAATGCTCTTCTGGAGATACCCGGGCACCGGGATGAGACGGTCATAACTGTCTTGAGGTCTGGTCTTAAGCATAAAGAGTGACTCCGCTCTTTTGCATTGGCACAACCAAAGACCATGACTGAGGTGAAAGTCTGGACCAAGTAAGAAATCCAACTCGAGTCAAATGTCAACGCTCATCTCCACCAAGGAGACCGGGGATACCGAAAGAAGAGGGACCGGGAAGAGAAGAGGAAGGATGATCGTTCGGAACCTTATTCTCGGAGGTTTCACGAGTACACGCCTCTGAATGTCTCGTAGGTCGAGATGCTAGAGAAGGCGAAGAGCGAGAGATTCTTCAAGCTGCCACCGATGATACAAAGGCGGGGGAAGCAACTCCGCGGCCAGTATTGTTCCTTTCATCGGTCACAAAGACACCCGACCGAGAACTGCAAACAACTGCGCGATTACATCGAGGAGCTGATCCGCTCTGGTCACTTGGCAAAATACATGCGAGATAAACATCAGGAAGATAAGGAGCATGCCGAGCAACAACATGCAGGAGAGCTGACAGTCGGACAGATCATGGCCGTCTTCGTTAGCTCGAGTCCGTGCAACGAGGATGCCCACCGTATCTAGCCAGTCATGACCCTGAATGCTCCCTAAAGTAGGACAACCCATTCTTCATGATTGAAGTATTGCCCGGAAGAACCTACCAACTCCAATATTCTTTAGGTCGTAACCATCCGCGGCCATTCAATGCAGAAAAGCTTAATTGTATAGATGAACTTTTACTCTCTTGAATAATGAGATTCCTACATTTCTGTCATCTGAACTTGTTTTTGTTTCCCGGCTAAGCCTTCACCACGAGGCCGGCAGACATCTTCCTGCCCATCACACTCATTCATGGTGGGTAGATTCCTGTCTGGCCTAACCCGTGAATCCTAAGCCCTCGTACGAATAGACTCCTGCTCGGTTAGAAGGCCGGCGGACAGCTTCCTGCCTGTCGTAACCATTCATAGTGGGTAGATTCCTGCCCAACATAAGTTGTGAATTCTAAACCTTCGTTACGAGGCCGGCGGACAACTTCCTGCCCGTCGCACCTACTCACGGTGCGTAGATTCTTACCCGGCCTAACCCATGAATCCTAAGCCCTCGCTCGAGTAGACTCTTGCTCAGTTTGGAGGCCGGCGAACAGTTTCCTGCCCGTCGCACCCATTCACGGGGGTAGATTCCTGCTCAACCAAACCTGTGAATCCTAAGCCCTCACACGAGTAGACTCTAGCTTGGTTCGAAGGCCGGCGGACAGCTTCCTGCCCGTCGCACTTATTCACAGTGGGTAGATTCCTGTCCAACATATGTTGTGAATCCTAACCCTTCACGCGAGTAGACTCCTGCTCGGTTTCAAGGCTGGCGGAAAACTTTCTGCCCGTCACACCCATTCACGGCAGGTAGATTCCTGCCCAACATAGGTTGTGAATCCTAAGCTCTCGTGCGAGTAGACTCTTACTCGGTTAGGAGGCCGACAGACAATTTCCTATCCGTCACAACCATTCACAGCGGGTAGATTCCTACCCAACATAAGTTGTGAATCCTAAACCCTCGCCATGAGGCCGGTGGACCGCTTCTTGCCCATCGCAACCATTTATGGTAGGTAGATTCCTGTCCAACCAAACCCGTGATTCCTAAGCTCTCGCACAAGTAGACTCCAGCTCGGTTCGGAGGCCGGTGGACAGCTTCCTGCCTGTCACACTCATTTACGGCGGGTAGATTCCTGTCTGACCTAACCCGTGAATTCTAAGTCCTCGCACGAGTAGACTCCTGTCAGATTTCAAGACCGACAGACAGCTTCCTGCTCATTGCACCGATTCACGGCAGGTACATTCCTGCCCGGCCTAACCCGTGAATGCTTAGCGCTCGCCATGAGGCCGGCGGACAGCTTCCTGCCCGATGATATGCCATGTGGACTCGGAGATTAAAGAAACAAAACTGTCAAACGCCATGTCGTTCCCGGACAACCTACCACGAAGATTTCTTCGACCAAGCTGAACAAAGAAGACCAAGCAGACCATTCTCAATCCGACCCATAAATAAGCCGGAACGAGAGTGGGGTGCTAATGATGATACTCGTAAGTAGAGATTTCTCATATCACGGCACGTAGCAGATGGTGTATCGTCCACGTAAGCCTACTAGATTCCTGAGAGTTATGGAGCTGATTATGATGAATTGGAGACATTCCTCAGCGCCTAACCTCCGAGATTGCACCCGACCTTTAGAAAGCCTCCGCGTACATTCTCTTTTCGCCTAACCACCAGCCAATGCTCGTCTTCGAGCAATCATAAAGTTGAGCTTTCTCAGCTTCCTAGCTCGTCTCCGAGCATCCTGAGATTTCTCAACGTCCCTGTTTGGTTGAAAACACGGAGCATGAGCGCCCTTATAATGACTCCGTGTATCTCGCCACGATAAAATCTCTGCCGCTCTACGTTCCGCATCTCACACTAACGTATCTCATCATTAATGAGCTTATCTCGTCATTAATGGGCGTATCTCGCCACCAACATGAACATGATGTTGGGGTGAAATGGACAACGAGAATCTCGCATTGGCTCGTTCTAATGCGACCCCTATATAAACCCCTCCAGATGATTCAGGTAACTCAAATTGAATCCAATACGCCGCTACTTTGTCCAATTATTCCACGGTACTTACTTGATTGTCAAAGGGTCCTACAGTGGTTTCCTACCTCGGGACTTATTTTGCAGGTAGCTCGGCGTCAATAAGAACCAACAAACCCATTGAGATCCACGCATCTAATCTTCCACTACGAATATCAACCGTTCAGCCCCTCTTGCCAAGATCGACGGAGGACAATATCTATGGGAGATTCCGACCTCCATCACCGGGTCTTTTCCATGGGCTACTCTAAACCCTACCAATGGGCTACTCCAAGTCCTTCAAATCACCGCATTGTAATTTTATGAATTTCAAATTTCTAGTCTTTGAGTGCATTATATTTTGCAATATATTAGGGCAACTTTGGATCTTCCCTATGTGGAGAGTGTAAACAATTTTTTATTTGGATTAAGATATTGGTGGTTTTAGAGCGGAGCTGATGATCCCTTGCAGGAGTGGATTGAGATATTGGCGGTTTTAGACGGTGATTCGGTAGAATCTTTCTCAACGATTTGTTTATATCAGCTATTCATTTGGGCTGAAACAAAAAGCTGCATAATTCAAAGAAGCAGCAAAGCAAAACCCTTGTGCCAAATCTTAGGGGGTAACTAGTTTGCCCTTTAGGCTTCATTTAACTTTGTTTAGGCTTGCCTCTAGTTCTTGTCATACACATGAAAGTTGAAGTATAGTTAAATAAAGACATGATAGACCATGATGGTTCCATTCACAAACCCTGCCATGGTATAATATTGTTGGCACCTCGGCTTTTTATCATAAAAGGCAGCATGTAAATTGAATCACTTTACCAAGTGTCACCATGGCAGGCATGACTTAAGTAGCGGTTATCCATATGACTATTGTGTCTTCTGCGACGATATACAGTACTGTCGGATCTAACAAGTCGGATTATAGGCATCAAGCCTTAACCAAATTATTCATAGCACCTTTACTTTCCAGGATGTATACCGTGTCTTCTTTTGAAGAATTTAACATGGTAATAACGCTCACTATGATATTCCTCACTTCCGACTTCGGAGTATGTGAAGTGTGTATGTGCACATGACCGTGCAAATTAGATTCTGTGCTCTTAAAAATGTATTTATACTGTGATAAGATCTAGTCTCTTGAGATTGGCAGTTAGGAACAACATCTGTGTTGAGAACGTCAACTTAAACCATTTCAACTTCTTAGAGAACATACAGATTCTACTCTACATTTTGCTACATGAAGCATGCAAAATCATTTAATTAACTATTTCTAAAGGAATCTTTCACTAATATATATATATATATATATATATATATATATATATATATATAGAGAGAGAGAGAGAGAGAGAGAGAGAGCTCTTATGTTTTGAAGCTTTACTTAATGTTTCAAAGCCTACAAAAAATAGGATAAATGCTATCTTGTGATCCATATGATGAAAAGTAGATTGGTTAAACAGAGTACATATATATGGCCATCTATGAGGATTAATATCTACAAAGGCTGTATATACGGCTAAATGTAAGGATATATAACCTGTTAGGTGGTTGATTTGTGTTGTAAATTGGAACTTCTTAAGTTCCTAGATTAAAGGCCAAAGCAAAGATGTACGTGAAAGATTCATTGCATTTTAGTTAAGGGAAAAGAAGGGTCATCAAATTAATTTAGGCACCATTTGAATGTTATGAACGATTGAATACACATATAGTTTATGTAAGCACTTAATTATGCACTACATATAGGGACGTTAATTCCCATGCAGTAAGTTGCTTAATTGATATACCTCTTTTGAACCAATAGCTACCAAACCTTTAGCATTACCAAAAGGCCAATGGTCCAGCATTCATAAGAGCCCCACATACAGTCCTAGGGATTGAAGCCATCAGCAAGATATTCTTTTCCTCAAGTCCTAATCATTCAGGTCGGAACAATGGCCGCTCTGATGCTAATCTGCCTCTAACCATAATTTAAATGCATCCATGCATGCATATGTAGCGTAATACGACTACAAAGGGAGTATGGAAAACAGTTTTTGAATGTAAGCAGGACATGTAGCCCCTAACACAATCATGCGCACATGATAAAAGAAACCAAAGAAACTCCCCCTCGAAATGCTCTCAAGATAGCGACTCTGCAATCAACAAAATCCATCAGCATCCCTGAAACATCACTCTCCCCTCATGCTATCTATCATACCTTTATGCATGGCAGTCTAGTTGTACCCTCATTCTTTTTGACTGCTCCTCTTCGTTCTCAGAAACAAAAGAGAGAGAACATAAAAGAGAAAAGCAAAGGAAAAGAGCACATGGGATTGGCTCCCCTCTGGCATTCTCCCTAGAACTGAAACATCATTACATATATAAACAAATGTAAAGCCCCAGCTCCTTGGATCCCCCAATCATCACTTTCAAATGATGGAACACTACAAGCCATGCATATGATGATTTTGAGGGCTCTATAGGTCTGGTAATTATAACATTGTATATTTTCAGTGGGATTGAAGCAGAGGGTACCAGATCCGAGAATTCCCTTACTTCCATGCAGGAATAGTCATTTGAATTAAAAGGAAAAGTGCTAGTTTGATGGCGACCCTAGGCAAAAGAAAATAGCATTGCATGCATTCTCCTCTTTCTCAAAGTCTGCAAAAGCTTGCTAGTGTGGAAACTTTGTCTCCATGCTTGTTTATCTTTTGCAGATGCCTATGGGCTCTTTCTTGCCTTCTTTTTCTGGTGGGCTTCGGGCTAAGACATTAGTTGCAGCTTGTCTTGATATAGACTCACTATTAAAGTGAGGAGGTGCATGTTAGCTTTGATGGCTAATGAACAAAAAGAGTACTAATATGTGTCATAAAGCTGTGAAATATTCAAAGTTATCAAAAGATGCTCTGCTATTTTTGCTTTGTTTTTTTGATAGTTTTCGGGAGTCCGTCGGTAAATCTATGGCACTCTCTTGAAGTGCTAGAGTTTATCAGTATCTTTATTTGTACAGCTTGTTAGACTTGATGAACATGAGATACATAATATTATATAATCCAGGAATATGTTTGATGTTTGGTTCAGTTATCTAATCCTTTCTATCTCTGTCACTGATTTTATCAAATAATTGAAATTGTATATGTTAACATGGTGTTTATCCAACGTATTTGAAGTGTAGATAAACAATGTACATTGCATATAGATTCCGTCACATTATATTTAGTTAATAGATTGTCATGTGGGATAAAGAGAACGAAGATATTGTTAGAATTAAAAATCCCTGCCAATTTTTGTAAAGAGCTAAAGAGGCCTGCAAAAATCTGAATTTTTTTTCTTGGAAAACTTAAAAAGGTCAAGTAAGAAAGCAATAGTTGAAAGTTTTTGCATGTGATTGAAAGTTGAAGAATAAAGAAGATTGGAAAATGGAATGATAAACGGAAACGCCTATGTGCCACAAAAATGTTTTCCTGGTTCTGCAGCATGCTTTACTGATCTACACCACTTAGTAAAATTGTGATTGTCTGCCATGTATGGATGTCTTTTTTTTTTAAATCTATATTGGCCAAGCTGATGCCTTATAGGTTGGATATATTCTGTGAAAGAGAACTTATTGTGATACATTGTAAAGATTGTACATGACATGTTTTGGGAGTTTTTATGTGAACACAAATTCTTAACCACATTGTAATATAATAAACATGAGGACTGTTTTATTGCTGTCTGCCTTTAGTAAATGTTTAAATAGTTGTAAGAGATCATCAAATTGTGGCACCACATAAATTATTCAGTCGATTTTTCCCCAGAATTACTTTTTCCTATGTTCAAATCTTTTGCAGAGTAGATTGCAGCATAGATATCTCTCTTTACCCTGAAGTGTTGCTCTCGCAGGGTAGGTTGCCAGCATTCTTTTTCAATTTTCCCTAGACTTTGGGTTCTTAAAAGGCCTAGTCATTAGATAGATGAATTATATTATAGTTAAGTGTAATAATGTGCTAATTAGGGTACCGATCTCTATACCCAGAAAATAAGGGATAATGGGACCTCTCTAATTTCCAAATCTAATCCCACTACTGATGCTCTTGAAATGTGTGTGAGCCTGCGTGCGCGGGTGCACGCGCGCGCGTGCATGCATGTTGTATTCCTTGGTTATTTTTGGTGTCTGCTCTTCAATATGCTCACCTCTGTGATTCTTGGCGGCCTTCTTTTAAGGTTCATGCACCAGTCTTCAATTCTGATGGTTGGTTACAAACAGGCACTAGGGCTGGCTTCTAAACCATTACAGTAATATCAGCGCTTATTTTCCAAAAGCTATTTATCATATTGTATAGAGAACTAGCCGAGTAGCCGTTAAGTTTACACCAATAATTGAAGGCTGTAGCTATATTTAAGGACCACGTAAAGGCTTGTTTGATATGAAGATTTATGCTTTGAATTTTCTATCCCTTTTTTATACTTAGTCCAGATGTTAGTTGAGCTTCTTATATATACTGTTTCTCTTTTAGCATTAAAGGTAAAGTGCATACTACGATGAGTTCCTCATAAGTTTATACATGCTGATTATACGACGGAATGAATCCTGGTAAACATATATAAGATGGAGATTACCTTATAGGTTGGGAAATTATCGAAATATTTCACATGAATCACATGAACTTAACTTTAGAACAGTAGGTGTATTAGTAATATTTGCGATCTTGCTTTTCATTTAATCTCTTCTTCTTGCTGGATACAAATATTATATATCATGACATACAAAAGTACACTTCTTGTTGATATTCTCTTGTTTGTTTGTTTATTTGATGGATATCATGTCTTTGAAACTGCTCAAAATTTATAATGTCTCATAAAACTCATGTGAAATATGACCGCTGACAAGTTTCTGCGGATGAATTACTGTAACTATTGCAGCTTCTGGGAACATATTAGCATAAGTGCTAGTGACATGGTCTCGACACTGTATATTTAGTTCCCAATCCGCCATTTCCGACAACCGGTTGTAAAACCTGTTCGGATCTTTAATTGAGATTTGCTTTTATAGCCGACCCCATTTGAATGGGAAAAGGCTTAGATGATGATGATGATGATGATGATGAATCCACAATTTAAATGAAGTGTAGAAGTATACAACAAGCATTTATCTTGCATGAAATCCTAGATTAAAGTATACTTATGGATTATCCTGTGGATTTAATATAAGAGGTAGCAGCCCATCCTTGCTAGAATTACTTGTTTCGAGCCCTATAAAGGATTGCAGCACTTTGTAAAGGGGGGGAAGGCAAGTCCTTACAACAAGCGCCATTATCTCTAAAAGATTTTGAATCCTTATTGAGAAAGATATATGATTTGATCCCAAAAGGCCCTCTCTGTAAGTTGGTTCTCCATTTATTTCTGATGGGAGGGAATTTTAAAACTTAGAAGATTCAAACTGAAGCTTATTGGTTCTATCAAAGAATATGTTGGTCTCATGAGTATGTCTCTCAATCAATATACCTAATCATAAAAGGTGTTTATTTCTTTTACTTTCTTTCCTTCGAACGCCACCAATCACTTTAGTGACGTCTCACTTTATCTCGGGGCAAAGCTCGAGGCCTTGTTTTCATATCACCTTCAACAGCACTAAGACAAGTCTTTACTGTGATAGCCAATGGAGGAATTTATGGGGCACATTAGACCCTTAATGAATACCTTAATTGTAGACTAAAATGGACACATCATATAAAATAAGTGGCAGGTGATATACTTTTACTCGCTCCGTCCCTTTTTACTTGACGTTTTAGAGAAATGCATACCGATTAAGCAAACCATTATCACTTTCTTATATATCAGCAATTAATCTACTACCGCATCACCACTAAAATAATCATACCATTTATTCCCTCAACTAGTTTGGAAAGCATTAATGATATAGAATAATTTTCTAGGCTGTTTTTGGTACTATATCATTTATTGGTATCTTTATCATTAATGATTTTCTCGTTATTCCAAAATATCACAGTAAAGTATGACACTTTTCTCTCTCCAAAACGTCGACTAAAAAAGGACGGAGGAAGTATCATTTAATGTTATCTAAGATACATGAATCTTTTCGTTTTAGTAAAGGTCCCCTTACGGGTCTTTAGTTTACTTCAAGAAGGTCCACACAGCACAATGAAGCATGGCTAAACCTAGATAGCTATTGATATATTAGGTAGTTTATCTGATGAAATATATATGGGAAATTTTGCATCTTATGAACTGTTTCTAGGCTACACATTATCTGACATGGTATGCTTGTTGAGTTAAGAGGATTTTGTAGATTAATCGGTGGTTGTTGTGAATTGATTACAAAAAGCCAAATGTGATCTGAAATTTTGGGACTAAATGGTGTAATTAATTATTCTGCCTAAACTTAGAGTTTGCAGCTATCATTGATAAGGCTAACACGATCTTCCCTGGATGTACTAAAGCTAAGTTTATCTGGATTTGGAGGCTTAATTAGACTATTAGATTTATGATAGTGCGGTTATAAGAGAACAATTTAAATATGAGCTGATATGTCAAGTTTATTTTTATGTAACTGTAGGAAAAGAGAAATGTTTGACATATTGTAGGTTATTATCATTAAGCCTTTTTTTTCTTTTGACCGTATACTGTTGCAAACGGGGTTTGAACCGAGACTTGACCTCTTACTCAACTGATAGAGACTTAACCACTAGACTATAGTGGCACTAGCAATTTATCTTAATCATGACCATCAACAATGAGGTCGTTTGTTTGAACTTGGAAGTAGTATTAACATGTGCATTTTCTTCTAAAGGGCTTAAATTTTACAAGAGAAAAGTTTGCATGATTCTATAAAATTTATTGATGATTTGCTTTTGGACGACCAAAAATTATTTCATGCATAGTTTTCCCCCCATTTTATCTCGTTCATAGAATTCGAGGATATCATGCATTATTTCTGCTATAGATTGAAAGCCGGCAACTTAAATCTTTTTGTAGGGACAGGTTGGAATATTTGATATCAAAATGTTTCTGGTCTTTTCTCAAAATGAATTATTCGACTCAAATTTGCTATTAGCTTTTACCAATAGTGAATCATTGACGCGCGCGCGTGCACACTTCAGGAGCAAATTGTTATTTTGATGTAGGAGGAAGCAAATGGTTTATCATATCCTTTGTTCTTGATTAGCTATTTCTTGTTGCATCATGTTTGTAACAGATCACTCACATACACAGAACAAATTAGCATAGCCAATGTATTTATATTCTTCAGTATTATTAGTGTGCAATCAACAATATTTGTTTGTCAAGGATGCTTCACATTGTAAGGCTTATCACATCATTGTGGTGCCTTCTTAGCATCAGGTAAATAAACTGTAAATCTCTCTCTCTCAATCTCTCTCAATCTCTCTCTCTCACACACACACACACACTGTACTATTGGTGTATTTACTATTTTGAGGAAAATTGCTGAAGCCAGATGCATTTTGCAAATTCAGCACTTAAAAGTTGGTGAATTGCAAGAAACCTGTTGCTTTGCCAGCCATTCAAGTCCAATCACCATCTCTTTTGGGCTTTTGAGAGATCAAAAGGCATGTTTGAGTGAAGAGAATAATGAGACCCCCAAAAATTCCATCCCTCTGATCCCTCTATTAAACAAGTAATACTTTTAGCTGCTAACCTTGCTCTCTTGTACCACCCAAGTACCTGCAACTTCTTATATTAAAACTCTTTCGCTAGATTGGCTCGCCATTCAGTCATTGTTTGTAAACCCACGGCCAGGGTGATTGATATAAACCGGAAAAGTAGCTGTGTATATCAAAGGAGACGAATCCTATGTAGTTTGAATGAACCTGAATCCTATATTTATTTATTTATCCATTCATTTATCCATTAATTTATTTATATATTTTCCATATTAATTGCTTGATTGTGCTGCACACGATTTTTTCCGTATGGGCACCTTTGGACCTCTAGCCTTGCCTATTAAGTTGCAGATCATCTTTCATTTCACTCTGTTGTCTCTGTGTTGAAATTGAACATAACATATCTTTTCCTTGACCTTTGGCCTAGTCTAGGAAAATTTGGAGGATTCCAAATGGTAATTATATATCATGACAAATCTCTTTTATGGTTTTTTTGGCTAGAAATTCGATATTGAATAAGAGGTTTGACATGGCGGTTAACTATAAAAACTTTGCGAAATCTTTTGAACTTTTGTTTCACAGCTGATCCCATTTTTTGGAAAGGCATGCATGATGATGATGGCCTTTGATATCTGCTTAGCTACTTCATAGCAAACTGCATTCGCTAAGTGTTGCACTGAACATTGGTATAACAGTGTTGATTTCTTCCTTTTCAAAACATTGTGTTACTCTTTCATAATAAAGATTAATTATTATATTAATTTAGTTACAAATAGTCCAATTATTTTTTCTTCGTGTCGTTTAGGATTTCCGTAAGCTCTTGAGGCTTCTGAATTCTTCTCTTTTTTTGGAACTCAGATTAAAGAGTTGGAGGTCGACATGAGGACCATAACAGCCATCCAAGCAAGCTCAACTGCTCGACTTCTTATTGCCTCTGATATTGCTTGAATTTCTTATTGTTAATTTGCATTCCCTCATTATTTTTTAGCATGAAGAGAGAGAAAAAGTTAGTTAAATGGGATTATTTGAAAGGCACTTAGTTAATTTTTATCTGATTGATACACGATATAGTTCTTAGTAATTCATATTTGCAAGGTTGGTCCAACAACTGTCGAACCAACCCTGTACATATTCTTATCTATATGGTAAAATAATAGACGTTGAGTGCATACACATGCAAAAGTGTGTGCATCATATCTTTGCCATGCAACTTTAGAGATCACAAACAATTAGGATTTGTCCCATCGTGCCCCGGATTACGAGGGAATTCGATACAGAGAAACGAGGGTATTTCAGTCTGTTTTAAGAGCAACAATAGAAAAACCCTGATCTCTTAAAATAAACAATAAGCATCAAAGGAATAGTCCTTCTTCTGGTTAAGTTAGATAGATAGATGATTTCGGCAGGGTTTCATAAGTCATTATGTATGTATCTTCTTTAATTGGTAGTATATTCTATGGTATAAATATGCATCTTTACTAATATTTTGATAATTATAGGGACTTAGCAAGAAAGAGAGGCTTCAATGAGAAGGGTAAGAAAGCAAAGAGATTTATATTTATATAATAGGAAAGTAATCTGGAGGAGGCTTCTTCCTTTTGAGGATTGGCAAAAAGGCGAACCAAGAAGTGAGGGAGAATATAATAATGTTGGGACATCGAAAGAATGGATAGGCATGTGAGAGGTGAGTAATTCACCTCTCTGCTTTCACATACCCACTAATTTTCAAAACCCTAATCTTAAATCTTTTTCGCAAAGCAAAACACGACAAATTCCCTACTTACACTTGCATCTTTAATCTGAGGTGTTGGAAGGTAGAGAAGATTATCTTTTCAGGATTCTAAAGCAAACACTTTATGGTCTAAAGCCATATGCTTATCTTTTTGTTTTGTTTTTGTGTTAGTCTTTTTAATCCCCTGCTACTTTTTTTCCCCTCTCGCAAGAGGGGAATGTTGGGTTATGAAATCTAAAGCATGGAAAATGGTTTCTTTTTTCAAACAGCATCACTATGCATGAAAAGTAGTGCTCTTTTGATATTTTTCTCAAGGAAGATTGTGCCTTTGCCTTCAAAAGTGTCTCCGTCTTTGCACAGCTCTTAAGTTTTGAATCATACCTTAATCCTATACTTTGTATTCTTTCCACTCTAATGCTAGTGATGTGCACGGCCTCTATGACTGAATGGTTAATATTAAGTGCCTTTTATTGAAATTGATTGCAAATTCGAAGCCCGACGTCAAGAACCCAAAAGCCAAAGACTTGGAGGCGTGTGCATAGTTCATGCAAGTGCAGCACGTGCGGAATACGATACGTGCGGTTAGACGTGCGCAAAAGACAGCTATGAGGTTTTGGGTAGGAATATATTTGGAGAAGATTTAATTAATCTAATTAATTAAATTCTCAAATTTATTTCTATTTAAACTGGTCTCTAGTTAAAATATCTAATGGAGGAAAGAGACCACAGTGAGCAATTTACTATGTATGTAAACACTATTTGGGGACATGTGTGCTCTTGTCATTATCAAAGTACTCATGACACGGTAATCCCCATAAAATGGGGTATCAGCTATCAAGTTGATTGATACAACTAAGGGAGGGAAATATACTCCACAATTTAGTGGTGGTCTTTTTCTGTCAAGTACACTTTGATTACCTTTAGCCTATCCATATATTTCTGATTACCTGATCCCAAGCTGGAGGAACTACAAATTAAACCGCATAATCAATTTGCTATATACTTACGTGCATACATATATTCATGAATGCCCTGTTTAGCTACCGATAAATCAATGGATTATATAAAAGTATTGTAACATGTTGTCATTACTCATAGCAACATCAACATCAAGGCTTAATCCCCTGCATGAACTCTTTTATTTCAAAACCATCCCTCAAATAACTTAAGAACTATTTCATCCTTTTTTAGCTGCCTCCGTTTCGGTTATATCTTTATGTAGTCCTCATATCTTTATGTAGTCCTCGTTTTCACAACTTGATGGTTGCTGTTATGAATATATTGATGTAGGCTTACTAGGTACTAGAACAAGGTTCTACGAGGCATCAACCATGCCAAAATCAAATTTTTCATGTGTCGAACAACCCTAACTACGATCTTAGACTAGAGATTAGGCGAAACAAAGAGCAAGTAAACAACTTTACTTCTAAGAGTTTGGGATTACAACCTTTGTAGTCCGTTCCTTCACTTCTAAAGCTCCGTGTTGAGGTCCCTTCACTGCGATCATTGCGTACCCGGACTCTAAAGAGGCTCCATGAAGAAAAAGATGCAAGCTTGCTTACGATCTTCAATAACAAAGATGATCTACCTTGAAGAAACTCAAACCCAAGATCTTGCTTTGCTAATCAAGTATTAGCAAAGCAAACACCCTAATCTAAGTGGCTAGAATAGATGAGGATAATGAAGTAGGAATTTAGCTCTCTTTTGTTTTCAATTTCTCACATATAAATATCACAAATGAAAAAGCTAGAAAGCTTTTCATCAAAGAAAGAAGAAGAAGATCAAAACCTTTTGTGATGAATAATGAATTCAAGTGTGTGGTTAGAAATGCAACCATGGGTTAAGAATGAAAACTTAACCATGTAGAGAATTAACTATGGTAAAGGGTTGGGTTGGGTTAAAGAAATATCTATACAAAATATCACAAGTCAAAGTCAAAGCTTCAAGAAGCTTCTTGAAAGCTTCATCCAAGTTTAACCCTAATCCAAACCTTAACCATATTTAAACTCCACAAAACATGTTGCATTTATAGCCCTAACATGTTACAATATTATATATCACATATACAATATTTATTATAACAAATAAAATAATACAATTAACATATATCACATATATATCAATGTATTACCCGAGTGAGAAAAAGAATCTTTAAGTGAGCTTATATTAGTTAATGTAACATAATATATCAAATATATAATTATACATTAAATTATCGAATCAACACTTGATCCGATAATCCGGCTATTTCACAAATAACCGACTAGTATAATCTGTATCAGTTCATCGAATCAACACTTGATCCGATGACCCGGCTATATCACATATACCCGGCCGATATCACATATCGTGAGAAACTAATACAGTATCACATACATGTATTGTTCTCGGTCCCGCACATATCACATATATGCTCCTACTCCGTTTTTCCTGAGCCAGGAAACCTCTGTGTATGACTCTAAAGAATCGTCAATACGCCGGCAGTAGGTGATGATCATATCAAACACCCACAAGCTGCAAGCGGTCAGCTAAACGTAACAGCCACCCAGATATTGAGCGATCAGAAGATCAACAAGCAAACTTGTACATTCTCCTGCGAATCCAATCAGTAACACTCCCGTACAGTCCGGTCTCTTCGTCTGATATGTCGCATATCTCGTCTAGGGGTGGTAAACGTCAGACCCCAGTAGCTTGATAAGTCGTGTCGATATGAGATCCATAACAGTTCGAGAAACTACTGATAACTCTTACCAGTAAATCTCAGCAACCCTGGTCAGGGATTTCCAGTTATAGCCAATCGAACACAGCGCAACATCAATTCCCTATACCGGGAGAGACGAAACCCCTCCTATCGCTCATTGCCTCCATGTGATTCGGGACTGTACCCAAAAGCCACCTTTTTGCACGCCCTCTTAGACGTGGTATGATGGAAATCAAAGCACGGTGGGAATCACACAAGACTCTATGACGATCTCGGGTCTACAGAATAACCTGTACCAGTGTCACCAGAGAACTGTCATCTGACAGATATCAGAGGAGTAAAGAGATGTACCCTTGAACCGGTGTGAGTTGGTTGAAAGATCTGTAGTTCAGTTTGGGACTGAGATCTGTTAAATATTCGTGAGCAGATGGGCTCAGTTCAATATAAGTTGAGGACTTATGGCCAATATTGGGCTAAGTCCAATAAGATTAAAATATTTAACATTTTATTGTTCTGGGCTGTTGAGCCTTTATTTGGGTTGGCCCTTTTAATAATACTGAGCATTAGATCCTGACATTTTTTTTGTCTTGTATTGAATGCATAGCATTCATCAGAACAATGTGTGTTCTGACAGCGCGCTACGTGGCGCGCCAAGTGCTTTGCGCTAATTAAAGTGCACATTACACTTCTGCCAAGTAGCGCACACGAAAAGGACACGTGTCGCGCTTGGCGCTAAGCGCCAGTTGATGGGCGCATTGCGCCAGTTTATGAGCGCATTGCGCTTTCAATTTATGAGCGTGTTGCGCTAGTTTAGTGGTGCATAAGTGAGTGACATATGGCGCGCTTGGCGCTGAGCGTATCCGTATTGTGATCCATCGAGGCAAGTTAATCTTGCTACATGCTATACTACAATATACTGCACCCATTCGAATAATAACATCACATAATGTTTAGTTATGCATCCCACATTACCATTTTACAGTTTTACTGTTTTCGGATATCCGTATGCATCCATATCGTTATTTACATATCTATTCGCATGCAAGTTTATTTTGCTTCATGCTAGGTATATTATTATGCATCCATATGAGTAAAATGTTATCTGTTTATCACATTATACATCCATATTAAATTTTTACCGTTTTCGGATACCCGTTCGCATCCATATCATTTAAAATATATATAACTGCATCTATAGATCATATTAATTCATGATATTATTGTAGTAACACCCCATGCTTGATAATGTGCATCCTACACAGTCCTAGAGCTGTAGTTGTAACCCCTGCTAGATAATTGTGTATCTCGTAACCCCTGATAGATAATTGAGTATCCATATTTTATTGTGTACCCATACCATTAATTCTTTATATCTAGTTGCATGCCATGTCGTATTAATTCATATTATTGTTATATTAGCACTCCATACTTGATAATGTGCATCCTATATAGTCATGATGCAACCCCTGATAAATATTGTGCATCCATGCTTTTACTGTACATCTGTACTTTTACCCCGATCCCATACTTGCTACATTTTACTGTTGAGCACCCATTTGATTCACTGTGCACTACTTGACATGACCTGATACACCATTATTTGACATGTTACCTGATCCTGTTTCTAATGCCGACAATCCTGACATGTTGTCCCGATGGACATATCCTATTGTCTGTATAGACAAATCTGTTCCTGCTTGATCCTGTGTTGGCATTAGTTTCAGATTTATCAATACCTGACTTGAACACATAATTTGGGGGTATGGGGAAATCAATGATGAAACCTGACTTGTAACTCGACAGTTCGATATTTATACTGATCAGTTTTAGGGGCTAGTCCAGTCCGGGGATGATGCTGCTGACATCATTCATCTGTACATGTTTCTTGTTTAGTGCCTAGCGGCATGTCTCGGATTCAGCCCGAGAATCTGGACCGTGGTCCCGGACACGCACGGGATACTATTGAGTTACATCGATGATTCATTAAATTGATTTCACAGAATTGAGAGTAGTTAACCCAGTAGTTTAGTTCAGATTACCCACTGCACGTCACATATGTTTTTACCCTTCACTGTTCCGCATTCGTGTTACTGTTATACCTCTATTACTGTTCATACTCGTGTCTGCATGTTTTTCTACCCTGATTATATTATTGTTTATATTATGACGCACTGACGTCTGGGTTTTGCATGGCCCAGATCTTCTACCTTTGCAGCAGGCCGATCAGGAGTATTTCAGTCGACATGCCGAGCAGTGAGGACATGTTAGTATTCTAGTGTAGTTTCCTTTCAGCATTTTCATTTCCTGATGTGAGCCCGTATTTGGGACGTACTTTCCAGATTATTATTGTTATTTGGATTTATTACTTCCGCATATATTATTTCTTGACTCGTTTATTCTGGCATATGGACATGTACTAGATAGTTTATTTTTATTTTCCTGTTCTTGATATCTTATAGACAGACGTGATGTGACTGTGGAGGGATGTTTCCTGGCCACAGGTAGCATGGTTGGCTCTGTTACGTGTCGATCTTAGCCCACTCTGGGAAGCGGGGCATGACAGGATTCTTCAGTCAAGCAATCTAGATTAAGCTCTTCCTCGGATCCTCTATTACCTGATCCAGGACGATATCGCCGTCTAGTTGGGAAACTTATTTATCTCACTATCACTCAGACAGACATTGCCTTTGCCGTTAGTATAGTGAGTCAATACATGCAGAATCCTTTAACCTGCTATCTTAAGACAGTTGAAAATATTCTCAGATATATCAAAGGAACCACCATATATGTTGTCACTCACAGCCTTTGTAGATATTGACTTGCTGGATCCGTTGATGATCGGTGTTCCACGAGTGGATATTGTGTTTTATTGAGAGGAAACTTGGTCACATGGAAAAACAGGAAGCAAAATGTAGTTGCTCGTTCTTGTATATAGACTGAGTATAGATCTATGGCACATACAGTTGCTGAGTTGGTATGGCTTACCTTTCTTTTGACAGATCTTAGAGTTCCTTCTTCTTCTCTGACTACACTCATCTGTAATAATAAGGCCGCAATTCACATTGCTGAGAATCTAGTTTTTTATTAACGGACCAAACATATCGATATAAATTGTCACTTCATTCGTGATAAAGTGACAAATAAGATGGTTGCAGTTCAACATGTTTCCTTTATAACTCAAGTAGCAGATATTCTTACCAAACATCTTTCTCGACCGGTTTTCGCTCGTTTTCTATCCAAACTTGGTATGATTGACATCTATGCTCCAGCTTCCCGGGAAAGTGTTATGAATATAAGTTATTATATATTGATTATGAGTATATTTTTTAGTTGATATTAGTTATGATATATTTTGTTATTAGATTGAGATATGATCTATAACTCTCACTATAACTATGTGTATGGACTCTTGGTTATTTTCTTAAGAATCTTACTCAATATAATTATGTTCAGTTGCTAGTGTACATGTTGGCATATCAGGTCACTGTTCCAAAAATATAATATCCATCTTAAATTGACACGGGTCTTGGAACATCAAACCAAAGCAAACTTACTTTGCTTTGTCCGCTAAGGATTTCCACCAACATAGCTGTCGAGCAATTTAAAAGTTTTTAACTGGGGTCTTGCTACATTTTTATATCCATTCAGTGCAGACGTATCCATCCCATGATTTATCTTCAGTCAAATAAGTTACAGCAAAAAAACAACTGAAACTTTTATCCCTAGCATATGGGGTGGCTACATGAACCAACTTGAGAATCAGGCCGGATCCAGCACATGAATTCTCCGTCTCCACTCACTCCTATCGAACAATATATTTTCATTGAGATCTTTGGCAACCATATCTTTTTGTATCACCTACATCCATATTTTCTTCGGTCTCCCTTTCGTCCTTTTGATATTGTCTATATCGAGAGTATACATTCAAAAAAAGTTACCGAATATTAATGGAAATTACTTTAATCATTTAAAGATAGTAAGGACTGGTTACATATATATAGGAGTGATCCACTGCAAACGGGTCCACGTTTTTTAAAAACGGGAACTCCCGATATACGTCATATTTGAACGATCTGATCCGTTCAAGTTAATCATCCTACCCTCTAGCTTATGCATCACATGATATTTATGTTGCATTATCGAAAGACATTCATTTTTGCACCTATCGATGCATAGGCTAGAGGTCTTCATATCCTTTGATTTTCCATGCACATATATACACTTGAGAATAGGATGATCAACTTGAACGGATCGGAACGTTTAAATATGTCGCAGATCGGGAGTTCCCGTTTTCAAAAAAACGTGGGTCAGTTTGCAATGAATCACTCCCCTATATATATATATATATATATATATATATATATATATATATATATATAAAAGCTTGTACAGGAAGTTAATTAATTTGTGAAGCTTGTACAGGAAGTTAATTAATTTGTGCCTAGCTTCTTCTCTTGCTAAATGTCAGATATTGCTTTTATTCACATATTAACTAATTCATCCCAGATATCTGTAAGCTTCTACTTGAGAGGATTTGGAACGGCACATGCTGCTACAAAGCAGATTTAGATATATAGAAGAAGAAACTCATCAATTATTTAGGCGTGCATATAATTTCAAAATCATTTATGGTCAGTATTTTATCAGTAAATAATGTGTGCTACGGAGCTGGCAATTCTATCATGAAATTGTCCTGTACCAAACACACACATATACTAGACACTTCACATCTTTCGTCTGTACTTTATTAGAATTTTTTTGCGTATAACCCGTGTCATGAGATGGCAATGTGTCTCATCAATGCTGCATAACAATGAAATTAGTTCAAATGATGTACGTTTATGCCTTTATTTTGTGCCCATCACAATTGATATTATTATTATTATCTTCTTTAATGCCTGCATTTGATTATATATACTTTACACTACTACAATATGGGTTGCCCCTACAGACTCAGAAATCCGTAGGGGAAAATATTTCTTGCCCCTACGGATTTATCCGTTGTTCCTACGGTGCCCTACGTTCTAATTTTTTCTTTGGTCCTACGGAGCCGCAAGCTAAGGACCTACGGTTATGTCTGTAGGGACGTCAACATAGGTTATTAATAAATAAAAAAACACAGAAAAATTATATTCATCGTTCCCAAATTTCTCTCACCCCCGCGCCTCTCGTCGCCCGTTCCCGAGCTTCGTCGCCACCGCGCTCGCGAGCCTGCTCCAGCTTCGTCGGTCTTCCCCACACCTTCGTCGACTTCCCGCGTCTCGTCGCCACCTTCGCCGATCGTCGGCGACCACCAATTTCTACCGTCTCCTCCACCGCGCGTACGGTTGTAAGTAAATCTAAAATAATTTTTAATTTTGACGTTGTACTCTAGGGTTCAGGCCAGGTTCGGGTAGGGGTGAGGGCATCAGCGTCGGCATCGGCGTCGGCTTCGATCGGGTTCGGTTAGGGTTAGGTTGTGGGGTTCGGTTGGGGTTGGGGCTGGGGCTGGGGCTAGGGCTGGGGTTTGGTTGGGGTTTGGGGCTGGGGCTGGGCTGGGGCTGGGGCTCGATTGGGCTGGGGCTGGGGCTGGGGCTGGGCTGGGGCTGGGTTAGGGTTAGGGATATTGGCCAAAAACTCTCTTCAAGAGATTAACCCGTATCAATATTGGAGTAGTGAGCTTTAACAATGGTAAACTGAGTCCGCCAATGGAGAGCGGCCGTTTTGTAACGGGAGGCTTAGCATATATAAGCAATATACGATTTACAAACAATAGCGGTAATCTATATAAACAACGAGATAATGATTTTCAAATTGGCCAAGTTAGACCCGACTGTTACTCCATTGACAATAGCCATCCTATAGATACCGTATATTTTGGTGGCCCTGGAGGGAGTAAAATATAATGTAAATGATGCACTCTTGCAAATGTGTTATCTTATTGAATAAAAAAGTTGCAATTGGGATGCTATTATTAGTACATGAGAATAATTTTTGTTGGATTCTATCATTACTCATGGATCACGAGCTCTCGACAAATTTATTTACTCCGCCTCATAGAAGTACAAGTCTTATACCAGTAAAGAACCATGAAAAATTTACGATTGGTTATGATAAGTTGTGGAACCTCACAGTGCCATAACTTTCTTGAAGGATCTCAAAAGTTTTATCATAAACCATTTTAATGCAAAAGCTAAATTTGATTGCTTTATCATAAGCTCTCTTCATCCTTGATAATTGATTCTTTTGAAGTATCATAACTATGTTTTGCGTTAATGTATTTGCAATGTTGTAAATATGTGATTAGCTTTATGGCTTGACTTTAATAGATCTATATTCCTCTGTTTTTCCCTTGCTTTAGAGTTGAACATGATCTTTTAATAGCAAATATACTGCCCTTTAGAATTCAGATATGGACTGATAAGAAGAGATGATTGTTATCATGTTAACGGCCACTTATAAAATTTCTCAAATCTTGATCTCAATGGTTTAAAATCATGTTACACATACAACACGAATGCACAACAAACGCATAATTAGAGAGCGATTCGAGATGTTCAGGTTAAAACCAATATATGATACTCGATGATAATATGAAACCTTAGTATTCCCATCGATACTCATATATGAAACTAAAAGCGCCACTTAGTCCCCGTCTATCGGTTAACGTACGTGCGTGGTCGTCGTGACATAGAACTATACGAAGGTTGTTAAATATCGGACGGTATAGCTCGATACTAACAACCGTCGTATAGTCTACGCGACGAGAAAATTCAATCGTATGGTAACCCATAGATTTGTCCCGTGTGGACAAGTTAAGAATGTATAAAGCAAACTCTTTCATTCACTTGTGTTTTCATCCGTTTCGAGATATTTCGTCGGTACCTTTCCGCTGGTTCTCCGTGTACAAAGATAGATTAGATGTTCATTTCAACGTTGTTTCACAGCTTTGAAATGATTATCTATTCTATTACAGTGTACTCGGAGAACAGCGGGGAGGTGCTGCCGAAATTTACTCGAAACGGTTGAAAGCACAAGTGATGGGTGTTCGCTCTATACATTCTTAATGGGATAGAAGCCTACCCCCGACAGCCGAAACACACACATACAACAAGAATACACAACAAACGCATAATTAGAGAGCGATTCGAGATGTTCAGGTTAAAACCACTATATGATAATATGAAACCTTTTATATTCTCATCGATACTCATATATAAAACTAAAAGCGCCACTTAGTCTCCGTCTATCAGTTAACATACGTGCGATACTCGTCGTGACATAGAACTATACGAAGGTTGTTAAATATCGGACAGTATAGCTCGATACTAACAACCGTCGTATAGTCTACGCGACGAGAAAATTCAATCGTATGGTAACCCATAGATTTGTCCCGTGTGGACAAGTTAAGAATGTATAAAGCAAACTCCTTCATTCACTTGTGTTTTCATCCGTTTCGAGATATTTCGTCGATACCTTTCCGCTGGTTCTCCGTGTACAAAGATAGATTAGATGTTCATTTCAACGTTGTTTCACAGCTTTGAAATGATTATCTATTCTATTACAGTGTACTCGGAGAACAGCGGGGAGGTGCTGCCGAAATTTACTCGAAACGGTTGAAAGCACAAGTGATGGGTGTTCGCTCTATACATTCTTAATGGGATAGAAGCCTACCCCCGACAGTCAGAACACACACACACAACAAGAATACACAATAAACACATAATTAGAGAGTGATTCGAGATGTTCAAGTTAAAACCAATATATGATAATATGAAACCTTTATATTCTCATCGATACCCATATATGAAACTAAAAGCACCACTTAGTCCCCGTCTATCGGTTAACGTACGTGCGTGGTTGTCGTGACATAGAACTATACGAAGGTTGTTAAATATCGGACGGTATAGCTCGATACTAACAACCGTCGTATAGTCTACGCGACGAGAAAATTCAATCGTATGGTAACCCATAGATTTGTCCCGTGTGGACAAGTTAAGAATGTATAAAGCAAGCGCCTTCATTCACTTGTGTTTTCATCCGATTCGAGATATTTCGTCGGTACCTTTCCGCTGGTTCTCCGTGTATAAAGATAGATTAGATGTTCATTTCAACGTTGTTTCACAGCTTTGAAATGATTATTTATTCTATTACAATGTACTCGGAGAACAGCGGGGAGGTTCTGCCGAAATTTACTCGAAACGGTTGAAAGCACAAGTGATGGGTGTTCGCTCTATACATTCTTAATGGGATAGAAGCCTACCCCCGACAGCCGGAATACACACATACAACAAGAATACACAACAAACGCATAATTAGAGAGTGATTCGAGATGTTCAAGTTAAAACCAATATATGATAATATGAAACCTTCATATTCTCATCGATACTCATATATGAAACTAAAAGCGCCACTTAGTCCCCGTCTATCGGTTATCATACATGCGATAATTTATTCTTTTCAACGACAAATGCACACACAAAGCATATACACGGATTTTCTCCTTTGTCAGTAACTATCCCGTTCTTATATTTCTCAATATAGTCAGCATAACCTACAATTTATATGTTATACAGTCTAACATGGCCCATGAGTACGTCAGAGTTAAGGACTGGATGTATGTGGATTGGAAACAACGTATGCAACCTAAGTTTGTCGCAGGAGTTGCTGCTTTCCTTGAATTTGCACGCGCATATAATAAGATCATAATAGAGAAGATTCTCTGTCCGTGCGATAGATGTGGCAATAAGTACTGGCAGAAGGTAGAATTGGTAGAGCTTCATATTGTAAAACATGGGTTTACTAGACTTTATACAACTTGGAAATATCACGGGGAAGGAGAAGAATGCAGTACTGCGGCAGAAGAAGAAGGAGAACACGATAATGCGGCAGGAGAAGAAGAAGAATTCGGTAATGCGGCAGAAAGAGAAGACGGTAATTTATTTCCATCAGAAGAAATGGAGGATATGGTAGAGGCTGCCCTAGGTGAATATATTCGTACCGAAGATGACATTCCTTCCGGTCAAGGACCGCGTGCGGATAAATATGAAAATTTCATGAATGATGCTAGGAAACCAATTTATGAGAATGCGAAGTATTCCACCCTCTTATGGTTCGTCCAACTTTTCCAGATTAAGTGCCTAAATGGATGAAGCAACAAGTCATTCACAATGCTTCTTTCGTTCTTGAAAGATTCTATGCCTCCGGGAAATAATGTGCCCGGCAGCTGGTACGAAGCCTAGAAGATGATGTCTGATTTGGGTCTAAAGTGCGAGAAGATTCAAGCATGTCCTAAAAATTGCGTGTTGTACCGGAAAGAGAATTCAGATTTGAAAGAGTGTCCAACATGCGAAGAGGCCAGGTATAAGCCGAAAGATTTTGATAAGAAGCCTGATATACATGTGAAGATAGCACGATACTTTCCCATAACACAGAGGCTACAGAAGCTATTCAGGTACAAGAAAACAGCCGAGGCAATTGTTCCCCTCCGAACGACGGCGCGACACGTGGTCGTCTCGCCTGAGGTTCGGGGCAGATGCTAATTGGTGCTATCCGTCTACCTCTCCGAAGATGCCAAGTTGATTTATGGCACCGTATATCGAAGGTTTAAACGGATGCGTCCGATATAGCAGACTTCGTCAGATTCCCCCTCGCTTGAGGGGTTTTTGATTGTGGGGACGCTCTTCCCTGCAGACGCAAGCCCCTGCAGTTAATTACGCTACCGCATCGCGGTAACCACTTTCTCCTTATCCAGATGGTCACTTCGTGTCGTGTGTGTTTATTTTATATTTGGTTGCCCGTGGATTGTATACGGAGACTGAGTTATGTCGTCGCCCGTAGGGCGTGGACTAGTCCAAATCCGTATTATCTTAGATTTGGGTTTGGGGGTTTGGGTTTAAGGATACATTAGCCTCATTCGAGACTAAGATCGACTTAAACATTTGTTAAGGATACGTTAGTCTAATTTTCAGACTAAGATCAACTTAACGGGATCGTTTAGATCCAACAATAGAGCAATTAAGGAAGCCTTGTTGTTTAATTTAGTGACATCACGGTCAGTGGGTAGTTTAAGGACGTTGCGGTCCATAGGTAGTTTAAGGACATTGCGGTCCAATGTTAGTTTTAAGACGTTGCGGTCAAGGTTAAGGACCTCATAGTCCGTGGATTTAAGGACTCCACAGTCCAAAGTTAGTTTTAAGACATCTCGGTCAAGGTTAAGGACGTCATAGTCCATGAGTTTAAGGACTCCACAGTCCAAAGTTAGTTTTAAGACATCTCGGTCAAGGTTAAGGACCTCATAGTCCATGAATTTAAGGACTCCACAGTCCAAAGTTAGTTTTAAGACATCTCGGTCAAGGTTAAGGACCTCATAGTCCATGAGTTTAAGGAACCCACAGTCCGTATCAATATGTGGTCATCGGGACCCGTCACCTCTTTGAAGAAGTTGAGGAATTACAACGCCGAGTATCAAAGGAGTGAAGAGATGTACCCTTCAACCGAGGTAGATTAAATAATCTTTGACCCAATTTGGAATCAAGACCAATTAATTATATTATGAGCCCATTGGCTCAGTTGAATTTGAATTGAGGACTTATAGCCAGCTTGGGCTAAGTCCAATCATGTTTAGGATATTGGCCCTCTGTAGGTCCATTAGAGGAGAGGCTTTGCCTCTAGACACTTAGCCAATTGGGCTAAAATTAGTGTTAAACACCAGCAACAGGGGGTTCAAATCAGTGTTAAACACTAAAACAAATCGGTGTTAAACACTAGCAACAGAGATCTCAAATTAGTGTCAAACACTAAGATAATCAGTGTTAAACACTGGTGACAGAGATTTTAATTTAGTGTCGAACACTAAGAAAATTAATGTTAAACTCTGTTAACAGAGATTTAATTTAGTGTTAAACACTAAGAAATTCAGTGTTAAACGCTGCAAGAAAGGCTCTTCGGTTAGTGTTGAACATTAAGGCAAAACAGTGTTAAACACTGGATTCAGAGGGTCCAATTTAGCGTTAAACACTAAGCTAAGAGGGGTCACGTGGTAGCACGTGAGGGCGCCCTCCCCTTTATTTGTTCTGCCGAGAGTGGTGAATACTTTGGAACATCACATGCTGTCACGTGATGGGCATTTAATTGTTTGTATTTTAAAGCTTCTGCCAAGGGTCACGTGGGTCACGTGAGGCATTGCCTCGAAAGCCCTTCTCTGTGGATCTTTCTAGGGGTCACGTGGTAGCACGTGACCCTGGCTCTTTGCAATTTCTGATTAAATTCTTCATTAAATCCCCATCGTCTTCTGTAGAATTATATTCTCTGATAGAGTTGAACTCTGATTTTCCTGTGGAAATTAAATTCCTCATATATGTGAAGAATTGAGTTCTGTCATAGGGTTAAACCCTAATAATAACTTTAAAAAAACTAAATTCCTTCTTTCTTTAGAGAATTACTCTTAGATAGGGTTAAACCCTAATTTATATTCTGAGGGATTAGATTCTGTCATAGGGTGAAACCCTAATTTCTTCTTTCTTAAGGGAATTGAATTACTGTTATTTTAACAGAACTAAGTTCTTAACTAGGGTTAAACCCTGATTCTGTTCATTCTGAAGGAATTATATTCCTACAACATAGGGTTAAACCCTAATTTTAAATCGAAGGAATTAAATTCCTATACTTCTATGAGAATTAAATTCTCAAACATCCATTCCCTCTCTATGCTTTGGATCTGCATGGCAGGATCTCAACCCAATAAGAATTAAATTCTCAATTCATGGGGAGATGTGCACTTTGCAGATCCTCTGCTAAAGAGAGAACTAAGTTCTTCGTTTTAATATCAGAGTTAAACTCTTTTGAGAATTAAATTCTCTTTTTTCTTGAAAGCCTCCTCCTTCTTACCTAAGGTTTTCTTTTGCAGAAGATCCAAATTCCTCCAAAGTCTCAAGGCTCTATTTTTCTCTCTCTATGTATCGATCTCTGTATGTATATCTCTCTCTATGTATCGATCTCTGTATGTATCTCTCTCTCCCTCTGTGTGTCTCTTGGCTCCTATTTATAGGAGAAGAAGTAGAATCAATTAGTTTTGATGAATCTTTCATTAAGAGATTTGATTTGTATTCATCATTCGTTTGGACCTTTGGATTATTAGGTGAATTTTATTCACCATTGGATTTTAAATCCAAAGATTTTCCTTTGTTATTTCGATTAGATTTTAAGGGGAAATCTTTCCAAGTTCAAGATTTTTCCATAGATAGCTGATATTTAATCACCTTTAAATCTTTAGTTCAATCGGTTCCAAATAATCATTTTCCTTTGGAAAGATTTGAATGATCTCTTCAGAATTTGATTCTGTTAAATAAATAGGCTTTGAAAGCCAGTCACATGTGGCCGCGTGACCCTTGGTCACGTGTAGGCACGTGACCCCTGATCACGTGTAGGCACATGACCCCTTGGAACGAGCTTTCCTCTGCTTTCTGTGCCTTGTCTCCTAGCCGCTGTTCAGTCGTCACATGCCAACACGTGACCCCTGGTCACGTGTGAGCACGTGACCTTTTCTGAAGCGTTTTCCTTGATTTGATCAGGGAACTGATGTGCCTTTGCCGCTGCTTTTAAATGTCACGTGCCAACACGTGACTGCTGTTCACGTGCTAGCACGTGATGCCTCTTCCATAGGCTTTCCTGATTTTAAATCAGGAAACAAATGCCCCCACAACGTTGTTCTCACGTGTCTGCACGTGAGTGCAACGCTGTCACTTTTGTGACCGTTGGATTCCTCTAGGGATTTGGGGAGATGAAGCGTCTCCATCACATCCTATAAATGTTCATGTCCCTTCAGAAGAGCCTTCACTTTGCTCATCTCCTTCCTTTGAGAACCTTTTCTGAGAATTTAATTCTCTTCTTCCAGAGCTTAGTTCTCTGCCTTGAAACATTTTTAGAGTTTAACTATGTTTAAAAGGACTCTCTTTCCTCGGGTAATGGTGATCGGTGCGCCTTCATTTTGACACAACTTCGCTGGATTTTAAATCCACATCAAGGGCTTCACTCCTTTTTTAACAAAGAACCCATTTTTCTTCAAGTTCTTTAAACAAAATATGAAACCATTTTAGCCTTCAAAAGTTGATCTCTTAGGGTTTAGATGATCTTTAGGGAAATAATGGTGATAATCCATGGAGCTTAACCCCGTTCACAGAAAACATATTCCTGGGAATTTAATTCCCTTTTTCTCAATAAGGAATTTAATTCCTATGAAGAACTTGGTTTCTTCACATGGAGGCTTCTTAGGGTCTCTTGGCCCGAGGTTGTCCTTCTGCAATTAATGGAACAGAAGTTTGCAATGATATCTTCTGTGGTAATTTAATTCCCTTGATCCCGTTTGATTTGTTGTAGAGTCCGAGGTAGATTTGTCTTCTAGGGGATGTGCAGGGCCATTTAAAACCTACTTTTTACTTAATGAGGGTATCCCCTTTGTCTTATTGCAACTGCTTGGTCTCATTATCAACGAGCCGTCATCTTGATTCTGTGGGGCCCATGTGTTTTGTAGCCAATGGTCCCAAAAAAAGTCTACTGTTGTTTTCTTCAACTAGTCTTCATGTTCATGCATGGATATATATTGCTGACTTTGCTTTTAACGGTCTTCTTTCATTCGATTTCAGGTGCGATGGCTTCTGCTCCGTGTTTTCCCTTTACTCGTTCGGAGGCCGCTTTTCCTCAATCACCATCCGATGAGGAAGTGATGGCGATGATCCGGGCTCATGACCCGAACTGCACCAACTTGCTTCTATGAGGAATTTGGTACAGTCATATTATCCGGGGTCGCCGGAGTTTCCTCTGCGCAATACCAACAGATCCTACTTTCCCATTCTTGCCGATGGACCCTCCGAGAATGGTTTATGCTGTAGAGATGCCCAACTGGACTCCAACGGGGAGGCTCGAGCCTTTGACGACCGGTATCCCGAACCATCCGATCCCGGCTATAGATATCTTGGGGCGGCGTATTTTCCAGGGTGAGGCCCACCCGTGGGGGCAAATTTATAAGATAGGGCTCACTCCTCGACACCCTACAGGCTACCTTCTCTGGGCTCGCTACATCCTTTCTGCCCATCGTGCGCGGCTGCAGAAGGTCGGGCTTTACCAGGCGATATATGCGTCGCTTTTCCACTACCAATCTCCGCATGTTTGGTGGGTTAAGGCGTTCTTGAACCAATGGAATCTTCCCACCAACACTTTCATTCTAGGAGATCGCGAGGTCTCGATCTCTCTGGCAGAATTC
Organism: Agapanthus africanus; assembly: GCA_030015575.1. NCBI lineage: Eukaryota > Viridiplantae > Streptophyta > Magnoliopsida > Asparagales > Amaryllidaceae > Agapanthus > Agapanthus africanus. The sequence goes on from CM057347.1 coordinate 444,391,822, forward strand.
TATGACATCTCGGGATTGCCAATCAGGGGTAGTCTGTATGAGGAGTTGTTGCCCTCTGACGAGTACATCTTTGAGCCCGAGCCCGCCCCGGTTGACAGCCTGTCTGCTGAGAATGCCGTCCGCCACAAGTGTCCCAGTTTGATCAAGGCGCTAGATATCTTCGACCAATTATTCACCGAATTCGAAGAGCAGGGTGTTACTTTCAAGAGCTTCATTGCTCGTTTCCTTCGTGAGGACGTCTTGTCGAAGACAGCCCCAAAGTTTGCCAACATTAGAGACCCCTTTGGGTTTGGTCCGAAGAAGCTGCCGACCACTGAATCGGATCTACCACAGTACTAAATCCCTATTATGTCGTCGACGTCTTTTGAATCCATTACTGCTCCCGGCATGGATGAGGAGATGTTCTTCGTGGGGTTTGTTAGTGTCTGGCTTAGTTGGTTTGTCATCCCCATGCACCGTCGCTTTATGAGGGATTCGGTTATCTATCCGGCTCATTGTATCGTTGAGGGGGCGTGGTTGGCCGTCGGTATCCCGGCGTTGGCACATCTTTATCACGGGTTGAGCACCGCAGCTAATACTTCTACTCCTGGCGTGGATGTAGTAAACTTTTCACTTCATTACTTCACGTCTTGGATCGAAATGCATGTGTTGGGGGCTTTCTCTATGCATCAGAGGCCTGCATTCTACGACGCCTACACTTTCCCTCGGCTTATGCGATTGGTGGATGCTTCTGCCGCTGACCCAACTCAATTCAGGGCTATTCGGGCGTTGATTTCTCCTTACGCTACTGCCGGCGGATTAATATTTAATGATCGGGTCTTATCTTCTTCCACGGGTTCGGCCCAGCCGCTTTGGGACCGGTCGAAAGATGACGCGCCCACTTTGAAGCCCCGGGAGGCCGCGCGCTTATATGCAATCAGACCGGGTTACCTGGTGTTTCGTCAGGACAGTGCGGCTCTCTTTATGCGGTACAATCCGCATCGCTTTGCCCGGCAGTTTGGCTATGATCAGGGCATCCCGTTTGAAGCTTTCATAATCGCCCCGGTTCCTTCGCTCGAGGCCGTCCGGGATGCCGCCCACCACTTTGTGAGGCTGAACACTGGTTCTCAGTTCATGATCCCCGATGGTGATTACATTCCCCGATGCGTAGGGTCGTTCACGGGCTGGTATCTCCATCGGGTGAACCCAGTTATTATTGAGGAGAGAAGGGTGCTTCTTGGCCACGGCGCCCCTATTCAGGTTCCGGCCCTGGGAGCCATGCTGCGACCACGTGCCCCAGTCCGTTTTCCCCTGAGGGATATCGGTACTGCGCTTATTCCTGGAGAGTCGGGAGTAGATCTTACTCCAATAGTTGGTATGCCCCTGGGTACTCGGTCGCGGGGTAAACGGGCTCCGGTAACAGTACCCCCATCCGAGGCAGCACCACCCTCCATGTCATCGACGATGGCAGTGTCATCTCCAGTTGTGGCCCGGGGAGAGGGCGTTGAGGGCGACGTGGGCCAACGCCGCACTAAGGCTTCGAAGGGAAAGAAAAGGTCATCCTCGGCGACTAGTTCTGGGTCCAAGCATCGAAGGAAGGTGACTACTAATTTGCTCGACTCTTTAACGGAGTCTGAGCCCATCCTTGAAGATGAGTCGTTGGCCTTACCGGAATTAAATCCTGAACTACTTTTTCCCAGTTCAGCCGCCGAGGAAGCTGCACCGTTGGCTGAGGCTATAAGGCGTTCCAAAGACGCGTCTCAGAAAGCCAGGGTTCCGAAGAAGCCCTATCCTGCTGTAATCTTTTACGAAGACCCCTCGTGGATTCGGCGGCGGTTTATAGGCCCTTTGGAGGAATGGGGGAAAGGGCCTTGAAGCAGGCTGTTTCAGAGGACGCGGCGGACGCGCTTTCTTTATGGACCGGCGGCCATGAGTCCACTCTCGAACCCCGGCGAACACGCCTCCTTAAGAAGGAGCAGCGGCTTGAAGAATCCATATTGAAGGCTTCGTTACGCATTGGTATGCCTTTATACTTCTTTATAGCATTTCAGATTGTTTACGCCTGCATGCATGTATCTTTATTCTTGTGTGAATTGTGCAGAATCTTCGACGATGGGGGAGGTCCCTACGGGCTCATTAAAGCTGAAGCCTGCCGAAATTCCCAATGAAGCATTGCTCGATGTGGAGGGGGCTGATGAGGCTGCTCCTCTTATGGTAGAGCCTCCAGTGGCGGTTCTTGATCAGGGTGTGCTTGCCCCTTTGGGGGGGCTCCTTTGGAAACTACCGCTCCAACGGCTCTTCCCGAAGGCGGCCCAGAGGCTGAGATGGAGGTAGTCGGGACTACCCTCCCTTTGTTGGAGCCTGAAGTTACGACAGAGGCCGCTGAAGCTGCTATCCCCCCGGCTCAGAATGGGAGGAGTGTCGAAGGTAACCTTCTACGTTTTGAGCTAGTAATCTTTCTGTTAGCTGAACTCTTTTGTCTTTTCAGAATTGCGTGGACTGGCTGCCTCTATTGTCGATCTATCTCCTCGGCAGTCCTTCCAGCGTCTTTTGGAAATGGCCGCTCCGCAGGCGACATCTCCTCAACGCATTGTCCTCTCGTCTGGACAAGGTGAGTGTTGTTCATCACTTCTCATAGCATCATTGTTATTTGGCGTATTGACATTGATGTTCTCTACAGTTTTGGAGGCCGATGATGAGGTCGAGGTTCTCAAAGGGCCAGGGGAACCCTCAGCTCCTACTTGCATGACCGTAGGTAAGTGACATTCCGGTATAGCCTCACTTGTTCCTTTGCTTAAGAGTCTTACTAATATTTTTCAACTCTGAACAGCCTTGCCAGCTCCAATAGCGTTGGAATCGCGTGTCGTCATGCCGCCCGGCCCTTATGCTTTGCGAGCTTCAGAACGCTTGGCCCAATTGAGCCTTGTCTCCCTGTTGTCTTTGATCGAGGAGCTTCGTGCTGGCAGTGCAACCACAGATGAAGCATTTGCTGCCAAGGCTAACGGTTCTCTTCCTTTTCTTGCCACCTACCATAGCGAAGAGGTGGTGCGAGTCTGGGTGGAGATCTGTCGGCAGGTGGAGGCTTGCTTGCACGCACTTGAATGTTCCCGTCTTTCCTCGGAGGTCATGGCTGCAAAGGCGTACTTGCGGGGGCTGATAGCGCGGTGCACGGCAAACATGGCATTGTGCGAGAGGAGGCTTGGCCGTAAATTCTCGGAGAGGGAGCTGGCTTCTAAAGCACTGAGCGAGCTTCAGGCGAGTCTTACTGCCAAGGCCAACAAAGCGTATGAACTCTGGCGGGTGCTTCAAGAGTCTATCAGGGAGGTGGTGACTCTTGATAAAGCTGCTACGTTCACTCGTGAGAGGGTCGAGGCTCATAAGGCCACCGAGAAAGAGCTTGAAGGCCGGCTCGCTTCGTATCAGGCCCAGCAGGCTCAGGCGGAGGCCCGTCTTTTGGCGATCTTAAATCATGAGGCCGTGGCCCAACAAAAGCAGGATGAGCTGACCAAGCTGCTAAATCGCCCGCCGGCTTGAAACATTTGTATCTTTTCCTTCCTTCTCGTATATACTCATAGATGAAAGTATTTTCTTTTGTTCTTTCATGAATTGTACTTTGTATCCATTTTGGTTTATGAATAAAAGATACATTTTTTTTTCTCAATGATGTGTATCTTTTATTGAATGTATTCTGCGGACAATTTATCTTGGCCTACTTGCAGGGCAGCGATGGCTTAGGATTCAGGGTTAAGATCTGCTTCCTAAGACTTTTGCATTTTATGAACCACGAGGGTCTCATAAAGAGTTTTTTCTCCCTACAGGTCGAGAGGATCCCATAGGTGTGAGTTCTTCTTAAGAATCGTGAGGATTCTTAAGCGGGTTTTCCCTTGAGAGTCGTAAGGATCTCAGAAGAGAGTTTTTCTTCCTTACAGGTCGTGAGGACTTGCAAGTGCAGGATATGGTCACCCTTATTCGTGTTTCACGGGGTCAGGGGTTGCTCAAGGCATCGTAGTTTAAAGACGTCGCGGTCAAGGTTAAGGACATCATAGTCCGTGGATTTAAGGACTCCACAGTCCGATGTTAGTTTTAAGACATCACAGTCAAGGTTAAGGACCTCATAGTCCGTGGATTTAGGGACTCCACAGTCCGATATTAGTTTTAAGACATCACGGTCAAGGTTAAGGACCTCATAGTCCGTGGATTTAGGGACTCCACAGTCCGATGTTAATTTTAAGACATCACGGTCAAGATTAAGGACCTCATAGTCCGTGGATTTAAGGACTCCACAGTCCGATGTTAGTTTTAAGACATCACGGTCAAGGTTAAGGACCTCATAGTCCGTGGATTTAAGGACTCCACAGTCTGATGTTAGTTTTAAGACATTACGGTCAAGGTTAAGGACCTCATAGTCCGTGGATTTAGGGACTCCACAGTCCGATGTTAGTTTTAAGACATCACGGTCAAGGTTAAGGACCTCATAGTCCGTGGATTTAAGGACTCCACAGTCCGATGTTAGTTTTAAGACATCACGGTCAAGGTTAAGGACCTCATAGTCCGTGGATTTAAGGACTCCACAGTCCGATGTTAGTTTTAAGACATCACGGTCAAGGTTAAGGACTTCATAGTCCATGGATTTAGGGACTCCACAGTCCGATGTTTGGTTGCAGGGACCCGTCACCTCTTTGAAGACGTTGAGGAATTACAACGTCAGGCATCAAAGGAGTGAAGAGATGTACCCTTAAACCAAGGTAGAATCAGTACAGAATCAGGGTGGTTGATTGTTAGTTTTAAGACATTACGGTCGAGGTTAAGGACATCATAGTCCGTGGATTTTAAGGACTCCACAGTCCGGTGTTTGCTCTGGATGCTTCACACGGGTTCACTGCCGTGCTTGGCGAGGACCAGGCTCCGCTCTGGGCGTTTTCCGCTGGGTCAAAGAGTGACATTATCCGCGTTCCATGTGACCAGGAATTTTGCACTAGATGCTTCACACGGGTTCACTGCCGTGTTTGGCGAGGACTAGGCTCCGCTCTGGATGCTTCACACGGGTTCACTGCCGTGCTCTGCGAGGACCAGGATCCGCTCTGGACGTTTTCCACGAGGTCAAAGAGTGACGTTATCCGTGTTCCACATAACCAGGAATTTTGCAGTAGACGCTTCACACGGGTTCACTGCCGTGCTCGGCGAGGACTAGGCTCCGCTCTGGATGCTTCACACGGGTTCACTGCCGTGCTCTGTGAGGACCAGGATCCGCTCTGGACATTTTCCACGAGGTCAAAGAGTGACGTTATCCGCGTTCCACGTAACCAGGATTTTGCACTAGATGCTTCACACGGGTTCACTGCCGTGCTCGGCGAGGACTAGGCTCCGCTCTGGATGCTTCATACGGGTTCACTGCCGTGCTCTGCGAGGACCAGGATCCGCTCTGGACGTTTTCCACGGGGTCAAAGAGTGACGTTATCCGCGTTCCACGTAACCAGGAATTTTGCACTAGATGCTTCACACGGGTTCACTGCCATGCTCGGCGAGGACTAGGCTCCGCTCTGGATGCTTCACACGGGTTCACTGTCGTGCTCTGCGAGGACCAGGATCCGCTCTGGACGTTTTCCACGGGGTCAAAGAGTGACGTTATCCGCGTTCCACGTAGCCAGGAATTTCGTTGATTGTATTCGCATTTCACGGAGTTGGGATTTGACTTTTCGGTGGTCAGGATATCGTCGAGCCATAGACTTAGGAGTTGCCGCTGTTCCGTTTCGCTTGAAGTCGTGTTCGTTGTTACGAGACGAGTGCTGAGATGATCTCTAAGTCGTTCGCGGCCCGTCGAGATTTTGCTTCTTCTTATGATGAAACCTGGGGGAGAAGTATGATCCCTTTTTTGTTTACGCCCTTGGATTGTATACAGGGTGTGATGGAACATCACCTGTAGGGCATAAATTAAAACTTTTTTTTTGATTTTATTTCTTTTTCCGCGATGCTCTATCATTTCAGCTTTTATATCGCGGAGGTCGCGATTGCCTTATCATTTCGGCCATTTTTCGCGGTGCCCAATCATTTCGGCTATTTATTTTATTTTTACTCGCTGCTTTTTATTGCGAGTTGCCCAATCATTTCGGCTATCTGTCATGCATACATTTTTACTTCCTGCTTTTTATTGCAAGTTGCCCCATCATTTCGGCTATTTCGTATGCATGTGTGGCTTGCTAGCTTTTTCGCTGCAAGCTTGGATTTTAGACACCGATTTTGGCATCAGCACCGCTACAACTGGGATGTTGCCAGGAGCGAATCATCATTTGCCTCTGTCGATGTTGAACAAAGGTGGCTTAGTAAACAGGGTTAAGAGTCCTGTCGACCAAGGCTTTTGACTTCATGAGCCGTAGGGGTCTCACAAAGGTATTTCTCCCTACAAGTCGTGAGAATCTTGTAGGTGTGTTTTCTCCTTGGGAATCGTGAGGATTCCTAAGTGCATGTCCTCTTGCAAGTCGTAAGGATCTTACAAGAGGGTCTTCTCCTCATAAGTCGAGAGGACTTACAAGGGTTGCTCACCATATGGACATATCCCTAGTCACGGGTGGGACTTTGCTGGGGAAATGTTTATTCGCGCCCGTAGATTGTATACAAGGGTCAGTATTGAGCCACTTGTAGGGCAATATCGAAGATTGTGGGGGATTTGCTTAAGAACAGGTTTAGGTTTCTGTAACTTAAGACTTTCAAATCTTATGAGCCGTGAGAGTCCCATAAGAGAGTTCTCCTTAAGAGTCGTGAGGATCTCGTAAGTGTATTTTCTCCTTAGGAATCGTGGGGATCCCTAAGTGTGTCGCTCCCTTGTGAGTCGTAAAGATCCCACGATGGTGGTTTCTCCTTACAAGGTCGAGAGGATCTTGTAAGTGTCTTTTAACGAGGTTGCACCCTTTCGGGTCTTCACAAACACTCGCCGGTAGTCCTGCTGTTTTTACTCACGGAGCCCTTTCGGGTTTTCATCCGTGCCCATTTTGCTTATGGACATACCGTTTTTATTTTTTTATTTTTTTATTTATATATTTTTTTCCTTTTTCTCTCTTTTTTTTATTCATCTCGTCAGCCTAAGGATACTGCGATAGTAGTTTAAGGACGTTTCGGTCCGTCGTTAGTTTAAGGACGTTTCGGTCCGTCGTTAGTTTAAGGACGTTTCGGTCCGTCGTTAGTTTACGGACGTTTCGGTCCATTCAGGGGAAGGCCGGCTACTGCTTATAAAGTCTGAGCTTAGGAAGATAGCGAGCGGACATAGTCGTCGTCATCTATCATTGACCTAGGCTGTGGCTCATTAAGCGTAGTATTTCTTTAGGAAGCGGCCGTTTATTGGCCTGAAAGGCCTTTCACCGTGCATGTCCATAAGTAGATAGGCTCCACCCTGGTAGACCTTGTCTATGATGTACGGGCCTTCATAGTTTGGCTCAAGTTTTTCCCGCTTGGCACGATTGGGGATCATAGGTCTTTTGACCACTAGTACGAGTTCGCCTTGGCGGAATGTCCTCGGCCTGGTTAATCTTTCGTACGAGCGCGTCATCTTTGCTTTGTAGGCCTCCAGATTTTGTTGCGCTATGAGCCGGGTTTCATCGAGGGCATCAAGCTCCTCAAGCCGAAGGTGAGCATTTTCTTCGTTTGTCAATTCGTGGTGGACTGCCACTCGTAGAGAAGGAAGCTCTATCTCGAGGGGGAGTACCGCTTCCGTACCGAATACCAGTGCATATGGCGTCGTGTTCGTGGCCGTCTTGAACGTAGTTCGATATGCCCAAAGAGCCTCTTGCAGTCTCTCGTGCCAGTCCTTCTTATTTCGGGACACCGTCTTTTTTATGATCTTTGTCAAGGTCTTATTGAAGGCCTCAGCCAGACCGTTAGCTCGTGGATTATAAACTGAGGAGTATCTCCAGTCTATATTATGCTGTTGCGCGAAGCAGCTAATCTTATGGCTTCTGTAGGCTGGCCCGTTATCGGAGATAATCCACCGTGGAGTTCCAAACCGATAAATGACGTGCGTTTTGAAAAGGTGGAGGATATTCTCCGTCCTCACTTCCCTCAGCGGTACTGCTTCCGCCCATTTGGAGAAGTAATCAGTCATCGCCAGGATGAAACGATGTCCCCTGGACGATACTGGTTCGATGGGGCCGACTATGTCAGTCCCCCACATTTCGAATGGCCAGCTAGCCACCGTTGGATGTAGTGGATTCGGATGCTGGTGGATGAAATCCCCGTGGATTTGGCATGAGTGGCATTGCTTCGCATATTCGAGGCAGTCCTGGATCATCGTGAGCCAGTAGTAACCCATCCGTTTAATTTTTAACTTCATCTTCGGGTCTGCTTGATGAGAACCACAGATTTCGTCATGAACTTCCTGAACGACTCTTTCTGCTTCGTCAGGTCCTAAACATCTCAGCCACAGAGAATCAAACGCCCTCTTATACAGAGTATCATTGATGAAAGCGAAAGATAGAGCTCGTTTCATGAGCTGATGTCTTGAGGACGCTTCTTCGGGCATTTGGTAGGACTTAAAGTAGTCTATGAAGACTTCCCTCCAGTCCTCAGCCTTCTCACGGTCTTTTATTTGTAGGGTCGTCTGCTCAGTCGCTCTCTTTTCTTCGTATGATTCCGGAGATATTTCTGCTGGGGCGAGCACTCGACGGCTTTGTACCATGATTTTAACGTCATCGAGGTTCTCGTCAGCCAATTCTTTAGCGAGCTTAGCTAACGCGTCCGCTTTGCTATTTTCCGTGCGTGGTATGCTTTCTAAAGTATAGGAGGGAATTTGGGTCAACAGTTGTTGCACCTTTTCGCCGTACTTCACCAACTCCGGTTTGCACGTTTGGTAGTCACCATTTACTTGACTAACGACCAGTTGAGAATCCCCGTATATAAGGAGGTCTTCAATTCTCATGTCAATGGCGATCTCGAGGCCCGCTATCAAAGCTTCGTATTTGGCTTCATTGTTCGTCCTCAATTCCGTTAAGGAGAAAGCAAAGTGCATTATCCCTCCTTGTGGGGTTACGAAGATAAGGCCTACTCCCGACTTGACTATAAGGGTACTTTGTTTGCGCTTTTTCATGGAAGATGCTCCATCGAAATAAAGTTCCCATTGGGTATCACCACCGTCGACCGCGTCAAATGCATGTTCGTCCGGCAAATCGCAATTTAGAGGAGAACCGGCAGGTACTGGATGCTCAGCAAGGAAGTCGGCAATGGCTTAGCCTTTCACTGCCTTAAGAGGCTGATAGGTTATTGAAAACTCCATCAGGAGTAAGGCCCATTTAGCGAGTCTCCCCGTCAATATGGCTTTCGACATTAGATATTTTAGGGGGTCCACCTTTGATATAAGACGGACTCCATGTGCCAATGCATAGTGCCGGAGTTTTGTTATCGCAAAGATTACCGCCAGGCAATGTTTTTCGATCGGGGAGTAATTGCTTTCTGCCCCCAGAAGAACTCGACTTAAATAGTAGAGTGATCTTTCTTTCCCCTGGTCATTCTCTTGCACCCATAAGGCGCCTAAAGAACCTTCGAGGGCGGTTGTATAAAGAATGAGAGGCTTTCCCTTAACCGGAGCAGCCAACACTGGGGGGTTCTGCAGGTACTGCTTGATCTCGTCTAGTGCGCCTTGACATTTGTGATCCCAAACGAATGGAATTCCCTTCTTCATCAGGTGATTGTAAGGATGGCACTTGCCTGACAGGTTGGCGATAAACCGCCGGATGTACGCGAGCTTCCCCTGGAGAGACCGCGGCTGTTTGAGAGTCCTCGGAGGTGGCATTTCCATGATCGCCTTAATCTTGGATGGATCTATTTCGATACCTCGGTGTCGGATGATGAATCCCAGGAATTTACCCGAGGAGACTCCGAACGCGCATTTGAGGGGATTCATCTTCAAATTATATTGCCGAAGGCACTGAAATACGGTCTTCAGATGCTCTAAATGCTCTTCGTATGACATGCTCTTCACTACGAGGTCATCGATATAGCACTCGACGATTTCATGTATGAGATCATCGAAGATCTTTGTCATGGCCCTTTGATAGGTGGCACCGGCGTTCTTTAAACCGAAGGGCATCACCTTATAGCAGAATATACCCAAAGGAGTCCTGAAGGCGGTGTGCTTCTGGTCTTCGGGATGCATCTTTATCTGATTGTACCCTGATGAACCATCCATAAAGGAGAAAACCTCGTGAGTGGACGTGTTATCTATCATTAGCTCGGTTACCGGTACTGGGAAATCGTCCTTCGGGCAGGCTTTATTGAGATCCCTGAAATCCACGCATATGCGCACCGTCCCATTTTTCTTCATTACCGGGACGATGTTGGCGATCCAGTCAGGATATTGGACTTCTTGGATAAATCCAGAATCGATAAGCTTCTTGACTTCGGCGTTGATGCCCATCTCAAGCTCGAGCCGCATCCTTCTCGGCGCCTGCTTGACTGGCTTGATATCCGGGGATATTGCTAATTTATCCACAGCAATCTCTGGTTCTAGTCCCGGCATTTCGGAATAGTTCCACGCGAAGCAATCTTTATGCTGTAGAAGCACGTCCTTTAACGCAGCCATTCTTTCTTCAGATAGCAGCTCGCTGACGAATGTCGGTCGCGGATCGTCTGCCGATCCCAACTCAATCTTCTTGAGGTTATCTGCAGTAGTATGTATGCCATCTTCCAGTTCTTTCGGAGCCGGTGGAAATTCTGAAATTACCTCATTGTCATTGTTTTTGAAGCACCAAGAGAGCTCATCTATGTCCTCGGGCTCTTCTTTTAATATTGTTATCATATGACAAGGACGGGCTCGCTTCCAAGACCGATGTGGATCTGGCTCTGCTCTTGCGGCTTTGAGTTCGTGCTTTTGTGGCGGCGTTACCCTCCAGCTGCTGGATAAAACAAATCTGCCTTGCTGGTACTGGTCTTCGACCCAGTTCTTGAAGGTGAAGCAGTCTTCGATAGGGTGTCCTATGGCTCGGTGATAAGAGCAATAGCCCGAATAAGAAACTTTGTTAGCTGCTCAGGGTGCTTAGACTCTGGAAGTGCGATCATTTGATGCTTTATAGAGAGCTCGAGTAACTTCTTCGTCTTGTCTCGGGGGAAGGAATACGCTCGACTCATCTTCTTCATGAGGGACAAATCCGGGCCGCGCAATACCCGATCACATAACTCTCTAATCCTGCGTCGTTGTTGTCGGCTTCTCTTTCCGCTTCTTGACTTACTTCTGCCTCTGCGTCGGGCCTTTTGTACAACGGGTTGACAGGGAGGAGCATCTTTGTCTTTTGCAGCCTGTTGAAACAAACGTTGCGTCCTGTCCTTCTCGTAGATGGACATCTCGCGGTTGTGGTCTTCCCGAGCCTTTTGACCTGCTTTCCTGATAAGCTTGTCCACTTGTTTTTCAAATGACGGACTCGGCACTTCACTCGCGGGATCCAGTTTTGACGAGGGGTTAGCATTCCCCGACAGGGTGTCCTCCTCCTCATCGAAGTTATATATGGCGTAGCTGCCGTGGACTCGCTCCCGTTCCCCGGATCTCACATATCCAAGCCCAAGCGTTTCCATTCTCTCGTTGGGCAATTTGCGCTGAGTCCCAAGGACATTCCAAATCCTGTTATAGAACCGAGCTTGTCGAACAGTCTGTTTTAAGGGTACTCCTTGACGCTTCAATAGCCTCTTTAGTCCATTTGTGTAATATCTGGGCAAACGGATGGGTTGGAGCCTGTCGAGTGTAGCATCCGCGCCATGCCATATCTCTTTCTCCACTCTCGTTTCTGTGGATTGGTAGAATAGGATCACCTTTTCACCCTTTCGCCTGGGAGGGACGTAAAACGTCTGCAGGTCCTGCACATTGTAAGCTTGAAGTGCGTCGAGATCCTTGTAGTGTTTCCGCGGCACCATGGTGATTTGCAAACTCTGATCATCGCTAGGGGATGCTTGTATTGACGGCCGACTGGAGAACACGGCATTAACCTCATCTTCCGAGTCACTTCCGAAGATCAACATGGGGGCGGACGTTCCCGGGTTGTTGCGTCGAGACGGCCCAGCATAAACTATCTCTTTTTCTTCTTCGGTATCGCTCCCGAAAACAGGGATGGTGGCGGCGGCTTTGTTCTCCGGCTTGCGACACTTTTCTGTATCCTCGAAGTCTGGCAAAAAGTATTTTGCATCTTCGTACTTGCGGACTTCATTCACGGAGAATGGGTTCAGCTCACCTGTTACGGTATACTCGAAACCATCCTTAAAGTACTTCATACACTGATGTTGTGTAGAGGGGATGATGTTGTACTCGTGTAACCAAGGACGACCGAGCAAGGCGTTGTAGCAGGTCTTGGCGTCAATGACGTGAAACTTGATGTCCATGACAAGCAGTCCGAAGCGTAATGTTAGTATTATAGATCCGAAAGTTCGTGACGACTGGGAGTCGAAACCGGAGATGGTAATTTTGTCACGAGCAAGGTGCTATACGCTCATGCAGATTTCCTTCAACACCCGAACATTAAGGAGATTGACGGAGGATCCACTATCCACCAGGATCTTGCCTATCTTGATATCATGGTAGTATCCAGAGACATATAGGGGACGGTTGTGGTCGCACGTCCCGAGGAGGAGGTCTTCGTCACCGAAAGTGATGTCGGCCGTATGCACTTCTTCCAGTTCATTCTTCATCATTTCTTCGGCGAGGAAGGCTTGGAATTGCTCGGGTTCTTGTAATGCCTTGATTAATGAATCTCGCGCTTCTTTTGATAATAGGAGGGCATCGAGAATGCTGAGCTGAGAAGGTAGCTTCCTTAGGTGCGCTAGGATGTTGTAGTCCACCTTACCCTTCCTAGGAGGGTCCTTGGCAGTCAGCTCTTTCATGACTTGGTCATCTAAGGCGATATCCCCAGTGACCTTTTCCTTTCCCTTATCTTTTTTATTTGCGGGCCCGAGATTCTTTTCCGGGAGCATGCGATTGCGCAGCTGAATATTTTCGCAGGCCTCTAGTTCTTCCTCTTTCCCTAAAACGGATTCTTTAAAGAAAGGGCCCAGAGCCATTTCCTCATCAGAGTCGCTCCCAAAGGTGAGAACTTGTGATTCTCCGGCGTCGACCATGTAACAGTTACCAGCAGTTCTGTTGTGCCCGTCGGTAGTACTTCTTCGTTCCCGACGAGTCTTGCGTTTCATGCGCTTAAAATGCTGCCGGCGAGCAACATATCCCTGCCACCATATCCTAAAAGCGTTGCACTCCTTCGTAGGGTGTGAAATTTTCCGATGATACGAGCAATAATTAGGGTGCCTCCCCACTCCATCGAACGCGTTCTCTTCCGAGGGTAGTAGCTTCATCCCCATTGACATGGCTTGGGCAAACCGTTTTCTCGTCTTGAATATGTTTTTTCTGCGTCGGATGCCTTTCGATCTGGCGGGAGTACTTCAACTCTTTCGTTTAGTCGCCTGCGTTTGGCTTCCTCTGATGCGGCTATCTTACGCTCTTGGTCGGCTTTACTTTTCAAACGAATCTCGTCTAGAAAGGCATCGATCGTTTCGTCTGTCGGCCACCCAAGCTCTGGTTCAGGCTCTACCCCCAGTTTCTTAGTGCCAGGAGTTTTTTCATCGTCGGTAAACGAGTGGGAGATTACGTTACAACTCGCCACGTATCCCTCGGATTCATCCGACGAACTCTCCCCCTCATCTTCCTCTTGAAAGATGTGGTTGAGGAACTCTTGCAGCGTGACGGGAGTCCGCGCCTTTTGATTGTACTCTTCCAGCGCGTCGATTTGCTTCTGCAAGTTCGTGAGCTTGTCTCCAGGCTTCACGGGCTTCTTAGATTTCTTCTTCTTTTTCTTCGAAGATTTTGATGGTTGGGCGTGAGTACTTGGGCCATCACCACCGCTTTTTGTAGTTGGGCGCGGCTTCAGCATTCCCTCAATGATCTGGGGTTCCAGCGGGTCCTTCCATTCGACCGCCGGGCACGCATGAAGGTCCCTCAGCATTCTTTTGGTTTTAGTTGACAGCACGACCTCCCATGGAGCTTCTTCAATAAAGGAACAGGTTGCCCCCGGTGTATCTGCTTTCTTAGGAGTATGCGGCTGTGGTGGGTTCACCTTCCATTTTTCGGATAGTGCGAACTTCCCCTGGAGGTATTGATCTTCAATCCATCCTTTGAATACAAAGCAGTCCTCAATCGGATGGCTTACCGTTTGATGGTAAGGGCAGTAATTGGGGTTATTCACCTCAGTGGGTTATGGCGGTCGCCTCGGATTTGGCAAGTTGATAAGCCTGTTGCGTACTGCCAGCTCAAATAACTGTTTCGTCTTGTCCAGCGGGAATGAGTAGGGGCGCTTCATCTTCTCATTATAATACCGGCGTCTCTCTTCCAGTTGATCCGCCAGCTTTGGGGCACTAGGTTGCTGCTGCGCATTCGCGACGAAGGTTGCCTTCCCTTTACCCTTGTTATTCCGGGGTTCTGGCTTCGGGGGAGACGGTCTGTGACCCATCTGGTCCATCTGGGCCAACTTGTCGATCAAAGCCTGAAATATGGTCGGCTTAAAGAACATCATGAAATGGGAGATAGTTGCATGAGGGTCTAGGGTTCCCATGAACATGCCCACCGCGGGCGCTTCCTCAATGCGTTGCTCGCATTTCGACCATAAATTTCGCCAGCGTATAGCATACTGGACCCACGTTTCGCCTGATTTTACCCTGGCATTAATCAATGCCGTTATTGGAGTGCGTTCGCTGGCGCTCGCGAATCGCTGAGTGAATAGCAACTCCATTTCAGCGAACGTCTTGATAGAATCGTTCGGGAGTTCCGAATACCATTCGAACGCTGTTTCTGATAAGCTTCCCACGAACTGGCGAAGCAACAGTTTATCATCACCGCCGGTGTTACCGCAAAGGGCCCTGAACTGGGCAACATGCTGATGGGGATTGCCGGTCCCCTTATACACGTGGAATTTTGGTATTGTATAACCCGGCGGATATTTGATTTGGTCGTACCAGCTTGGATATGGTCGCCCCGTTTTTACGACTTGACCAGCTGCCTCAGTCGCATGATGAACCCGGATTTGCTGGGCTATATAGTCCTCCAAGTCAGCCTTAGAGATTGTCTCCTCCTTGGCTGTTGAGAGAGACGGTGGTGGATTTGACGTTTCTCCCCTATCGTCTTCAAGGACGATCGGAGGATCCTCAGCGGGTGGGTCTTGTTGGATCATCATTCCCACCATGTCCTGGAATAAGTGGGCTATCTGCTTTATATTGGCTGCTTGTTCCGCAGCCTCTTTATCTTTCTTTTCCAATATTCTCCGAAGGAACTCAGCGTCGGTTTCCTGTTTTTGTTGCTGATCCGAGGACGCCTCGGGGCTTTCTTTCGGCCCAGTAAGTGCGGCCATTGCAATCATCATTTCCTGGAGCTTTTGCTGTTGCTCCTGAGCTTTGGTTACTGACCGTGTAAGCGGTCTATGACCTGTAGACGCACGGCTGTCTTCCTTCCCCGACGCCATGTATACAGTGTGGACCATCCTGCCCCCAGCCTTAGGGCGTCTGGGTTCAGCGCTTTTAGCTCTCGTTACAGGACCTGGGATCTTCTCCGGCCTCCTCTTTTTATGAGCAGTGGAAGTTGAGGGGGCCGTTGAGGTGGGCACCCAGACAGCTTTTCGTGGCTTAGCCTGGTGACTGGCTTCCTGTTGGATTTTCAGCTTCTTGTGCTGGCGGGAGAAATTTGGATCGATCATCGAGTCTCGGGCCTGCTGCCAGACTTTATAGATTCGGGAGGACAGCCGTTGAGGAGATTGGGGCTGTTATGGCTTTACTTCTATAGCCCTTTTCAGCGGATGGGAAGACTTCTTTAGCGCCGCGGTAGGAGAATTCCTATGCATCTTATTTAGCATCTCAAAGCTGTTCCCAGTTGGAACAGTAGTATTAACTTCTGCCATCGGGGCTGGAGGAGTTAGCCCAGAAGGGGAGTTGCCTCCGGCCTTCCTCACTCGGCGCCAGTAACGACGTCGAGCGCGTCGTGCTGATGGAACCGGCTTGGTGAGGG
The DNA here is from genome assembly GCA_030015575.1 of Agapanthus africanus. Taxonomy (NCBI): domain Eukaryota; kingdom Viridiplantae; phylum Streptophyta; class Magnoliopsida; order Asparagales; family Amaryllidaceae; genus Agapanthus; species Agapanthus africanus. The sequence continues at coordinate 444,407,807 of CM057347.1, forward strand.
CGATAGTCTCATCTTGCCCCCTGTGTAGGTGGGGGGTCGTTGCTGACGCCAGCCTGTTAAAGACTGATGTCCTTTGGGTAGCAGGAGTGGGAGCTGGAACAGTCAATCTTGTAAGGACCGACTTTTTGGAAGGAGAAGCCGCCTTGGCGACTTCAGGAGCGAGACTGGTTATTTTCTTAGGAGCAGCCTTCTCTGGGATTGCAGGCCCCATTGCGGTTCCACAGGAGCTCTGGCCCAGTCTGGAGAAGACCGAGGCACTGATGTTGGACGACCCATTGAGAGGGGCCGCGGCAGGGGTAAGACGATCAAAGACCGACTTCTTGGGAGCTTCCGTTGTTAGCACCGGAGCGGTGAAGCTTGTCGGCGGGAGCATGGTCCCAAAAAACAATCCTGTGGTGGCTCGAGTGACCTGTTCCACGGGCATTGTGAATAGTGAAGAAGCTTGGGGTCCGTAGGCTATACCTCCTGGCGAGGCAGAGCGTTAGTTGCAATTGCAGTCCGAGCATGTCGCACAAGTGGATGCCATTGATTCTTTGCTTTCTGCAGCAAACGAAACACCAAATCTTAGTACTTCGAAACCCAAGGGCAACCATTAGCGAACCGCGATTGGTTCGCGAATCATGACACACGAAGTGTGGAGTGGAAAGAGGAAAAAGTCCCACCGGGCGTGCCAGAATCTGTTTCCCTCCGAACGATGGCGCGACACGTGGTCGTCTCGCCTGAGGTTCGGGGCAGATGCTAATTGGTGCTATCCGTCTACCTCTCCGAAGATGCCAAGTTGATTTATGGCACCGTATATCGAAGGTTTAAACGGATGCGTCCGATATAGCAGACTTCGTCAGATTCCCCCTCGCTTGAGGGGTTTTTGATTGTGGGGACGCTCGTCCCTGCAGGCGCAAGCCCCTGCAGTTAATTACACTACCGCATCGCGGTAACCACTTTCTCCTTATCCAGATGGTCACTTCATGTCGTGTGTGTTTATTTTATGTTTGGTTGCCCGTGGATTGTATACGGAGACTGAGTTATGTCGTCGCCCGTAGGGCGTGGACTAGTCCAAATCCGTATTATCTTAGATTTGGGTTTGGGGGTTTGGGTTTAAGGATACATTAGCCTCATTCGAGACTAAGATCGACTTAAACATTTGTTAAGGATACGTTAGTCTAATTTTCAGACTAAGAACAACTTAACGGGATCGTTTAGATCCAACAATAGAGCAATTAAGGGAGCCCTGTTGTTTAGTTTAGAGACATCACGGTCAGTGGGTAGTTTAAGGACATTGCGGTCCATAGGTAGTTTAAGGACATTGCGGTCCAATGTTAGTTTTAAGACGTTGCGGTCAAGATTAAGGACCTCATAGTCCGTGGATTTAAGGACTCCACAGTCCAAAGTTAGTTTTAAGACATCTCGGTCAAGGTTAAGGACGTCATAGTCCATGGGTTTAAGGACTCCACAGTCCAAAGTTAGTTTTAAGACATCTCGGTCAAGGTTAAGGACCTCATAGTCCATGGATTTAAGGACTCCACAGTCCAAAGTTAGTTTTAAGACATCTCGGTCAAGATTAAGGACCTCATAGTCCATGAGTTTAAGGACCCCACAGTCCGTATCAATATGTGGTCATCGGGACCCGTCACCTCTTTGAAGACGTTGAGGAATTACAACGCCGAGTATTAAAGGAGTGAAGAGATGTACCCTTAAACCGAGGTAGATTAAATAATCTTTGACCCAATTTGGAATCAAGACCAATTAATTACATTATGAGCCCATTGGCTCAGTTGAATTTGAATTGAGGACTTATGGCCAGCTTGGGCTAAGTCCAATCATGTTTAGGATATTGGCCCTCTGTCGGTCCATTAGAGGAGAGGCTTTGCCTCCAGACACTTAGCCAATTGGGCTAAAGTTAGTGTTAAACACCAGCAACAGGGGGTTCAAATCAGTGTTAAACACTAAAACAAATCGGTGTTAAACACTAGCAACAGAGATCTCAAATTAATGTCAAACACTAAGATAATCAGTGTTAAACATTGGTGACAGAGATTTTAATTTAATGTCGAACACTAAAAAAATTAATGTTAAACTCTGTTAACAGAGATTTAATTTAGTGTTAAACACTGAGAAATTCAGTGTTAAACACTGCAAGAAAGGCTCTTCGGTTAGTGTTGAACATTAAGGCAAAACAGTGTTAAACACTGGATTCAGAGGGTCCAATTTAGCGTTAAGCACTAAGGTAAGAGGGGTCACGTGGTAGCACGTGAGGGCGCCCTCCCCTTTATTTGTTCTGCCGAGAGTGGTGAATACTTTGGAACATCACATGCTGTCGCGTGATGGGCATTTAATTGTTTGTATGTTAAAGCTTCTGCCAAGGGTCGCGTGGGTCACGTAAGGCATTGCCTCGAAAGCCCTTCTCTGTGGATCTTTCCAGGGGTCACGTGGTAGCACGTGACCCTGCCTCTTTGCAATTTCTGATTAAATTCTTCATTAAATCTCCATCGTCTTCTGTAGAATTATATTCTCTGATAGAGTTGAACTCTGATTTTCCTGTGGGAATTAAATTCCTCATATATTTGAAGAATTGAGTTCTGTCATAGGGTTAAACCCTAATAATAACTTTAAAAGAACTAAATTCCTTCTTTCTTTAGAGAATTACTCTTAGATAGGGTTAAACCCTAATTTATATTCTGAGGGATTAGATTCTGTCATAGGGTGAAACCCTAATTTCTTCTTTCTTAAAGGAATTGAATTCCTGTTATTTTAACAGAACTAAGTTCTTAACTAGGGTTAAACCCTGATTCTGTTCATTCTGAAGGAATTATATTCCTACAACATAGGGTTAAACCCTAATTTTAAATCGAAGGAATTAAATTCCTATAATTCTATGAGAATTAAATTCTCAAACATCCATTCCCTCTCTATGTTTTGGATCTGCATGGCAGGATCTCAACCCAATGAGAATTAAATTCTCAATTCATAGGGAGATGTGCACTTTGCAGATCCTCTGCTAAAGAGAGAACTAAGTTCTTCTTTTTAATATTAAAGTTAAACTCTTTTGAGAATTAAATTCTCTTTTTTCTTGAAAGCCTCCCCCTTCTTACCTAAGGTTTTCTTTTGCAGAAGATCCAAATTCCTCCAAAGTCTCAAGGCTCTATTTTTCTCTCTCTATGTATCGATCTCTGTATGTATATCTCTCTCTATGTATCGATCTCTGTATGTATCTCTCTCTCCCTCTGTGTGTCTCTTGGCTCCTATTTATAGGAGAAGAAACAGAATCAATTAGTTTTGATGAATCTTTCATTGAGAGATTTGATTTGTATTCACCATTCGTTTGGACCTTTGGATTATTAGGTGAATTTTATTCACCATTGGATTTTAAATCCAAAGATTTTCCTTTGTTATTTCGATTAGATTTTAAGGGGAAATCTTTCCAAGTTCAAGATTTTTCCTTAGATAGGTGATATTTAATCACCTTTAAATCTTTAGTTCAGTCGGTTCCAAATAATCATTTTCCTTTGGAAAGATTTGAATGATCTCTTCAGAATTTGATTCTGTTAAATAAATAGGCTTTGAAAGCCGGTCACGTGTGGCCACGTGACCCCTGGTCACGAGTAGGCACGTGACCCCTGGTCACGTGTAGGCACGTGACCCCTTGGAACGAGCTTTCCTCTGCTTTCTGTGCTTTGTCTCCTAGCCGCTGTTCAGCCGTCACGTGCCAACACGTGACCCCTGGTCACGTGTGAGCACGTGACCTTTTCTGAAGCCTTTTCCTTGATTTGATCAGGGAACTGATGTGCCTTTGCCGCTGCTTTTAAATGTCACGTGCCAACACGTGACTGCTGGTCACGTGCTAGCACGTGATACCTCTTCCGTAGGCTTTCCTGATTTTAAATCAGGAAACAGCAATGATTTGGCATCACCGTGCTCCTCCAAGCGAAGATGGAAAAATGAGCCATCCAAGAGATTCACCGGCATGGAAGGATTTCGATAGGAGGCACGCAATATTCAGTAGCGATCCTCGCAATGTCCGGCTCGGACTGGCTACTGATGGCTTCTGCCCATTCAACTATTTGGCTGGAAGTCACAGCACATGGCCCGTTGTAATGATAATTTATAATATGTCGTCTTGGTTGGCTATGGACCAATCATACTTTATGATGCCTCTTCTTATCGACGGACCAAACTCACCGGGGAACAATATCGACGTCTATCTCCGACCTCTGATCGAGGAGTTGAAATCTTTGTTCATTGATGGTGTAGAGACATATGATGCAAACACAAATACAACCTTCATACTGCGTGCGGCTTTAATGTGGACAATTAATGACTTTCCTGCGTATGGAATGCTATCAGGTTGGTCCGTACATGGTCACAAAGCATGTCCTCATTGCCATGAACACACAATATCGAAATTCTTGAATTTTAGCAGGAAGGTTTGTTATTGCGGCCATCGACGTTTCCTGTCTCCAGACCACCCTGTTCCCCTCCGAACGGCGGCCCGGACTTCGCGTCCGTTGCCTGAGGTTCGGGGCAGATGCTATTTGGTTTTATCCGTCTACCTCTCCGAAGATGCCAAGTTGATTTATGGCACCATGTATCGGAGGTTTAGACGGATGCGGCCGATGTAGCAGACTTCGTCAGATTCCCCCTCAGGGTGAGGGGTTTTTGATTGTGGGGACGCTCTTCCCTGCAGGCGCAAGCCCCTGCAGTTAATTACGCTACCGCATCGCGGTAACAACTTTCTCCTTCTCCAGAATTTCACTTCGTGTCGTGTGTGTTTGTTTTGTTTGTGATTGCCCGTGGATTGTATACGGAGACTGAGTAATGCCGTCGCCCGTAGGACGTGGGTTAGTCCAAATCCGTATTTACTTAGATTTGGGTTTGGTGTTTTTTAGTTTAAGGATACGTTAGTCGCGTTGCGGCTAAGATCAACTTAAACGTTCGTTAAGGATACGTTAGTCATGTTTGAGACTAAGATCAACTTAACGTGATCGTTTAGATCCGACAAAAGAGCGTTTGAGCCCTATTGTTCCAGTTTGGGAGATTCATAGTCCAATTTGGGACTAAAGTCTGTTTGGAGGATACGTTAGCCATTTTTGAGGCTAAGATCGACTCAAACGGGACCGTTTAGGTCCGACAAAAGAGCATTTGGGCTCTATTGTGCCAGTTTAGGGACGTGGTGGTCTATCGCCAGTTTAAGGACGTGGAGGTCCAATATTAGTTTTGGGACGTTTCGGTCCACGAGTATAGGGACCCCGCAGTCCATATGGGTGTGTGGTCGTTGGGACCCGTCACCTCTTTGACGTCGTTGAGGAATTACAACGACGGATGTCAAAGGAGTTCGGAGATGTACCCTCGAACCGGATGTAAATTGATTTAAAAGAGCAATTTTGCTCAGTCAATTTAATTTAAGGACTTATGGCCAAGATTGGGCTAAGTCCAGTTGAAATGTTCAACATTTTATTTGTTTTTGCATTGCATTTCTTTTTTTTATTTTTATTTGGGCCTTGCCCAGAAAGGATGCAGAGCATCAATTTGTTTTGGGCTCTGCCCTTTTAGGAATGATGCAAGGCATCAATTTTATTTGGGCTCTGCCCTTGTATAAAGGATGCAAAGCATCAATTTATTTGGGCTCTGCCCATTTATTGCCTTGCAATTTAATTAGGCCCACTAGGTCCTTTTGATTTGGGCCTGGCCCTTTAAGAAATGCTTTGCATTTGTCAGGCGCATTGCGCCAATCAAAAAGCACAACAGTGCAAATTCATAAGTGCAAAGCACTATTAATTTGAGAATTTTTTTTAGATTCAAGAACCAATGGTTCATAAAAGAAGTGCAAAGCACTATTTGATTTCCTGATCTAATTCAGATCAAAGAAGAACAAGTTTTTCTTTTTATTTCAAGAACCGAAGGTTCATAAAAGTGCAAAGCACTATTTTTTTTTATTTCTGTTTTTTTTTTATTTCTTGTTTTAGAGAGCCAGTGGTTCATAAGAAGTGCAAAGCACTATTAATTTAAAAACCTTTTAGGTTCAAGAACCGATGGTTCATAAAACAAGTGCAAAGCACTATTTGATTTATTTCTAAGAAAAAAAAACAAGTTTTTCTTGTTTTTTCTTATCTCAGAGAACCAAAGGTTCATAAAAGTGCAAAGCACTATTTTATTTTATTTTATTTTTATTAAAGATCATTGATCTTCTTTTTTTAGATCTATGATCTGTTCATAAGAGAACTTTCTCTTTTTCTAAAGGTTTTTACCTTTTTTGTTCTTGAGGAGTTTCTCAGAGTTCTCTCTCTCTCTCTTTTTTTTTTAGAAAAATGTTCCTCTTCTTTAATTGAGGTCTGGGGTCCTTTTTATAGTGCCCATAAATTAGTTAAATTTGTTAAAGAAATCTTTTTCTGAGTGATTTGGGAATTTTCCCCACCGTTGGATCTTTGATCCAAGGGCTTCTGCTTTGCAGAAGAAAATCTTCTTGTTTTAACAAGAACAGAAAAGATTTCTTAAATCTTTTAATTCTGTTTGGCGCAGTGCCCCAGCGCGTGACACGTGTCGCGCTGTGCTGACACGTGTCGCGCATTTTTTTTTTTTTTTTTTTTTTAGTCGCGCAGCGCAGTTGCGCTGCGCTGACACGTGTCGCGCAGCGCGCAACTGCGCTGTGCGTTTTTTTTTTTTTTTTTTTTTTTCCGCAGCGCAGTTGCGCTGCGCTGACACGTGTCGCGCAGCGCGCAGGTGCGCTGCGCTGACACGTGTCGCGCAGCGCGCAACTTTTTTTTTTTTTTTTTTTTTTTTTTTTTTAAGAGCAAATGAAGCTTTTGTGGAGCATATTTTAACTTTAATTTTAATTTTCTTTTTAATTTTCAAGACAGAGCTTTGCTCTGATTGGAGAAAAACAGAAGCATTGCTTCTTTTTCCATCTTCGAATTTAAACAGAGCTTTGCTCTGATTAAGGTAAACAAATGCCCCCCCACCATTGCGCTTACGTGGTCTCCTAACGTGAGCGCAGCGGTGGCAGACTCCGAACCGTCGCGCCATCTTTTGGAAGCTGAAAGGGCACTTGATGCCTATAAATATGACCTTTGGTCCTCGAAAATTTTTACCACTTCAAGAATTTTGATTCAGAGCCTTGCTCTTGCCTAAGAATTTTCAGAGCCTTGCTCTTGATTTTTTTTTTTTTTTTTTTTTTTTAAGAACTCCAGAGTTCATAACCATCATAGGTAAAAATTAAATTAAATTAAAGCTGATTAATAGAGCCTTGCTCTCCATAGATCCCTGATCTAAAGAAAACCTATTTAGGGTTTCATTTAGCAGAGCTTTGCTCTAAAGAGGTCCAAAGAGAACTCAGGAGAATCCTGTTAGGGTTCCATTAATAGAGCTTTGCTCTATAAAAGATTTTTCTTATATCTTCTTAATTAATGAAGCTTTGCTCCTCCCAACTTATATGACACTCGAGAATATTATTATTATTATATCATTTTTTTTTATTTTTTTATTTTTTTCCAGAGCGGAGCTCTCAATATTTTCAGGGAATTTTCTTCAAATTCTCCTCATAACTGATTTTGACTGGTGTCGCTCCTGTCTGCAGAGCATTACTCTCGAGGAGTTTAACTTTTAACTTTCTGTATTTTCTTGTTTATTAATATCCCTGTATTGTTTTCTTCAGGTATTATGGCGGTGCGTCTATACAGCTTGCACGAGTTCATCACTTATGAGGATATCCGTGTACAGGGCCGTTAACAGAACCAGGAGTTTACGGACGCTCAATGTGCAGAGGTCATGGGTCGCCTGAATGCCAGCGGTGGCTGGTTGCTACCTCGTCGTTCGGCCCTTTTGAAAGTCGTGCTGGGGTCAATATGGAGAGCACTCCCAGGTCTTCACGAGGCCTTACCGCTCAATGCGCTAGATGATGCCGAAGACAAGGTGCATTCAGTGTACCTGACGTGGCTGATTTCGAAGAAACGGCGAAACAACCTCGTTGACATCCTACATCAAATCTTTCAGCAGACGACAATCGTTGCTGCTTATCTAAGGCCGGAGGGGCTTGCCGATGATATTGACACCGAGGAGCGCGAGAGGCTGCGCATAAGAATAATTAGAAAGGCCAAAAGAAGTTTGGACGGCCTTACTTTTGAATTCCTCAGTCCCTGCCCCGGATCTGAAGTTATTCCATTGTAATAATGTTTTCCTTTTACCGCTTTTCAAAATTGTAAGAATTTTTGCCAATATGAATGGAAACTTTTTACTTCAGCTTCTCCTATTTCCCGTCCTGAGTTTTCTGTCCATGCATAAATGAATGCGTCACGCATGCCAGATCAAATGTAGACCGGATATTCTCTCTGTCATCTTCTTTCTTTTAAAGTCAGCAGGCTGTCTTAATAACCATGGTTGATGGATGTCTAAAACGAGTATTCTGACTTCCTCAGGAAATAACGATGGCTTAGGCCGCAGGTTCAGGTCTAATGCCTAAGACTTTTCAATTCTATGAGCCGTGAGGGTCTCATAGAGGCTTTTCTCCCTACGGATCGAGAGGATCTCCTAGGTGGATTTTCTCCTTAGGAATCGTGAGGATTCCTAAGTGTGGTTTTCTCTTATAAGTCGTAAGGATCTTATAAGAGAATTCTCCCTCTCACGAATCGAGAGGATTCGTAAGTGGTTGTTTCCCTCCTCGTCGAAATTCGACTTCGGAGAGTGAGACCCGTGAATAGTATGCAAGAGACCAGTTTGGATTGACTTGCAGGGTCCCAGTGCTTAGAAAACAGGTTTTTTAATCCCTACTGCCTAAGGCTTTATCTCACGAGTCGAGACGCATCGAGAAAATCTCGCAAAGACATCAATTTCCTCACGAGTCGAAACGGATCGAGCAGATCTCGCAAGAACATCTTAACGTCGCATTTAACCTCTGCTCTTTACGACAGAAGCCCGTTAAGGTTGGTGGTACTTAGGGTTTTGGCCATCGTACCGTCGCATAAGCTGATATAGTCCTCGATAGGCAATCGTGCTGTTCGAGTAGCCCTGCGACTGCCGTGTCTCTGATCCCTTCGGGGGCTGGACAAGACGTCTTCAAGCAATCCTCCTTGGCAGTTTGACCGTCAGAAGAGCAAGCGCTAGGAATTTGCCATGCCGCTTTTTACTTGAGGTTAGGCTCATTTTGGAGAGCCCCGATGAGTCATAACCACTCCGCGCTGGTGTGGGGATGACCGATAGTCTTTCGGGCTTTATATGAGTTGCCGTTAAGACCCTGAAGCTAGGAATTTGGCCTTTGCTTCGTTTGCTGGCATTGCGTCTGCTGTATCGAGACGAATGTTGCGGTGGGAACTAGGGATTTTGCCGTGGCTCCGTTTGTTTGATGACGTTACGTCTGCTGTGTCGAGACGAACGTTGGGGTGACATCTCGTCTGCTGTATCGAGACGGGCGTCAAAGTGGTGACCACTCCACACTGGTGCGAGATGATCTCCGATTGTCTTTCCGGTTTTATATGACTTGCCGTTAAGACCCTGAAGCTAGGAATTTAGCCTTCGCTTCGTTTGCTGGCATTGCGTCCTCTGTATCGAGACGAATGTCGCGGTGGGAACTAGGGATTTTGCCGTGGCTCCGTTTGTTTGATGACGTTACGTCTGCTGTGTCGAGACGAACGTTGGGGTGACATCTCGTCTGCTGTATCGAGACGGACGTCGAAGTGGTGACCACTCCACACTGGTGCGAGATGATCTCCGATTGTCTTTCCGGTTTTATATGACTTGCCGTTAAGACCCTGAAGCTAGAGATTTAGCCTTCGCTTCGTTTGCTTTGGTGTGTCCAAATCCTGTTGGAGGAAGAACGCCGGGGTTGACATTTCGTCTGCTGTATCGAGACGAACGTCAAGGTGGTGACCACTCTGTGCTGGTGCCAGATGATCTCCGATTGTCTTTCCGGTTTTATGTGAGTTACCGTAAAGACGTTGAAGCTAGGAATGTGGCCTTCGCTTCGTTTGCTTTGTCACGTCCGAATCCCTGTTGGAGGAAGAACGCTGGGGTTGACATTTTGTCTGCTGTATCGAGACGAACGTCAAGGTGGTGACCACTCTGTGCTGGTGCGAGATGATCTCCGATTGTCTTTCCGGTTTTATGTGAGTTACCGTAAAGACGTTGAAGCTAGGAATGTGGCTTTCGCTTCGTTTGCTTTGTCACGTCCGAATCCCTGCTGGAGGAAGAACGCTGGGGTGACAACTCGTCTGCTGTATCGAAACGAACGTCGAGGAGGTGACCACTCCATGTGAGATGATCTCCGGTGGTCTTTCAGGCCTTATATGACTTGCCGTTAAGACCTTGAAGCTAGGAATTTGGCCTTCGCTTCATTTGCTCACACTGCATCTGGTGTATTGAGACGAATGCTGAGGTGGAGCTGGGATTTTGCCATCACTCCGCTTTGTTTCGACCATGCGGTCTTTTGTTAACTTTGCATGTACACCCCGCTGGGCTGCGAAGGAACGCCGTTGGTGATCTCTAAGTTGTCGATGTTGACGTCGAGACCCTGAAGTTCGGAATCTTCGTTTGCTTCATTTGTTGACATCGTGTCTGTAATATTGCGACAAATGTCGAGATGGTCTCTAGGTTGTCTATGAACCGTCGAGATTTGGCTTCGCTTTCTGATGGAGCCTGTTGGGAAGGTATGGTTTCCTCCTTATCTGTGCCCCTGGATTGTATACAGGGATCGATGTGATTTTACCTGTAGGGCAAAAGTTTCATTCTTTTATATATATATATATATATTTTTTTTATTCTTTCCGCGATGCTCTATCATTTCAGCTTTTTATATCGCGAGAATCGCGATTGCCCAATCATTTCGGCTATTTTTCGCGGTGCCCAATAATTTCGGCTATTTTTTCTTTTTACTCGCTGCTTTTTATTGCGAGTTGCCTAATCATTTTGGCTATTTATTTTATTTTTACTCGCTGTTTTTTTATTGCGAGTTGCCCAATCATTTCGGCTATTTTGCATGCATACATTTTTACTTGCTGATTTTGTTTGCAAGTTGCCCCATCATTTCGGCTATTTCGTATGCATATATATATATATATGTATATATTTATTTATTTTTTTTTTTTTGGCTCGCTGATTTTTTTTTTTTTTTTTTTTTTTTGCGAGTAGGGAATTTGGGATCTGATACCAATCTTGGCATCAGCATCGCTGCGACTGGGATATTGCCAGGAGCGAATCATCATCTGCCGTGAAAGGACTTGGAATTTGATACCGGTCTAGGCATCAGCATCGCTGCAACTGGGATATTGCCAGGAGCGAATCATCATCTGCCGTGAAAGGACTTGGAATTTGATACCGATTTAGGCATCAGCATCGCTCCAACTGGAATATTGCTAGGAGCGAATCATCATCTGCCTCTGTCGATCCCGAACAAAGGTGGCTTAGTAAACAGGATTAAGGGTCCTGTCGGCTAAGGCTTTTGACTTCATGAGCCGTAAGGGTCTCACAAAGGTATTTCTCCCTACAAGTCGTGAGGATCTTGTAGGTGTATTTTTTCCTTAGGAGTCGTAAGGATTCCTAAGTGTATGTTCCTCTTATAAGTCGTAAGGATCTTACAAGAGTGTTATCACCTTATGAGTCGAGAGGACTCACAAGGGTTGTTCACCGTGTGGACATATCCCCAGTCACGGATGGGACTTGGTTAGGGAAATGTTTATTCGCGCCCGTGGATTGTATACAAGGGCCAATATCGGACCACTTGTAGGGCAAAGTCGAAAGTTGTGGGGGTTGCTTAAGTACAGATTTAGGCCTCTATAACTTAAGACTTTCAAATCTTATGAGCCGTAAGGGTCCCACAAGAGAGTTCTCCTTACGAGTCGTGAGGATCTCGCAAGTGTATTTTCTCCTTAGGAATCGTAGGGATCCCCAAGTGTGTTGCTCCTTTGTGAGTCGTAAGGATCTCACGCAGGTGGTTTCTCCTTACAGGGTCGAGAGGATCCTATAAGTGTTTCTTTAACGAGGTTGCGCCCTTTCGGGTTTTCACAAACACTCGCCGGTAGCCCTGCTGTTTTTACTCACGGAGCCCCTTCGGGTTTTCATCCGTGCCCTTTTTGCTTATGGACATACCTTTATTTTTTTTCTTTTTTTTTTACGAGGTCGCGCCCTTTCGGGTTTTCACGAACACTCGCCGGTAGCCCTGCTGTTTTTACTCACGGAGCCCTTTCGGGTTTTCATCCGTGCCCATTTTGCTTGTGGACGTACCGTTTTTTTTTTATCTTTTATTTTATTCTTTTTTTTTTAACGAGGTCGTGCCCTTTCGGGTTTTCACGAACACTCGCCGGTAGCCCTGCTGTTTTTACTCACGGAGCCCTTTCGGGTTTTCATCCGTGCCCATTTTGCTTGTGGACGTACCGTTTTTTTTTATTTTTTTTTTTTTTTTACTAACACGTCAGCCTGAAGATGCTGCGGGTTGGGAGTAGTTTAACGACGTTTCGGTCATTTGCAAGTTTTAGGACATTGCGGTCCGTCGTTAGTTTAAGGACATCTCGGTCCGTTGTTAGTTTAAGGACGTTTCGGTCCGTCGTCGCCGTATTTGAGGCGAACATTTAGTTTATTGACCTTTCGGTCTATGAGTCCTTCTCCATGAATGAACATGATGCCCCCGGCGTATCCATCTTCTTCGGAGCGTGCGGTTGTGGCGGACTCACCTTCCAATTCTCAGACAGCGCAAACTTGCCCTGTTGGTATTGGTCTTCAACCCAGTTTTTGAATACATAGCAGTCCTCGATCAAGTGACCTACTGTTTGGTGGTAAGGGCAATAATTAGGATTATTAACATCGCCTGGCCGCAACGGACGTTTTGGACCCGGCAGATTGATGAGTCTGTCGCACACTGCCAGCTCGAACAGTCCCCTTGTTTTATCTTGCGGAAACGAGTAAGGACGTTTCAACTTTTCCTGGAGGGATTGCCGCTTGTTGCTTTGGCAAGCAACCGGTCTAGGGTCACCTGATTGCTGGTGAGTGCTGGCGACGAGGGCCTTTTTTCCTTTTCTTTTATCCTTTTTGTTCGATCCTTTGTTTACGGGGCCGAGATTTTTTCCGAGTAGCATGCGATTGCACGGCTGAACGTTCTCGCAGCTTCTCAATTCCTTTATCTTTGAAATAGATTCCCCGAGGGAAGAGTTGGGGGTAGCTTCTTCGTCAGAGTCGCTTCCAAAGGTGATAATTTGTGATCCCTTGAAGTCGGCTATATGACAGTCGGCGGTGGCTCTTTTGCGCTCATCTATCGCATTTTTCCGATGTTCACAAGCTTCACACTTTATTCTGTCGGAGTGTCGCTTTTGAGCGACATACCCTTGCCACCAACAGTTAAAGGATTCGCAGTCTTCGGTAGGATGTATGATCTTCTGATGATATAAACAGAAGTTAGGGTGCATCTCTACCTCAGAGAAAGAATTTTCTTCAGAGGGCAGTAGCTTCATTCCTACTGATAGAGCTTTGGCGAACCGTTTCCTCGTCTTGAATTTGTTTTTACCCGCAGTGTGTGGCTTTTGATTTGACGGGAATACCTTGGTTCTTTCCAGTATGGCCATTTCATGCTCTTGATTGGCTTTTGCTTTCAGACGAATTTCATTTAGGAAGGCATCGATCAACTTGTCTGACGGCCGCGGAATTTCTGTTTCAGGGTCCGCCATTGATTTCTTAGCGCAAGGAGCCTCCTCATCATCCGTCAGTGAATGAGAAATCACATGACAAGTCGCTACGTAGTCTTCGGATTCATCCGATAAGTTTTTTTCATCGTTTTCATCCTCGACGAAAGAACAAGTTGCCCCTGGCGTGTCCGTCTTCTTTGGAGAGTGCGGCTGTGGGGGGTTTACCTTCCAGCTTTCGGACAGCGTGAACTTGCCTTGCAGGTATTGATCCTCGATCCATCCCTTAAAGACGAAACAATCCTCAATCGGGTGACTTACCGTTTGGTGGTAAGGGCAATAATTGGGATTATTAAGATCGCCTGGCTGCAACGGACGTTTTGGATTCGGCAGATTAATGAGTCTGTTGCGCACTGCCAGCTCGAACAGTCTTCTCGTTTTATTCTGAGGAAACGAGTAATGACGTCCTAGCCTTTCTTCGAGGGATGGACGTGGACGCACGTTGTTTTGGCGAGCGACCGGCTTTGAGTTGCTCGACTGTTGCTGAGCGTTGGCGACGATGATCGCTTTTCCTTTCTCATTTCGGGGATCGAGTCTTGGAGGAGACGGTCTATGGCCCATCTGGTCCATTTGGGCTAATTTGTCGATCAAGGCCTGGAAGGTGGTCGGCCTGAAGAACATCATGAATTGCGAGATGGTCGCCTGCGGATCGAGAGTGCCCACAAACATGCCTACCGCAGGTGCCTCTTCTATGCGTTGTTCGCATTTCGACCATAGGTTCCGCCATCGTGTTGCGTATTGGACCCACGTTTCGCTCGGCCTTATCCTGGCATTTATCAGTGCTGTTATCGGAGTGTGTTCACTAGCACTCGCGAATCTTTGTGTAAACAGCAGCTCCATCTCTGCAAATGTTTTGATAGAGTCGTTAGGCAGCTCCGAATACCATTCAAAGGCTGTTTCTGCTAAGCTGCCGACGAATTGACGTAGCAACAATTTGTCATCGCCTCCAGTATTGCCGCATAAGGCCCTGAATTGAGCGACATGCTGATGCGGATTCCCTGTCCCTTTATATACGTGGAATTTAGGGATCGTATATCCTGGCGGGTAATTAATTTGGTCATACCAGCTCGGATACGGTCGTCCGGTTCTAAAAGTTTGCCCGGCCGCTTCATTCGCCTGATGAACCCGGATCTGCTGAGCTATATATTCGTCTAGGTCGACTTTGGAGATTGCCTCCTCCTTGGCTGTTGATAGAGCCGGCGGAGGATTTGACGTTTCTCCTCTGTCGTCTTCAAGGACGATCGGAGGATCTTCAGCAGGAGGGTCCGGCTGTAACATCATCCCTACCATATCTTGGAAGAGGAGCGCCATCTGTTTTATGTTAGCCGCTTGCTCTGCAGCTTCTTTGTCCCTCTTTTCGAGGACTCTACGTAAAAAGTCAGCGTCGGTTTCTTGTTCTTGACGCTCATCCGAAGACGTTTCAGAGCTTTCTTTTGGCTCAGTGAGTGCAGCCATTGTAGTCATCATTTCCTGAAGCTTTTGTTGTTGCTCCTGGGCTTTCGTCACGGATCGGGTGAGCGGTCGGTGGCCCGTAGAAGTGCGGCTTTCCTCCTTTCTAGAAGCCATATAAACAGTGTGCACCACCATGCCCCCAGACTTGGGACGTTTGTATTCGGCGCTTTTATACTTCGCCATGTTCACAGGGGCTTTTTGTGGCCTCCTTTTTTGAGTGATTGGAGTTAAGGGAGCCGTTGTAGTGGGCACCCAAATAGCTTTTTCTTTTTGTGGTTTAACAGAGTAATCCTTCCCCTGCCGAACCTTCATCTTTTTCTGTCGTCGGAGGCAGTCTTGATCGATCACCGACTCTTGGACCTGTCGCCAGACTTTGTAAATTTTAGAGGACAGCCGTTGAGGGGGCTGCTCTAACTTCTTCTCTGGAGTATTCTCCACAGGTGAAGGAGTTCGTTTCAACATCGCAGTAGGAGAATTTCTGCGCACCCTGTTGAGCAGTTCAAAGCTGTTCTTGGTTGGAACAGCAGTATCGATTCTCACCATCGGAGCTGACGGAGTTATCCCAGAGGGGGAGTTGCCCCCAGCCTTCCTTACCCGACGCCAGTGGCGACGTCGAGCGTGTCGTGCTGATGGAGTTATTTCAGCTATAGGGGTAACCTCCTCATGCCCCCTGTGTTGGTCAGAATATACCGGTACCAGCTTTTTAAAGATCGACGTCCGTTGAACGGGGACGACCAACTTGTCAGAAGCGGACTTCTGAACATGGGAAACAACCTTGGTGATTTTGCCAGGAACGGGAGTTGGGATCGCTATCCGCTTCGGGATAACGCCTTCTGGTATGGCAGGCTTCTTCATGGGCCCGATGGAGCTCTGGCCTAATCCATTAAAACCTGAAGCAGTGGAGTTGGGCGACCTGTTGAGAGGGGTCGCGGCAGTGGTGAGTCGATCGAAGACCGACTTCTTTGGAGCTTCTTGCAATGTCATTGGGGCGTTGAAGCTCATTGATGGGAGCATGGTCCCAAAAAATAGTCCAGTGGTGGCTTGAGCCACCTGCTCCACCGGCATTTTGAAAAGGGAGGCCGCTTGGGGCCCATAAGTCACTCCTCCAGCAATGGCGGAGCGAGAGTTATCGCTGCGGACGATGCAGTTCGAAGCCATTGATCTTCTGTTTTCTGCACGGAGCAAGACACCAAATCTTAGTACCTTGAATCCACATGCAATCACAGCAAACCGCGATTTGTTCGCGAACACGACACACGAAGTGTGGAGTGGAAAGAGGAAGAGGTCCCACCGGGCGTGCCAGAATCTGTTCCCCTCCGAACGGCGGCCCGGACTTCGCGTCCGTTGCCTGAGGTTCGGGGCAGATGCTATTTGGTTTTATCCGTCTACCTCTCCGAAGATGCCAAGTTGATTTATGGCACCATGTATCGGAGGTTTAGACGGATGCGGCCGATGTAGCAGACTTCGTCAGATTCCCCCTCAGGGTGAGGGGTTTTTGATTGTGGGGACGCTCTTCCCTGCAGGCGCAAGCCCCTGCAGTTAATTACGCTACCGCATCGCGGTAACAACTTTCTCCTTCTCCAGAATTTCACTTCGTGTCGTGTGTGTTTGTTTTGTTTGTGATTGCCCGTGGATTGTATACGGAGACTGAGTAATGCCGTCGCCCGTAGGACGTGGGTTAGTCCAAATCCGTATTTACTTAGATTTGGGTTTGGTGTTTTTTAGTTTAAGGATACGTTAGTCGCGTTGCGGCTAAGATCAACTTAAACGTTCGTTAAGGATACGTTAGTCATGTTTGAGACTAAGATCAACTTAACGTGATCGTTTAGATCCGACAAAAGAGCGTTTGAGCCCTATTGTTCCAGTTTGGGAGATTCATAGTCCAATTTGGGACTAAAGTCTGTTTGGAGGATACGTTAGCCATTTTTGAGGCTAAGATCGACTCAAACGGGACCGTTTAGGTCCGACAAAAGAGCATTTGGGCTCTATTGTGCCAGTTTAGGGACGTGGTGGTCTATCGCCAGTTTAAGGACGTGGAGGTCCAATATTAGTTTTGGGACGTTTCGGTCCACGAGTTTAGGGACCCCGCAGTCCATATGGGTGTGTGGTCGTTGGGACCCGTCACCTCTTTGACGTCGTTGAGGAATTACAACGACGGATGTCAAAGGAGTTCGGAGATGTACCCTCGAACCGGATGTAAATTGATTTAAAAGAGCAATTTTGCTCAGTCAATTTAATTTAAGGACTTATGGCCAAGATTGGGCTAAGTCCAGTTGAAATGTTCAACATTTTATTTGTTTTTGCATTGCATTTCTTTTTTTTATTTTTATTTGGGCCTTGCCCAGAAAGGATGCAGAGCATCAATTTGTTTTGGGCTCTGCCCTTTTAGGAATGATGCAAGGCATCAATTTTATTTGGGCTCTGCCCTTGTATAAAGGATGCAAAGCATCAATTTATTTGGGCTCTGCCCATTTATTGCCTTGCAATTTAATTAGGCCCACTAGGTCCTTTTGATTTGGGCCTGGCCCTTTAAGAAATGCTTTGCATTTGTCAGGCGCATTGCGCCAATCAAAAAGCACAACAGTGCAAATTCATAAGTGCAAAGCACTATTAATTTGAGAATTTTTTTTAGATTCAAGAACCAATGGTTCATAAAAGAAGTGCAAAGCACTATTTGATTTCCTGATCTAATTCAGATCAAAGAAGAACAAGTTTTTCTTTTTATTTCAAGAACCGAAGGTTCATAAAAGTGCAAAGCACTATTTTTTTTTATTTCTGTTTTTTTTTTATTTCTGGTTTTAGAGAGCCAGTGGTTCATAAGAAGTGCAAAGCACTATTAATTTAAAAACCTTTTAGGTTCAAGAACCGATGGTTCATAAAACAAGTGCAAAGCACTATTTGATTTATTTCTAAGAAAAAAAAAAAAGTTTTTCTTGTTTTTTCTTATCTCAGAGAACCAAAGGTTCATAAAAGTGCAAAGCACTATTTTATTTTATTTTATTTTTATTAAAGATCATTGATCTTCTTTTTTTAGATCTATGATCTGTTCATAAGAGAACTTTCTCTTTTTCTAAAGGTTTTTACCTTTTTTGTTCTTGAGGAGTTTCTCAGAGTTCTCTCTCTCTCTCTTTTTTTTTTAGAAAAATGTTCCTCTTCTTTAATTGAGGTCTGGGGTCCTTTTTATAGTGCCCATAAATTAGTTAAATTTGTTAAAGAAATCTTTTTCTGAGTGATTTGGGAATTTTCCCCACCGTTGGATCTTTGATCCAAGGGCTTCTGCTTTGCAGAAGAAAATCTTCTTGTTTTAACAAGAACAGAAAAGATTTCTTAAATCTTTTAATTCTGTTTGGCGCAGTGCCCCAGCGCGTGACACGTGTCGCGCTGTGCTGACACGTGTCGCGCATTTTTTTTTTTTTTTTTTTTAGTCGCGCAGCGCAGTTGCGCTGCGCTGACACGTGTCGCGCAGCGCGCAACTGCGCTGTGCGCTTTTTTTTTTTTTTTTTTTTCGCAGCGCAGTTGCGCTGCGCTGACACGTGTCGCGCAGCGCGCAGGTGCGCTGCGCTGACACGTGTCGCGCAGCGCGCAACTTTTTTTTTTTTTTTTTTTTTTTTTTTTTAAGCGCAGTAACTGCGCTGCGCTGACACGTGTCGCGCAGCGCGCAGCTGCGCTGCGCTGACACGTGTCGCGCAGCGCGCAACTGCGCTGCCCTTTTTTTTTTTCTTTTTTTTTTTTTTTTTTTAAGAGCAAATGAAGCTTTTGTGGAGCATATTTTAACTTTAATTTTAATTTTCTTTTTAATTTTCAAGACAGAGCTTTGCTCTGATTGGAGAAAAACAGAAGCATTGCTTCTTTTTCCATCTTCGAATTTAAACAGAGCTTTGCTCTGATTAAGGTAAACACACCCCTATAGGTTAGACACGGTTCACTTTGATGGTCATCAGGAGCTTCTTGGATCTCCATCCCCATTGTCCGGAGAGGACATGACTGCTAAATGGGATGGTTACAATAACGTGACCTTCGGGATGGATCCGACGAAACAGGTCAAACCACCATATTGGAACAAATTAAGCATTTTCTTCGAGCTTCCGTACTGGTCTATAAATTCAGTACGTCATTGTCTGGACGTCATGCATATAGAGAAGGGAGTATCAGAGCACATACTTAACTTGCTTCTTTGTAAAGACGGGAAATCGAAAGACAGCATGAATTCTCGGATGGATCTACAAGAGTGGGGAATAAGAAGTGAATTGCACCCTAGACCGGTAGCGGGTAAATCGGGCAAGTTTGTACTTCCCAATGCCGCTTATCATATGTCACAACCGGAAAAGAAAAGATTCTTGCAGGTGTTGCATGATTTGAAAGTCCCCACAGGTTTCTCAGGATCATTCAGCAAGAAAATAAAAATTGTGAAGGGCAAGATCGATGGGCTGAAAAGTCATGATCACCATGTTATCGTAGAGCACCTTCTTCCATTAGCCCTCAGGACTTCTCTTCCCGACTCGGTTGGTCTAGTAATCAACGAGCTATGTTGTTTTTTCAGGGAGTTGTGTGCTAAAACACTGGAGGTTGTGACGCTGGATAAACTAGAAAATTCTAATGCGTTGATACTTTGCAAATTTGAGCGTATTTTACAACCGTCATTCTTCGATATCATAATACACTTGACGGTTCATCTTGCAACTGAGGCGAAGTTAGCCGGACCGGTACAATATCGATGGATGTATCCCGTCGAGAGGTATGTGTAATTTTTTGTTTCGCGCAATTTATAAATTTATTGTTGTCCTGTATGCCCATATTTATTTATTCAACATATTTTCATTAGGTACCTCTACACTCTTAAGAATTATATACGCAATAAAAATCGACCAGAGGGTTCTATCATGCAAGGTTATCTTCTTGATGAAGCAACCACATTTTGTTCCCGCTATCTGAATGAGAACATTGAGACAAGGTGTCACGCCCCGCTTCCCAGTGTACGGCGAAGTGGGCGCGACGAGATCCGCTACGTATATACTCAGAAATACATACGCTAAGCATATCTAAGCAATATAAAATAAGTACACAAGAGACAAAATGTAAAAGAACAACAATTTTTATTTATTAACATTCTTTATACAATACATGAAAGGAAATACAACTGAAATAAAAAGATGCCTAAACAGTGGCATAACAGGAATGTAAAGTACTGAATGGAAAAGTGTACAATGAACTAAAGTGCTGGATCTTCGACAAACTGCTCCAAGTCTTCTGCAGATGGCTCGATCTCTGCCGGGTCCAAACCACCTAACGACATTCAAAGAAGAAAGAAATAGAATGTCGTCAGCGAACAGGTCGCTCGGTAAGTCCCAAAGATAAGAGGAGAATAGATAGAGAGTGAGAGAGAGAGGGAGAGATTGGCTGTTACAGTTGTATTACATTGTTATATTATTGTAGTATTGTGTTAACGCTGTTGTTGTAGCTTGGTACAGAAGGATACCAGTGTATACGAGAGGGGTCTCAGTATGCCAGAGACCAGGGCAAATGGAAGTACAAGGCTCCGTTATACAACCCGGAACAACGGCAATTGGATTCATGTTAGTTGTCTTAATCTTACCGTCTCGTGCCACCTTCAACACCTTCCGTACCAATCTACCCCTTTAAACCCCGCGATGTCTTGTTTGTATTGTTATCTTGTAAATTGTGTTGGTTGTATGATTGATTGACTGACTGACTGAAACCATGACATCAGGAAACGGTTATAACCGTAGAGTCATGTAAATGGAATACTGGAAATCATGTAAAAGGAATATATCCATGGTTCGGTTCAGCCAGATTGTATAAACTGATAATTGTATTCATGGATTCATGTGTTCATATTGACTTGGAAACTTGTAGATTATAGATTGACTTGAATCATATTCAAATCAGATTGATCAGACTCAAACCCGAGTCAGACAATCAGAAATGTGAAACGAAGTCTTATAACTGCTAGGGTCCTTAGGGTAATTTATAAACTTGAGGGGGTTTTATGTAAAAATACTTTAATATACTTTTTTCAAAATACACCTCAAGTATTTATTACTCGTCTTTAGAGTTGTAGATTTTATGTTGTGACATTTCTAATGAAAATATCCTAGTTTCATAAATAATGGTATTTATCTATAATATTGATTATTTGAAGTTCATGGTATTTTAGTGTAAACTTTATTCTTGTGATTTTTTAGAAAAATGGTGGAAATTTATATTATAATAAAATAGTTATTTAAAAGATAGATATACATATGTTTATACAAAAATAATTTTAATAAATAATTTATATTTCAAAAATCTCATTTTCTTAAGATGTCGTATTTTAAACCTTTCAAGACCGAATGCTCCTTGCGGAGGTCTGAATCTCGCACTACTAGCCCGAGGGTGCGCGATAAACCGTACGATCCCGAACGGGTTCCCCAAAGATGGGTTGTAGCGGCGCTTTGCAAAGATTGTAAAACACCAATCTTTTAGAAAACGGTTTTATAAAATAAAAGGTATTTATTCGCAAAGCGTAGTTTTCCGTATTTTAGATTCTAGGGTTTCCTAAGCCAACTAGCCTATTTCTAAATGGTCTAAACGACAAGTCGTTAGAAGCCTCAAATCGCCTCTTCACCGTCAATTGTGGCCAAGTAAGTACAAGTGAGGAGGGAGGGATCCGCTCACGAATCATGAGGCGGGCCTTTTAAAGTTACCCAAGCTCACTTGACTAGCCTAGACACCACAAAGTCAGTTTAGATAAACGATCGATGTCCACAACTTATCGTATTTTCCTAGCAAGAAATATTTACTTAAAAGTGTAACAATCTAAAACCTTTAAGAATGGTTTTATGAAGATTATGGTATTTTAATGAAAATTTCGTTTTATCGTATTCTAAGTTTTGATGATATCATTTTAGGGTTGTATTTGCGTGTGTGTGGAGGTAGGTCATTACCTCGTGCTCTATTTTAAATGTATATTAAGGTTAAGGGGTTAAATGTGAAATTGAAACTTCATAGTATTAAAGTGAAAAAATACGGTAAATTGAAAAGGTTATCATTTCATGTGTGAAAACTTATTCAAATTGATTTTTACAAGTTTAGTGGTCAAGATGAAGATGTTTAGGAATTATTGAATTGATTAGAAGAAGAAAAATAAACATTATGGTATTGATGTGAAAAAGAATACGATATTGCAAAAGTTATCATTTCATATGAGAAACTTTATCCAAATTAGTTGTTAGGTGATTAATAGTCAACATGATTAAGTTTAGGTATTATGGAATTGGTGACAAGTGAGATTTTAAAGAAAAAAACGAATCGGAAATCGGTTTGTTCCGATTTCCGTCGGGTTTCGTAATTTCGTATTTTTTGAGAAGTAGAAAGAAAGAAAGAAAGAATGGGACTTACAAGTTTCGATCTATACTAAAGAGTATATAGGAACTAAGTGAATGGCCGAGATGTTGTTTCGTCGCCGGTTGTTTCAAAAACGTCGCCGGAATTCCGTCAGCGCTTCGCCGTGAACTCGGTTTCCAAGCACACCCTTCTTGTGAAAATTTCGAGAGAGTAAACCTAGTGTTTTGGAATGAGAGGGTAGGGGGTAGGGGTGTCTATTTATAGGATAGGCTAGGGTAGGGTAGGTGAAAGGTTTTTATTTTTAAAAAATTGTAAAAATTAAAGAAAAATCATTAAAATTTGTATTAAATAGGGTGTATTAAACATTCGGGAACCGATCCATTAAAATGGAGTAAACAGGGGAGTTTAGAAGACGAAAAGGCAAAATTTTCATTTAGACGACTCGGCCGTCCGGCCGAGTCCGGCCGGCGGCGCCGGCCGACTCGGCCGAGTCGGGGCGCCGTCGGGCGTGGGTTCGCCTGATGTAGGCTCTGGTATACTCACTTTTTAGGGTTCAGTTCATCTTTTGGGAGTTATGGCCTGTGGACTGTTGGGCTTCCAAGAATTTTAAAAGAAGAATAATCTAAAAATAATGTGGGGCATGGGATTCGAACTCTGGTGGCCTGGTTCAGCAGTGCAAGGTATTACCAATGAGCTATAAACTCCTTCTTATAATGATGGAGTTATTTAATTACTTAAAATGATAGCAGCAAGAGTAAATACTCCAAGTATACATTAAATTTAAAGTAATTTCTTGTACACTAAAAATGGATTTATTACATTCTTGTAACTTGTAATTAAAAACAAAATAATTACCTATATCTTATGCTCAGGTTAAAATACCCCTTTGTGGATATTTAAAAAAATATTTAAAAA
Organism: Agapanthus africanus; assembly: GCA_030015575.1. NCBI lineage: Eukaryota > Viridiplantae > Streptophyta > Magnoliopsida > Asparagales > Amaryllidaceae > Agapanthus > Agapanthus africanus. The sequence goes on from CM057347.1 coordinate 444,431,167, forward strand.
ATTTTGTATAGGAAATTTAGGGTTGTTACATTCTACCCTCCTTATAAAAATTTCGTTCTCGAAATTTGTAAAAGGAAAGTGTAACAGTGCAAAGAAGTTTGGTGGATGTAGTATAGATAGTGTATAAAAATAATAAAGAAATACAAGGGTGAAAAAAAGCTTACCGGTGTTACCTTGACCTACAGTCTCGGCTTCTACGGCTTCTAATGTGATGGTCTGTCGCCGTGGTACAATCCTTCTAACAAAAGGCACATTCTGCCTTTAGGGCCTGTTTCTCTGCCCTCTAGGTATGTCCCTCATCACCTGTTGGAATTGGCGAGTAGGCTGTTAAGGTGGTGGAGCAGGTAGTGCAGGACGAGTTGCAGGAGCCTGGATGGTTGGCCGCTGCAGGTGGTTGGTGGGTGTGTGAGATGAGTTGCTGTTGTTAGAACAGTTTCCAATTCCGTGGTTGGATGCGCCACAAATTAGACACGGGCCTTTTGCGCGCCTACAGTCCTTCCACAAGTATCCCTTTCTATGGCAGTAATGGCAAATTTCTTCAGTTCTCCTGGGTTCAAACGATGGCCTGGAAGAGGCTCCACCTGCCATTTGGTTGGCAGGGAGTTTGACTCCTGCAGACTGAGGTCTGCCTCTTGCTTTTATCACTGCCTCGTAACTGCGGGCAGCTTCTAGAGCATCTTCATGAGTCAAAAATTTTCCTGTGGCTAAAGCAGCCTGAATCTCCGTGTCCAGTCCTTGTTGAAAACGACGGGCTCTGATATCGTCCGTCGGTATCAAATGTGCCGCGAATCGGCTCAACATGGTGAATTCAGCGTCGTATTCATCTACCGATTTGTCCCACATTGATCCTTGATGTAGATGAATGAACTGCTGCTCCATGGCAAACCTGGCAGTCACAGGGAAGTATTTCGCGTCGAACTTCTCGCGAAACGTTTTCCATTCAATAGGCTGCGCAAGATGGCTTTCTTCCGCCCTCCACCAGTTGCGAGCGTTGTCCGTGAGTTGTAGTTTCGCTACACGGACCCAAGCGACGTCTGGCACCTGTGCTGCGGCCAGATCATCCTCGATACTTTGAGCCCATTCCTCAGCTTCCAGTGGGCTCCCCTTTCCTGAGAACTGCTTCGGATGTAAAGCCCCGAATTGCTTTACCCCCGGAGCGTCAGTCTCGGGACGGTTTAGAAGTTGTTGATGTCCCTCGAGAAGGCTGCGGATTGCCTCCAGTAGCACTGTTTGTTCGGTAGGTGGCGCAGGAAAAACTGGTGTGAGAGGTAGTGCTGGATGTGTGTTGTTGACGTTGGTGCTGGTATTGTTTGGGGAATCCATAACCCTGAAGAAAAATTTGGGTAAGGACAGATTCAAGTACATGAAATGATAAGATTCAAGGAATATGAAATTGCAAGATTCAAGGAACATGAATTGTAAAGAATGTTTTAGTTGATGGTTCTTGTGTTATATTGCTTAGGTTGTTCACGCAGAACAGAACTGCATGATAGGGATTCATACAGCTCTGACCTGCATGGGCCACCAACAAAACCTATCACGCCCCGCTTCCCAGTGTACGGCGAAGTGGGCGCGACGAGGTCCGCTACGTATATACTCAGAAGTACATACGCTAAGCGTATCTAAGCAATATAAAATAAGTACACAAGAGACAAAATGTAAAAGAACAGCAACTTTTATTTATTAACATTCTTTGTACAATACATGAAAGGAAATACAACTGAAATAAAATGATGCCTAAACAGTGGCATAACAGGAATTTAAAGTACTGAATGGAAAAGTGTACAATGAACTAAAGTGTTGGATCTTCGACAAACTGCTCCAAGTCTTCTGCAGATGGCTCGATCTCTGCCGGGTCCTAACCACCTGACGACATTCAAAGAAGAAAGAAATAGAATGTCGTCAGTGAACAGGTCGCTCGGTAAGTCCCAAAGATAAGAAGAGAATAGATAAAGAGTGAGAGAGGGAGAGATTGGCTGTTACAGTTGTATTACATTGTTATATTATTGTAGTATTGTGTTAATACTGTTGTTGTAGCTTGGTACAGAAGAATGCCAGTGTATACGAGAGGGGTCTCAGTATACCAGAGACCAGGGCAAATGGAAGTACAAGGCTCCGTTATACAACCCGAAACAACGGCAATTGGATTCATGTTAGGTGTCTTAATCTTACCGTCTCGTGCCACCTTTAACACCTTCCGTACCAATCCACCCCTTTAAACCCCGCGATATGTTGTTTGTGTTGTTATCTTTTAAATTGTGTTGGTTGTATGATTGATTGACCGACTGACCGAAACCATGACATCAGAAAACGGTTATAACCGTAGAGTCATGTAAATGGAATACTGGGAATCGTGTAAAAGGAACATATCCATGGTTCGGTTCAGCCAGATTGTATAAACTGATAACTGTATTCATGGATTCATGTGTTCATATTGACTTAGAAACTTGTACATTATAGATTGACTTGAATCATATTCAAGTCAGATTGATCAGACTCAAACCCGAGTCAGACAATCAGAAATATGAAACGAAGTCTTATAACTGCTAGGATCCTTAGGGTAATTTATAAACTTGAGGGGGTTTTATGTAAAAATACTTTTATATACTTTTTTCAAAATACACCTCAAGTATTTATTACTCGTCTTTAGAGTTGTAGATTTTATATTGTGACATTTCAAATGAAAATATCCTAGTTTCATAAATAATGGTATTTATCTATAATATTGATTATTTGAAGTTCATGGTACTTTAGTGTAAACTTTATTCTTGTGATTTTTTAGAAAAAAGGTGGAAATTTATATTATAATAAAATAGTTATTTAAAAGATAGATATACATATGTTTATACAAAAATAATTTTAATAAATATTTTATATTTCAAAAATCTCATTTTCTTAAGATGTCATATTTTAAACCATTCGAGACCGAATGCTCCTTGCGGAGATCTGAATCTCGCACTACTAGCCCGAGGGTGCGCGATAAACCGCACGATCCCGAACGGGTTCCCCAAAGATGGGTTGTAGCGGCGCTTTGCAAAGATTGTAAAACATCAATCTTTTAGAAAACGGTTTTATAAAATAAAAGGTATTTATTCGCAAAGTGTAGTTTTCCGTATTTTAGATTCTTGGGTTTCCTAAGCCAACTAGCCTATTTCTAAATGGTCTAAACGACAAGTCGTTAGAAGCCTCAAATCGCCTCTTCACCGTCAATTGTGGCCAGGTAAGTACAAGTGAGGAGGGAGGGATCCGCTCACGAATCATGAGGCGGGCCTTTTAAAGTTATCCAAGCTCACTTGACTAGCCTAGACACCACAAAGTCAGTTTAGATAAACGATCGATGTCCACAACTTATCGTATTTTCCTAGCAAGAAATATTTACTTAAAAGTGTAACAATCTAAAACCTTTAAGAATGATTTTATGAAGATTATGGTATTTTAATGAAAATTTCGTTTTATCGTATTCTAAGTTTTGATGATATCATTTTAGGGTTGTATTTGCGTGTGTGTGGAGATAGGTCATTACCTCGTGCTCTATTTTAAATGTATATTAAGGTTAAGGGGTTAAATGTGAAATTGAAACTTCATAGTATTAAAGTGAAAAAATACGGTAAATTGAAAAGGTTATCATTTCATGTGTGAAAACTTATTCAAATTGATTTTTACAAGTTTAGTGGTCAAGATGAAGATGTTTAGGAATGATTGAATTGATTAGAAGAAGAAAAATAAACATTATGGTATTAATGTGAAAAAGAATACGATATTGCAAAAGTTATCATTTCATGTGAGAAATTTTATCCAAATTAGTTGTTAGGTGATTAATAGTCAACATGATTAAGTTTAGGTATTATGGAATTGGTGACAAGTGAGATTTTATAGAAAAAAACGAATCGGAAATCGGTTTGTTCCGATTTCCGTCGGGTTTCGTAATTTCGTATTTTTTGAGAAGTAGAAAGAAAGAAAGAATGGGACTTACGGATTTCGATCTATACTAAAGAGTATAGAGGAACTAGGTGAGTGGCCGAGATGTTGTTTCGTCGCCGGTTGTTTCAAAAACGTCGCCGGAATTCCGTCAGCGCTTCGCCGTGAACTCGGTTTCCAAGCACACCCTTCTTGTGAAAATTTTGAGAGAGTAAACCTAGTGTTTTGGAATGAGAGGGTAGGGGGTAGGGGTGTCTATTTATAGGATAGGCTGGGGTAGGGTAGGTGAAAGGATTTTATTTTTAAAAAATTGTAAAAAATAAAGAAAAATCATTAAAATTTGTATTAAATAGGGTGTATTAAACATTCGGAAACCGATCCATTAAAATGGAGTAAACAGGGGAGTTTAGAAGACGAAAAGGCAAAATTTTCATTTAGACGACTCGGTCGTCCGGCCGAGTCGGGGTGCCGTCGGGCCTGGGTTCGCCTGATGTAGGCTCTGGTATACTCACTTTTTAGGGTTCAGTTCATCTTTTGGGAGTTATGGCATGTGGACTGTTGGGCTTCCAAGAATTTTAAAAGAAAAATAATCTAAAAATAATGTGGGGCATGGGATTCGAACTCTGGGGGCCTGGTTCAGCAGTGCAAGGTATTACCAATGAGCTATAAGCTCCTTCTTGTAATGATGGAGTTATTTAATTACTTAAAATGATAGCAGCAAGAGTAAATATTCCAAGTATACATTAAATTTAAAGTAATTTCTTGTACACTAAAAATGGATTTATTACATTCTTATAGCTTGTAATTAAAAACAAAATAATTACCTATCTCTTATGCTCAGGTTAAAATACCCCTTTGTGGATTTTTAAAAAAATATTTGAAAAATTTTGTATAGGAAATTTAGGGTTGTTACATTCTACCCTCCTTATAAAAATTTCGTTCTTGAAATTTGTAAAAGGAAAGTGTAACAGTGCAAAGAAGTTTGGTGGCTGTAGTATAGATAGTGCATAAAAATAATAAAGAGATACAAGGGTGAAAAAAAGCTTACCGGTGTTACCTTGACCTACAGTCTCGGCTTCTACGGCTTCTAATGTGAAGGTCTGTCGCCGTGGTACATTCCTTCTAACTGAAGGCACATTCTGCCTTTGGGGCCTGTTTCTCTGCCCTCTAGGCATGTCCCTTATCACCTATTGGAATTGGCGAGTAGACTGTGCAGGTGGTGGAGCAGATAGTGCAGGACGAGTTGCAGGAGCCTGAATGGTTGGCCGCTGCGGGTGGTTGGTGGGTGTGTGAGATGAGTTGCTGTTGTAAGAACAGTTTCCAATTCTGTGGTTGGATGCGCCAAAAATTAGACACGGGCCTTTTGCGCGCCTACAGACCTTCCACAAGTGTCCCTTTCTATAGCAGTAATGGCAAATTTCTTCAGTTCTCCTGGGTTCAAACGATGGCCTGGAAGAGGCTCCACCTGCCATTTGGTTGGCAGGGAGTTTGACTCCTGCAGACTGAGGTCTGCCTCTTACTTTTATCACTGCCTCATAACTGCGGGCAGCTTCTAGAGCATCTTCATGAGTCAAAAATTTTCCTATGGCTAAAGCAGCCTGAATCTCCGTGTCCAGTCCTTGTTGAAAACAACGGGCTCTGATATCGTCCGTCGGTATCAAATGTGCCGCGAATCGGCTCAACATGGTGAATTCAGCGTCGTATTCATCTACCGATTTGTCCCACATTGATCCTTGATGTAGATGAATGAACTGCTGCTCCGTGGCAAACCTGGCAGTCACAGGGAAGTATTTCGCGTCGAACTTCTCGCGAAACGTTTTCCATTCAATAGGCTGCGCAAGATGGCTTTCTTCCGCCTTCCACCAGTTGCGAGCGTTGTCCGTGAGTTGTAGTTTCGCTACACGGACCCAAGCGACGTCTGGCACTTGTGCTGCGGCCAGATCATCCTCGATACTTTGAGCCCATTTCTCAGCTTCCAGTGGGCTCCCCTTTCCTGAGAACTGCTTCGGATGTAAATCCCTGAATTGCTTTACCCCCGGAGCGTCAGTCTCGGGACGGTTCAGAAGTTGTTGATGTTCCTCGAGAAGGCTGTGGATTGCCTCCAGTAGCACTGTTTGTTCGGTAGGTGGCGCAGGAAAAACTGGTGTGAGAGGTAGTGCTGGATGTGTGTTGTTGATGTTGGTGCTGGTGTTGTTTGGGGAATCCATAACCCTGAAGAAAAATTTGGGTTAGGACAGATTCAAGTACATGAAATGATAAGATTCAAGGAATATGAAATTGCAAGATTCAAGAAACATGAATTGTAAAGAATGTTTTAGTTGCTGGTTCTTGTGTTATATTGCTTAGGTTGTTCACGCAGAACAGAACTGCATGATTGGGATTCATACAGCTCTGACCTGCATGGGCCACCAACAAAACCTGTCACGCCCCGCTTCCCAGTGTACGGCGAAGTGGGCGCGACGAGGTCCGCTACGTATATACTCATAAGTACATACGTTAAGCGTATCTAAGCAATATAAAATTAGTACACAAGAGACAAAATGTTAAAGAACAGCAACTTTTATTTATTAACATTCTTTGTACAATACACGAAAGGAAATACAACTGAAATAAAAAGATGCCTAAACAGTGGCATAACAGGAATGTAAAGTTCTGAATGGAAAAGTGTACAATGAACTAAAGTGCTGGATCTTCGACAAACTGCTCCAAGTCTTCTGCAGATGGCTCGATCTCTGCCGGGTCCAAACCACCTGACGACATTCAAAGAAGAAAGAAATAGAATGTCGTCAGCGAACAGGTCGCTCGGTAAGTCCTAAAAATAAGAGGAGAATAGATAAAGAGTGAGAGAGAGGGAGAGAGATTGGCTGTTACAGTTGTATTACATTGTTATATTATTGTAGTATTGTGTTAACGCTGTTGTTGTAGCTTGGTACAGAAGGATGCCAGTGTATACGAGAGGGGTCTCAGTATACCAGAGACCAGGGCAAATGGAAGTACAAGGCTCCGTTATACAACCCGGAACAACGGCAATTGGATTCATGTTAGGTGTCTTAATCTTACCGTCTCGTGCTACCTTTAACACCTTCCGTACCAATCTACCCCTTTAAACCCCGCGATGTCTTGTTTGTGTTGTTATCTTTTAAATTGTGTTGGTTGTATGATTGATTGACCGACTGACCGAAACCATGATATCAGGAAACGGTTATAACCGTAGAGTCATGTAAATGGAATACTGGGAATCATGTAAAAGGAATATATCCATGGTTCGGTTCAGCCAGATTGTATAAACTGATAACTGTATTCATGGATTCATGTGTTCATATTGACTTGGAAACTTGTACATTATAGATTGACTTGAATCATATTCAACTCAGATTGATCAGACTCAAACCCGAGTCAGACAATCAGAAATGTGAAACGAAGTCTTATAACTGCTAGGGTCCTTAGGGTAATTTATAAACTTGAGGGGGTTTTATGTAAAAATACTTTTATATACTTTTTTCAAATTACACCTCAAGTATTTATTACTCGTCTTTAGAGTTGTAGATTTTATGTTGTGACATTTCTAATGAAAATATCCTAGTTTCATAAATAATGGTATTTATCTATAATATTGATTATTTGAAGTTCATGGTATTTTAGTGTAAACTTTATACTTGTGATTTTTTAGAAAAAAGGTGGAAATTTATATTATAATAAAATAGTTATTTAAAAGATAGATATACATATGTTTATACAAAAATAATTTTAATAAATATTTTATATTTCAAAAATCTCATTTTCTTAAGATGTCGTATTTTAAACCTTTCGAGACCGAATGCTCCTTGCGGAGATCTGAATCTCGCACTACTAGCCCGAGGGTGTGCGATAAACCGCACGATCCCGAACGGGTTCCCCAAAGATGGGTTGTAGCGGCGCTTTGCAAAGATTGTAAAACACTATTCTTTTAGAAAACGGTTTTATAAAATAAAATGTATTTATTCGCAAAGTGTAGTTTTCCGTATTTTAGATTCTAGGGTTTCCTAAGCCAACTAGCCTATTTCTAAATGGTCTAAACGACAAGTCGTTAAAAGCCTCAAATCATCTCTTCACCGCCAATTGTGGCCAGGTAAGTACAAGTGAGGAGAGAGGGATCCGCTCACAAATTGTGAGGCGGGCCTTTTAAAGTTACCCAAGCTCACTTGCCTAGCCTAGACACCACAAAGTCAGTTTAGATAAACGATCGATGTCCACAACTTATCGTATTTTCCTAGCAAGAAATATTTACTTAAAAGTGTAACAATCTAAAACCTTTAAGAATGGTTTTATGAAGATTATGGTATTTTAATGAAAATTGCGTTTTATCGTATTCTAAGTTTTGATGATATCATTTTAGGGTTGTATTTGAGTGTGTGTGGAGATAGGTCATTACCTCGTGCTCTATTTTAAATGTATATTAAGGCTAAGGGGTTAAATGTGAAATTGAAACTTCATGGTATTAAAGTGAAAAAATACGGTAAATTGAAAAGGTTATCATTTCAGGTGTGAAAACTTATTCAAATTGATTTTTACAAGTTTGGTGGTCAAGATGAAGATGTTTAGGAATGATTGAATTGATTAGAAGAAGAAAAATAAACATTATGGTATTAATGTGAAAAAGAATACGATATTGCAAAAGTTATCATTTCATGTGAGAAACTTTATCCAAATTAGTTTTTAGGTGATTAATAGTCAACATGATTAAGTTTAGGTATTATGAAATTGGTGACAAGTGAGATTTTATAGAAAAAAACGAATCGGAAATCGGTTTGTTCCGATTTCCGTCGGGTTTCGTAATTTCGTATTTTTTGAGAAGTAGAAAGAAAGAAAGAATGGGACTTACGGGTTTTGATCTATACTAAAGAGTATAGAGGAACTAGGTGAGTGGCCAAGATGTTGTTTCGTCGCCGGTTGTTTCAAAAACGTCGCCGGAATTCCGTCAGCGCTTCACCGTGAACTCGGTTTCAAAGCACACCCTTCTTGTGAAAATTTCGAGAGAGTAAACCTAGTGTTTTGGAATGAGAGGGTAGTGGGTAGGGGTGTCTATTTATAGGATAGGCTAGGGTAGGGTAGGTGAAAGGTTTTTATTTTTAAAAAATTGTAAAAATTAAAGAAAAATCATTAAAATTTGTATTAAATAGGGTGTATTAAACATTTGGGAACCGATCCATTAAAATGGAGTAAACAGGGGAGTTTAGAAGACGAAAAGGCAAAATTTTCATTTAGACGACTCGGCCGTCCGGCCGAGTCCGGCCGGCGGTGCCGGCCCGAGTCGGCCGGTCCGCCGGCCGACTCGGCCGAGTCGGGGTGCCGTCGGGTGTGGGTTCGCCTGATGTAGGCTCTGGTATACTCACTTTTTAGGGTTCAGTTCATCTTTTGGGAGTTATGGCCTGTGGACTGTTGGGCTTCCAAGAATTTTAAAAGAAAAATAATCTAAAAGTAATGTGGGGCATGGGATTCGAACTCTGGTGGCCTGGTTCTGCAGTGCAAGGTATTACCAATGAGCTATAAGCTCCTTTTTGTAATGATGGAGTTATTTAATTATTTAAAATGATAGCAGCAAGAGTAAATACTCCATATATACATTAAATTTAAAATAATTTCTTGTACACTAAAAATGGATTTATTACATTCTTATAGCTTGTAATTAAAAACAAAATAATTGCCTATATCTTGTGCTTAGGTTAAAATACCCCTTTGTGGATTTTTAAAAAAATATTTGAAAAATTTTGTATAGGAAATTTAGGGTTGTTACATTCTACCCTCTTTATAAAAATTTCGTCCTCGAAATTTGTAAAAGGAAAGTGTAACAGTGCAAAGAAGCTTGGTGGCTGTAGTATAGATAGTGTATAAAAATAATAAAGAGATACAAGGGTGAAAAAAAGCTTACCGGTGTTACCTTGACCTATAGTCTCGGCTTCTACGGCTTCTAATGTGAAGGTCTGTCGCCGTGGTACATTCCTTCTAACTGAAGGCACATTCTGCCTTTGGGGCCTGTTTCTCTGCCCTCTAGGCATGTCCCTCATCACCTGTTGGAATTGACGAGTAGGCTGTGCAGGTGGTGGAGCAGGTAGTGCAGGACGAATTGCAGGAGCCTGGATGGTTGGCCGCTGCGGGTGGTTGGTGGGTGTATGAGATGAGTTGCTGTTGTAAGGACAGTTTCCAATTCCGTGGTTGGATGCGCCACAAATTAGACACAGGCCTTTTGCGTGCCTACAGTCCTTCCACAAGTGTCCCTTTCTATGACAGTAATGGCAAATTTCTTCAGTTCTCCTGGGTTCAAACGATGGCCCGGAAGAGGCTCCACCTGCCATTTGGTTGGCAGGGCGTTTGACTCCTGCAGACTGAGGTCTGCCTCTTGCTTTTATCACTGCCTCATAACTGCGGGCAGCTTCTAGAGCATCTTCATGAGTCAAAAATTTTCCTGTGGCTAAAGCAGCCTGAATCTCCGTGTCCAGTCCTTGTTGGAAACGACGGGCTCTGATATCGTCCGTCGGTATCAAATGTGCCGCAAATCGGCTCAACATGGTGAATTCAGCGTCGTATTCATCTACCGATTTGTCCCACATTGATCCTAGATGTAGATGAATGAACTACTGCTCCATGGCAAACCTGGCAGTCACAGGGAAGTATTTCGCTTCGAACTTCTCGCGAAACGTTTTCCATTCAATAGGCTGCGCAAGATGGCTATCTTCCACCTTCCACCAGTTGCGAGCGTTGTCCGTGAGTTGTAGTTTCGCTACACAGACCCAAGCGACGTCTGGCACTTGTGCTGCGGCCTGATCATCCTCGATACTTTGAGCCCATTCCTCAGCTTCCAGTGGGCTCCCCTTTCCTGAGAACTGCTTCGGATGTAAAGCTCTGAATTGCTTTACCCCCGGAGCGTCAGTCTCGGGACGGTTCAGAAGTTGTTGCTGTCCCTCGAGAAGGCTGCGGATTTCCTCCAGTAGCACTGTTTGTTCGGTAGGTGGCGCAGGAAAAACTGGTGTGAGAGGTAGTGCTGGATGTGTGTTGTTGACGTTGGTGCTGGTGTTGTTTGGGGAATCCATAACTCTGAAGAAAAATTTGGGTTAAGACAGATTCAAGTACATGAAATGATAAGATTCAAGGAATATGAAATTGCAAGATTCAAGGAACATGAATTGTAAAGAATGTTTTAGTTGCTGGTTCTTATGTTATATTGCTTAGGTTGTTCACGCAGAACAGAACTGCATGATAGGGATTCATACAGCTCTGACCTGCATGGGCCACCAACAAAACCTGTCACGCCCCGTTTTCCACTGTACGGCGAAGTGGGCGCGACGAGGTCCGCTACGTATATACTCAGAAGTACATACGCTAAGCGTATTTAAGCAATATAAAATAAGTACACAAGAGACAAAATGTAAAAGAACAGCAACTTTTACTTATTAACATTCTTTGTACAATACATGAATGGAAATACAACTGAAATAAAAAGATGCCTAAACAGTGGTATAACAGGAATGTAAAGTACTGAATGGAAAAGTGTACAATGAACTAAAGTGCTGGATCTTCGACAAACTGCTCCAAGTCTTCTGCAGATGGCTCGATCTCTGCCGGGTCCAAACCATCTGACGACATTCAAAGAAGAAAGAAATAGAATGTCGTCAGCGAACAGGTCGCTCGGTAAGTCCCAAAGATAAGAGGAGAATAGATAGAGAGTGAGAGAGAGAGGGAGAGATTGGCTGTTACAGTTGTATTACATTGTTATATTATTGTAGTATTGTTTTAACGCTGTTGTTGTAGCTTGGTACAGAAGGATGCCAGTGTATACGAGAGGGGTCTCAATATGCTAGAGACCAGGGCAAATGGAAGTACAAGACTCTGTTATACAACCCGGAACAACGGCAATTGGATTCATGTTAGGTGTCTTAATCTTACCGTCTCGTGCCACCTTTAACACCTTCCGTACCAATCTATCTCTTTAAACCCCGCGATGTCTTGTTTGTATTGTTATCTTGTAAATTGTGTTGGTTGTATGATTGATTGACTGACTGACCGAAATCATAATATCAGGAAACGGTTATAACCGTAGAGTCATGTAAATGGAATACTGGGAATCATGTAAAAGGAATATATTCACGGTTCGGTTCAGCCAGATTGTATAAACTGATAATTGTATTCATGGATTCATGTGTTCATATTGACTTGGAAACTTGTAGATTATAGATTGACTTGAATCATATTCAAATCAGATTGATCAGACTCAAACCCGAGTCAGACAATCAGAAATGTGAAACGAAGTCTTATAACTGCTAGGGTTCTCAGGGTAATTTATAAACTTGAGGGGGTTTTATGTAAAAATACTTTTATATACTTTTTTCAAAATACACCTCTAGTATTTATTACTCGTCTTTAGAGCTGTACATTTTATGTTGTGACATTTCTAATGAAAATATCCTAGTTTCATAAATAATGGTATTTATCTATAATATTGATTATTTGAAGTTCATGGTATTTCAGTGTAAACTTTATTCTTGTGATTTTTTAGAAAAAAGTTGGAAATTTATTGTAACATTTCAAAAAAATAAAATATTATTTTTGGGAATTTTCATAATTTTTAATGAATATTTTAATAGTTGGTGTAATTAAATACCGATAAATGGTGAAAATTCCGGAGAAAATTTTGGAAATTCTAAAATAGGGTATTTTGTGAAAATATGTCATTTTTAAGCTTGTATGGTTACGTATATGTTATTTTGGTTTAAATCGCGATTAACAATAGCTAAGTGGATTTTTGGCTTTTTGTGCAAAAATGTTGCACATGATATTTTCTACACCTGTTTCTTGTTTTGGTCATGGTAGCCTAGGGTTGGACCATGTTTAGGTGACCATGGTGGGTTGAACCATTTGATTAGAGCTGGGGTTATGTAGACTGTGTAGGGAGAAGTGAGCCATGGTGGCTTGGTGTCTTGTGAGCATTGTTTTGGAGAAAGAGAGAGGTGGTTAGGATGTGCCATGATCCATCCCATTTCAGTATTCCTTGTGTTCTTTACCCCCTCTCACACAGCAGCCCCAAATTCTCCAAATTCAGCCCCATAGCAACACATCAGCTGCTACATCAGCCAACATCAGCAGCTGAAACAATAATTCAGCCAACCCTACACCTGCTCCTAACCCCATAGCCCAACGTCTACACAACATACATCAGCAACAGCAGCTGATGTAACAGCTTCAGCCCCCAATGTCAAACTCCAGCCCCAACATCATCAGTTCAGTCACCATCAGCCCCTAAATTCAGCTGAAGACATGCATCAATTCAGCTACATCAGCCTCCATAGCTGACCAACACACCCCCCATCAAGACTTATCATCTCCCTAGCTGATCTACACTCTCCCATCATCATTTTCAGCCCCCAATGGCTGACTTTTGCTACCAACCAGCAGCACAATGGCTGACTTCAGCACCAGAACAGCCCCCCTCCCTACACCTACACCATCACATCAGCCCCAACCCATCAGCTGCAGCCACCACCCTAACACCATAGCCCCACACCTATACTCTCATCATCATCTTTTCAGCCACAATATCTGACTTCAGCCATCAGAACAGCCCCTATTTTTCAACACTTCAGCTGCCCAACAGCTACATCAGCTGCTGAAATGACAATACATTTCAACCACCTATATACCTCAGCTGCATCAGCCCCTTATACAACAACAAGAGCTTCAACCCCATTCAAACCACACCACACCCCCATCACACTTCAACCACACCACAAACCAACACACCAACAACACCATACCACAACTTCAGCAACACCAGCACCCCAATAAAAACAACAGCAGCAGTAGCTGCTGCAAAAGAGAAGAGGGAAACAGATTTCAAGCAGCAGCTGCAGCCAAAGCAATAGCACAGCAGCAACCACCCCTCCTCCTTCCTTCATCCTCTTTTCCCATGCATTTTAGGAGTTTCTTGAGGTATAATCTTATAACCCAACTCCTAAGTTGCCAAGTTCTGATATTAGCTGAAGTTTAGTATTAGTTTTGTGATATGGTGCTAGTTTTAGTGAATTTGAGTGAAACTTGACCTAGTATTGGTTTTGATCGTTAGTATAACCTTATTAGGTGTTTTTGAGACCATTGTAACCAATATTACTCCAGATTCCTATTATTTACCAGAGTTATGCGACTTGGCGTATTTTAGCGTTTTTGTCGATTTTGAGACCTTTCTGAGATCTGCTTTCACCCGGGGCCTCCTAGAGAAAAATTGACTTGGATGTGAGCTGTGCAGGCACCCTGGAACCCCTACCCAAAGCCCTAGCCACCAATTCAAAATCCCGGCCGCAAATTTAATCATCCTGGCCGCAAATTGCGGCCAGAGCAGTATAAAACTGCCTCGTTTTGCGTGCACAGCCCCTTTTCATGTAAAATTGACCCCCGGTATGTCCAGTTTTGACTGTTTCCTGTTAGGGTAAAATCTGGGTTCATTTTCATGAGTTGGCGTATGATTTACGACGTGTTTTCATATGGATTTTGGTATTCGATGATTCGTTTCTGTCGGGTGGCGTTTGGACGTCAACGACAGCGGATATTGGCTGTTTTTGCACATAAGGTCACAGGTTTTTACTTATGGGCGTAGTGTGCGCCATTTTGGGTTCCGATGTGATTTTTATGAGTTTTAGCATGTGATATCCTTGTAGGTACTCCGCGTGGCGTCGAGGCGTTGGAAATGCAAACGGCGACATCGGCACCGGCACGCTTAAAGAAAGGTGAGTAGATTTATATCTACGGGGAGAAGTCGGGTGGATGGCGTATAGCACCCCCGCAGTCTGTGGTGATGTATACGGATGCGTATACACACCTACAACTATTATATTGTTGTTTGGGATATTATTGATGTTTAGGATGGATAATTGGTGGGCTTGGATGATTTAGTATTGCGGACCCTAGGTAGTGGGTGCACTACACATACCTATACACACATACATACTTGCATACATCCTTACCTCATATATGCCTTGGGATTCTATATTGTCATGCGTTCATATGGATATGAGACTATGTGCTCACATACAGATTTGAGGATGATTCATGGGATTGAGATGAGTCGATGATATTTGATCCGAGGTTATGATATCGGTGATATAGTAAAATTCGTAATTGAGATAAGTCTTGATGCTTTAGCGGATATTTGGATGATGTTGCCATATGGATAGTGATTTATAAATATATAATGATCGACGTGTGATTATGATACGAGATGATATGATATGACATGACAAGATATTTATGATAGGCCGCCTTGGGCGAGGTATACTCCTTGAGATGATATGTGCTGATGATATCAATTTATACGGGATTGTCGAGCAGTAGTGAGATCTTGATTATAGTAATGATGTTAGAATTGTACTAGACATAGGTCAGTACCCAGATTACGATATTTGATAAAGAGAATACCAGATGAATGATATGACGAATGTGATATTGACCCGTACCCAGATTGGGGAGGCCGTACGACGGATTTACGTACGAGCTATATTTTGATGTTTGATCCGCCTACTTGACTTGGGAATAACCAATTATAGAGATATGTTATCGGATGTGATATGATCGAGGCGGGATCACCGACTATATATGTATATTTATATGTATCGACTCAGAGGTTAGGCGGTTTTCCTTACCTACTACTAGCTTTAGCTCAGCCTTGTAGTAGTGTAGCTATATGACTCTTATGACTTTAGATGCAGTTCAGCTATCATGGTGTTTTAGCATTCAGCTCCCGCATATTATTATTGTTACACTGCATCGCATACTTATTGTGATTCATATTCCATTATTGATATCATGTTGTTAGAACACCAGCACCATTACCGATGATGCGTATGTTCCACATACACTTACTTGCCAGCTCACACACATCTTCATCGGTAATTGCCATGTCACTACACAGTAGTATTATTGCATCAGGATATGACCCTTATATGTGCATACTATTATTCCATGTTGCAGGACATACTGTTACACTTGCATTCCATTTATATGTCACATACATCATGCTTCCTGATTATACGCATTGAGATATATTGTTTCTATGTTATTTCTGGATTTGGGAACCGTGGGTATTTTAAAGAGGTTATGTAAATGTTTTAAAAACCCGGTTACCCTTGATATGATATTTCAGTGCGTTCACCATGTGTTTTCTCGGTGCTGAGAGTGACATATGAAACCCGAATCGAGGAGGCGGATGAGACCGATTGCGGGTACATGGTGGACCCGGTGCGGTACCCCGGGGCAAGAAGATCGCAGGAGATGGCGTTGAGCCTGTGCAGGAGAGCACGACCGACCGATGATATTACCCGACACGTCGGATATCCGGAGGATACCTTCGTAGTCATGAGATGGATGGTAGGGGCCGATCTGGACTGACGGCGCCCTGGATATTATGATTGAGATATTGAGATTTGAGATATTGAGGTACAGAGATTGTGATACAGAGATATCGAGATATTGAGATTATGATTTGTGCCGATGCTAGGTACTGTTTTATGCTGATTTCATCGTGATACCTCATTTTAAAAATACAGAAATCTCACAAAGTTACAAAAGCAGTTTTCTTCAGTACATGCATTCTGTTTTATGCATTCATACATCATTCATATGATATATTGCCACCTGATGCACTGGCACAGACACATGGGTTTACACTGGGGTTAGATATTTACCCTAGACTTGGTTAGAGATTGCTGGTTATATATTTGAGGATTATTTATTATGATCGTATGATCTAGGATTGCGTCATACATGCGATTTTCTGTTCGTAGATCTTTTTCTACTCACGAGTTGGCAACTCACCCCCGTTGTGCCCCAGTTTCTTGTAGGTGTTGCCGTACGGATTCATTACGGCTTTGCGGGCACTGTACCTTTCGGGTGACTTGCTAGTAGGTGGGTTTATTGTATCTTACCCATCATTATACCTTGTATATTATATTTCAGTTGTATCTAGAATTTCCATCAACCAAACTTGTACTTATTTGAGATAGAGACCAGTGATGTTTATTCTTTCGACCTTAGAGTCGCGTATTATATTTCCATGGGTTTGTTTCCCCCAATCAGAGCAAGGCTCTACTGAATTTTTAAAATTCAAAATTTGAAGCAACGCTTCGGTTTCCGTGCGCAGTGCGCAATTTGCCACGTGGCAGAAGCCAATTCGGCAGTGTAACGCCCGAGACGGTGCGTCCCATCAGAGCAAGGCTCTTCAGAAAAACGTAATTAAAGACTTAACTGCGCAAATGCATGACGGCGCGACACGTGTCTGCGCAGTTGCGCAATCGCAACTGCGCAAGCGCACGGATGCGCGACACGTGTCTGCGCAGTTGCGCAATCGCAACTGCGCAAGCGCTCGGATGCGCGACACGTGTCTGCGCAGTTGCGCAACCACAACTGCGCAAGCGCACTGATGCTCTGGTGAGTTGCGCAGCAACTGAATGAAGATTTAGACAAATCTTTTCTGTTCTCCTGTAAAACAGGAACCCTTGGATCAGAGATCCAATGGTGGGAAAATTCCCAAAATTATTCAGGAAAGATTTTGTTAACAAATCCAACAAATTGGTGGGCACTATAAATAAGACCCCAGGCCTCATTCAAAGGGCATCAGATAATCAATCATCATCGAGAGAGGGAAAAAGCTTCTGAAAAAAGAGAGCTCTTGAAGATTAATCAAGAACCAAAAAAAAAAAGAAGGTAAAATTTCTGAAGAACAGAAAATAAGAAAATAAATAGTGCCTTGCATTTGATAGGAACCCCTGGTTCTAAAGAAAAAAAAAATATAAATAAAAGAATAATAAATAGTGCCTTGCACTTGATATGAACCCTTGGTTCTAAAAAAAAAAAAAATAATAAATAGTGCCTTGCACTTAATATGAACCCTCGGTTCTGTATGATCAGGAAAAAACAAGAACTTGTTTTCCTTTGATCCAAATTTAAATCAAAAGTGCCATGCACTTGTGTTCTTCAATCTGAAGATTTCTAGGGTTTCTGCAACCCCTTGTTTTGGGCCCGGCCCAAATTAAATTGAAATAATAAAAGGGCAAGGCCCTGTTTGGAAAAATTCCTGAGTTTCTGCAAACTCGTTATTCAAATGGGCCTGGCCCAAACTAAATTACAGAACAATAAAAGGGCAAAGCCCTGTTTGTAAAAACTTCTTGAGTTTCTGAAACTCATTATTTAAAAGGGCCTAGCCCAATTGCAAAAAATAAAAATAAAAAGGGCAAGGCCCTGTTTGGAGAATTCCTGAGTCCTTGTAACTCATTAATTAGAAGGGCCTGGCCCAAATCAGACTTGCAAAATAATGAAAGGGGCAAAGCCTTGTTTAGATTGATTCTTCTAATCGGGCAGAGCCTAAAATAAAAATTGGACTTAACCCAATCCTGGCTGTAAGTCCTTAAATTAAATGCCTCTCATAAACCAGGTCACGACCGGTTCGAGGGTACATCTCCGAACTCCTTTGACATCTGTCGTTGTAATTTCTCAACGACGTCAAAGAGGCGACGGGTCCCAACGACCACTCATCTAATATCGGACCGAAATGTCCCTAAACTAAAATCGGACCGAAACGTCCCTAAACTAATATCGGACCGAAACGTCCCTAAACTAAAATCGGACCGAAACGTCCCTAAACTAATATCGGACCGAAACGTCCCTAAACTAACAACGGACCACTATGTCCCTAAACTGGCGACGGACCGAAACGTCCCTAAACTAATAATGGACCACCACGTCCCTAAACTGGAATATGGACCGCTACGTCCCTAAACTGACACGATAGGGCCCAAACGCTCTTTTGTCGGATCTAAACGGTCCCGTCTAAGTTGATCTTAACCCCAAATACGGTTAACGTGTCCTTAGACATCTAAATAAACAATAAAATCCCAAACCAACTTTGGTTCAAGGGTACATCTCGGAACTCCTCAGACGTATGTCGTTGTAATCCCTCAACGACGTCAGAGAGGTGACGAGTCCCGACGGCCGGATAATTAAATCAATCACTACGTCAGGTCGATCTTAGTCCAAAACAGGACTAGCGTATCCTTGATGAACGTTTAAGTTGATCTTAGTCGCAACGCGACTATTGCATCCTTAAACTAAAAACACCAAACCCAAATCTAAGTAAATACGGATTTGGACTAATCCACGTCCTACGGGCGACGGCATTACTCAGTCTCCGTATACAATCCACGGGCAACCACAAACAAAATAAACACATACGACACGAAGTGAAATTCTGGAGAAGGAGAAAGTTGTTACCGCGATGCGGTAGCGTAATTAACTGCAGGGGCTTGCGCCTGCAGGGAAGAGTGTCCCCACAATCAAAAACCCCTCACCCTGAGGGGGAATCTGACGAAGTCTGCTACATCGGCCGCGTCCGTCTAAACCTCCGATATACGGTGCCGTAAATCAACTCGGCATCTTCGGAGAGATAGACGGATAAAACCAAATAGCATCTGCCCCGAACCCCAGGCTACGTGACGTCCTAACGTCGCAGGCCGCCGTTCGGAGGGGAACAGGGTTCTTGCTGGTTGAGTTCAGTTCTGTTGTGATCCTCGCCTTTAGGCGTTGTATATTATGTGCATACAGGTTGATTTGATATGGTTCTTCCTATTCTCTACTACTTCTCTTGGTTTGGATTTCTGGGCTTCGGCTTACTTATTTTACGGACGTCTTGAGACTTTTCGTAACTTAAGTGCCGGTCATGTTCCGTAATTTCGGGTCGTGACATTTATATTATAATAAAATAGTTATTTAAAAGATAGATATACATATGTTTATACAAAAATAATTTTAATAAATATTTTATATTTCAAAAATCTCATTTTCTTAAGATGTCGTATTTTAAACCTTTCGAGACCGAATGCTCCTTGCGGAGGTCTGAATCTCGCACTACTAGCCCGAGGGTGCACGATAAACCGCACGATCCCGAACGGGTTCCCCAAAGATGGGTTGTAGCGGCGCTTTGCAAAGATTGTAAAACACTAATTTTTTAGAAAACAGTTTTATAAAATAAAAGGTATTTATTCGCAAAGTGTAGTTTTCCGTATTTTAGATTCTAGGGTTTCCTAAGCCAACTAGCCTATTTCTAAATGGTCTAAATGATAAGTCGTTAGAAGCCTCAAATTGTCTCTTCACCGCCAATTGTGGCCAGGTAAGTACAAGTGAGGAGGGAGGGATCCGCTTACGAATCCTGAGGCGGGCCTTTTAAAGTTACCCAAGCTCACTTGCCTAGCCTAGACACCACAAAGTCAGTTTAGATAAACGATCGATGTCCACAACTTATCGTATTTTCCTAGCAAGAAATATTTACTTAAAAGTGTAACAATCTAAAACCTTTAAGAATGGTTTTATGAAGATTATGGTATTTTAATGAAAATTTCGTTTTATCGTATTCTAAGTTTTGATGATATCATTTTAGGGTTGTATTTGCGTGTGTGTGGAGGTAGGTCATTACCTCGTGCTCTATTTTAAATGTATATTAAGGTTAAGGGGTTAAATGTGAAATTGAAACTTCATGGTATTAAAGTGAAAAAATACGGTAAATTGAAAAGGTTATCATTTCATGTGTGAAAACTTATTCAAATTGATTTTTACATGTTTAGTGGTCAAGATGAAGATGTTTAGGAATGATTGAATTGATTAGAAGAAGAAAAATAAGCATTATGGTATTAATGTGAAAAAGAATACGATATTGCAAAAGTTATCATTTCATGTGAGAAACTTTATCCAAATTAGTTGTTAGGTGATTAATAGTCAACATGATTAAGTTTAGGTATTATGGAATTGGTGACAAGTGAGATTTTATAGGAAAAAACGAATCGGAAATCGGTTTGTTCCGATTTCCGTCGGGTTTCGTAATTTCGTATTTTTTGAGAAGTAGAAAGAAAGAAAGAATGGGACTTACAGGTTTCGATCTATACTAAAGAGTATAGAGGAACTAGGTGAGTGGCCGAGATGTTGTTTCGTCGCCGGTTGTTTCAAAAACGTCGCCGGAATTCCGTCAGCGCTTCGTCGTGAACTCGGTTTCAAAGCACACCCTTCTTGTGAAAATTTCGAGAGAGTAAACCTAGTGTTTTGGAATGAGAGGGTAGGGGGTAAGGGTGTCTATTTATAGGATAGGCTAGGGTAAGGTAGGTGAAAGGTTTTTATTTAAAAAAATTATAAAAATTAAAGAAAAATCATTAAAATTTGTATTAAATAGGGTGTATTAAACATTCGGGAACCGATCCATTAAAATGGAGTAAATAGGGGAGTTTAGAAGACGAAAAGGCAAAATTTTCATTTAGACGATTCGGCCGTCCAGCCGAGGCCGGCCGGCGGCGCCGGCCCGAGTCGAGGTGCCGTCGGGCGTGGGTTCGCCTGATGTAGGCTCTGGTATACTCACTTTTTAGGGTCCAGTTCATCTTTTGGGAGTTATGGCATGTGGACTGTTGGGCTTCCAAGAATTTTAAAAGAAAAATAATCTAAAAATAATGTGGGGCATGGGATTCGAACTCTGGTGGCCTGGTTCAGCAGTGCAAGGTATTACCAATGAGCTACAAGCTCCTTCTTGTAATTATGGAGTTATTTAATTACTTAAAATGATAGCAGCAAGAGTAAATACTCCAAGTATACATTAAATTTAAAGTAATTTCTTATACACTAAAAATGGATTTATTACATTCTTGTAGCTTGTAATTAAAAACAAAATAATTACCTATATCTTGTGCTCAGGTTAAAATACCCCTTTGTAGATTTTTAAAAAAATATTTGAAAAATTTTGTATTGGAAATTTAGGGTTGTTACACAAGGCTTAACCGGCCACGAAGAATTCAAGACGGGCCATATGGTAAAGCCGAGTATAAGAGGGTAGACATTATGTTTATCAACAAGATATACCGGTTTATCTTGCTTAATTGCGCATGTCTTGAACAAATTAGAGAGTAAGTTTTTTTGGATTAATTGGTATATCTGTGTTTGTGTGTGTATGAAATGATATAATATTAATGTCACAATTATTTGTCGAAAACAGAATTCATTTTAACGAGGTACGTGAGGGGCATCCTGATTGGAACGAAGAACGTTTGGAAAAATATCATCAGGATAATTTTTGTGATTGGGTCACAGATCATGTAAGTTATTCGAATAACATTTTATTGCTATCAGTTTTAATCTAAACTTGTATCGTTATGTATTTGTCGTAAAATTTGTTTTGTTAGATCCACGATCCGAACTTGTCTGCATCATTTGAGAGTGATTCAAGATGTTTAGCTCAATTTCCTAGTATGGAGGTTGCATATTACAAAGGATTTGGTGTCCTTGGATACAAATTCGAAATTAAGGACATAGAAACATCTAGAACCACTCAGAATAGTGGGATTGCGACGGTAGGATCGGACGGTGTGATTTACTATGGGTACTTAAATTGTATACTCGGCATCCACTATCCCGGACGATCAGAACCCTTTTATATATTCCAGTGTATTTGGTACGATACGCGAACCGATACGGACAGGTGGAGAAGCAATCTTGAGACTTGGAAAGATGAATATGGATTGACTAGTGTGAACACACTTCGATTTTACGGTCAGGAAGATCCGTTTATCTTTCCGAACCAAGCGTTCCAAGTATACTACTCACAGTGTTTGAAGCATCCGGGATGGAGTGTTGTATGCCGATGGAAACCCAGAGATGTCTACGATGTCCCAGAATTCGAGAACAGCGATGAGGACGAAGAAGAGAGAAGGCTTAAAGTGCTCCGACCGTCTGTTTCGAAGGATGGGTTATTTTCGACCGATCATGAAGTTACGTGGGTTTGAAATAACGATGAAATCCAAGTAGATATGTATAATGCGCCCACGAAACGAAAAAGGTTATCAGTAATGTTATATTATCACTTCACATTTTACGCTCTATACATATATAGTCAATACTTTTAATGATTGTCTAATGCGTCCACGAACCGTTTATCTAGATTTGATAACGATGTCGGGAGCAGCGAGGGGCGGCAGGAGCTCCAGCCGCGGCAGAGGCAGAGGCAGAGGCAAAGCGGTTCTGCCGTCCGGAAAGCTCCGTAGGGAGCTTCAAAGGGCCGGTCTTGCACCCAGATCGGAGACCCCTTCGGATGCCTCCTTCCGTGTGGATTTTGCCACATCTCCAGGTATACTGCACGCATATCCATTTTGAATGTAATATTACAGATATTCATGCCTGTTTATGTCAAAATTACTTATATTGCCAATGTTTGATTGTCTAGTTATTGGTGATGCATCCACATCTGGGACAGAGGCCACTCCCGCTCCTCCAGGTATGTTTATATATCATATAGTGCATGTATATTGATTTAGAATGCTATATCATAAATACACACATTCATTTTGCTCTTACTTAGCAATTTTTATTATTGTCTAGCTGTAGGAGGTGACACCACCGCACCTGCGGGTATGTTTATATATCCTATAGTGCATGCATATCGATTTAGAACGTTATATTATTGATCTATACATTCTTTTTGCAATTACTTATATAATCTATTTTTAATTGTCTAATTATAGGCGGTGCGTCCACATCTTCCACAGGGGCCACTCCTGCCGCTTCCATACCCTCCGCATCGTCTGCAGGTTAGTATGAATAAATATAAAATATTTATTCATTTTACATATGCTCTATAGAATAAATATGAACTTCATGGAAATTTAGCGTCAATGCTTATTTTCTAGTTGGAGGGGATGCGTCCGCATCCGGGACCCCGGTTGTTCCTCACCGGAGGAACTATCGTCCCGCTCGTGCTGCTGCCCGGGCCCAGGCTCGTGCGATAGTCACCGGAGGTATATATCACACTTCAATTTTCGTTTAACCTTGATTTCTTAATACAATTTTGTCTTAATATTGATTGTCTTGATATTTCGTGCAGACGCAGGGCCTCCCCATCCCCAGAGGGGGACTCAAGGCCCGAATCAGTCCCATAGGCTGAGGCCTGACAGAGCTAGGGGAGGCAGCATTCCCCCTCCTTTTTACCCTTGACTATCGCTATACCGGTCCTCATGCAGAGAGGTTCGGCCGGTATATAGGAGACGAGAGCCGGCTCGTGAAGAACTATCCACTTCACGTTGAGTGGGGCGAGCAGCACCAGCGCTCAATCGCCCTCTTCTTTGATCAGGCTCGGGTACGTATTAATATATATTTTCATTTGATCTATCCAATATACTTATTATTAACACTTGCAATCTAATAACAATGTTTTTTTTGTATTTTCAGTTGGATTACGATTTTCAGCCTACAGCCGACCCTGATCACCCGGCGAGGGTGCTCGACCTTCATGCTCTGTACAATGGCCTGATGAAGAACATGCAGGCCAAGGTCCGATACAACAGGAATGAGCTGAAGGCCGACTGTTACTCCCTGTGGATGGCGGCCCCCGAGGCAGAGAGAGCGGCCCTCCTATCTACTCCGGCGTTTGCGAGAGTCGACGTAGAGACATGGCCTCTATTGTGCGAATATTTCAACTCCCAACACAAACAGGTATGTATTTTAAATGTAATTCATTGTTTAGGATATAATTTATTTTTTTGTGTTCCTTAATTAGAAAACTAAATGTTAATGCGTTGTGCAGAAACAGGCCGCTCAGAATACAGAGAACAGGAAGTCGGCGAAAGGGGTCGCCCTACTTACACAGGTGGCTCAAGGAATATTACTCGAGCCATGGAGTTATCGGTAAATTACAATAGACCGACCTTTGTGATATTCTGCAATATTAAGAGTTATTTTCTAATATTTCTAATATTAAGAGTTATTTTCTAATATTGCAGACAGCTCGGACCGTGGCGTCAAGTGGTACACCGAGCGTGCTGTCCGCATATCTTGCCGTCCACGGCACCTCGACAGATCCCGCCACGGGCGAGCTTCGATATCCCGACGTCGCTACCCAGGAGTATTGCGTAAGTGTTAATATTTATTCTACCCATATTTGAAATTTTAGTTTTGGAAGGTTCAAGTTTAAATTTTATACTTATACTTTACTGCTTAATGTGGGTGTAGGAGCGGGTGGTTGAGCAGGCCGAGGCCTCGGGGATCGATTTTACCGGACAGAGCGATCCGAGGCTGCTGACCCCTGTTCTGGACGCCGCACACGGAGGGCACCACAGAGGTTGGGAGAGAGACCGGGGACTAGGCCCTAGCAGGGCCCATATGAGGTTAGACTCCACCCCGGCGGTTACTTCCTCCGTCTCCAGTGAGCGACGTGTCCACCAGGAACCGGAGAGCTTGAGGGCCACCGTTCAGGAGTTGAAGGAGATGCTGGTATGTATACTACTTTATAATAAAATATCATGTCATATTATAGATATCAACATATCCATAATTAGTACGTAGCTTGAGCTTATTTGGTTTTAGACTTAGGTTTGATTAATCATACATACATATGTAATTAAAATAAACAACGGTTTTCCAAACTAGATATCCAAATGGGGTTTCGAAATAACTTGATAATGATACGAATTCGAATAATACACAGTTCTTACACGCTTCTTACACACGTTAGGTCCAGACGCGACAGGGTATATCGGACGAGCCTCCACATGCATCTCCTTCGGCTGCTGCTCCGCAAGCCACTACATCGGCTGCGGTTCCGCAGACAGCTCCTATAGCTCCACCGCCCGCTCAGACTCCCGCAGCCGCGGCTCCGCAAGCGACTACCTTGACCACATCGCCAGCTCCACAGGCCGCTCAGACTCCCGCACGCGCCGAATTGCATGGTTTATTGACCGAGGAGCAGGCGCGCTTGATTCTATCGTTTATCAGAGGTGGAGCTGGACCGAGCTAGGGTAGCTTTTTGATTCATATTTTTTGAAACATGTATTTATTTATATCCTACATATTGTACTACATTTTGAAATGATATTGGTTTATATTTATATCATATTCAGTTTTTGGGTTTCTTTTGTATATTATATGCGTGAGATGTGATTATGAATACTGCGATATATGTTGTGTGATGATTAATTTTATATTTTATTGATATATATATTATTGTGTACAGGGCGGGAAAAAATCAGGCAACCCTTTTTTTTAAAAAAAATACAGATAATGTGTACCTACGGATTAATCCGTAGGTACACATGTTGCCCCTACGGATAAAACCGTAGGGGCAAAATATCAGCAGTAACTGATATTTCCCCCCTGATCTCAGTACCAGGGGGTTGGGAGAGCTCCTACGGACATATCCGTAGGGGCAAACAAAGGCCCCTACGGATAAGTACCTACGCATATATCCGTAGGGGAGATCACCTGGCCCTACGGATATATCCGTAGGTACAGTTAATATATTTTAAAAAAACGTAAATAAAATAACTTTTTTTACCCTACGGCCTACTCCGTAGGTGAAACTGGCCCTACACATAACTCCGTAGGGGCAAGAATTTGCCTTTAGGGGCAAGTTCAGGACTTCAACTTGCACCTACGGCGTTTGCACCTACAGATTATTTTTTCGCCCCTACGCAGATATCCGTAGGGGCAGTGGTTTGCCCCTACGGATAAATCCGAAGGGCAACCCTTATCTGTAGTAGTGTTAAAAGACTCATTATAGAACCTCAAACCATAATTAAGCACCGAAGTTAGATAAAGCATAGAAATTACCTGAGTCAGGAGAACATCATTAATTACTTTGAATGATTTCAGAGACCTTCATTCTAAAGCTTTGGGGAGCCAAAAGAAGGTAAGCTCTTATATGTTTGTTAGCTAGGTTGGTATAGGGTCATGGGCTGTAAGTATTTTATATGAGAATCATGCAAGTCTAACTGGTAACCATAAAGAAAGTAATTAATGGATGAAGAAAAGGATATGATCATATACCAATGTCCACAATAATATAATAATTTATTTAAAATTAATACCGACAAACACACCCGGATTCATTCTACAAAGATGACTACGAAGTTATATATTGTGCAATTGTTCTGCTTTCTAGCTATCTTGTACAGGACATGTTAGGCCACACAGTCTTCTATTCTCATTCCAAAATTTACAGGGAAAAATTAATTAAACTTGAAGAAAGAAGGAAAAAACAAGATTCAACATGGAAATCTAGAACTAAGAATCTTAACAAACACAACATATTACAAATCATCCGGCATTTTGAGAAAGAACGCTCTATCCACTGATTCAAGGAGCCCCGCATCACGGCCAAAGGAACAATCCTCCACATATTCATCATCAACGCAAAGATTTAAATCCAAGGAAGCACTTGAGTCTGTTTCTTTCTGATGAACCTTCACTTCTTCACTCTCCAGTTTCTGCTTAACTGGTGGAGAGCAAGCCCTTGACCTTGCCTCAAAGCTTTCACAACTTAGGATGATAATCGCATCACTTATACTAATCTCATCGCCATCCGCGTTCCGTAATTTTCCGATCTCCATTGCCGCCTTGATGCCCATTTGAGAATATGAATCCACTTGCTCTATGTCTTCAACCAAGAAAACCCGATGTGGGTTCTCACGAACTGCTTCGAAAAATCTCTCAAGGCAGCTGTGGCTTGCTTCTGATCTAGACCGTTTATTTCTGAGATTTTCAGTAGAATTAGACTGCGTGCGTGATAAGTTGCTTAGTTCAATTGATACAAGATTTGCAAAAGAACCAAAGATTAGGCTTGCTAGCTCCCTAGCAATCCTACCTTTGCCTTCAACATCATTTCCTTGGAAGAACAACCAAGTCTCTTCCTTGTTTCTTGCTAATTTAAATTTCTCTTTCCTTCTAATCATCCCCGATCTACATTGCAGGATCGTGCTGGTAATATCAGGGATTATCCACTTCTGCCATGAGACCTTTTTCTCCAATGCATTGCATAAAATCTTTAGGTTCTCGGCACTGAGCTCCTTAAACTTTGAGACATACTCCATTTCCATGGTGTCGCCGGAAGATGCCGAGTTAGGGTTAGGGTTTGAAGGTCTTTGACCATAGTATGGATGCTCATAGGAAGAAATGGAAGAAGAAGACGGAGAGACTGAAGAGAACTTGAGTTTGATCTCTAAGGAGTAGTTTTGGTGTTTGTGGGTTGACTTGCAAATCGAGTTCCACTTCTTGCATAGATCTTGCAAAGACTCCTGCAATATAGAGAGATGAATTTTTAAGTGTGAAATGGTTTACATTGAAATGTTCTCGACATTATGCTCTTTAATTACCTTATCACTATCTGTCGGTCTCCTGTTCTCTTCCTTGTATTGTTGGAGCCATGATGGTAGATTTGAGCTGATCATTGAACCTTGGAAAGAGTCAGAAGCTTTAGGAAGGGCTCTAGCCTCATTCTCAAATTTGATAGAACAATCACCACAACAAGTAAGTTGATTCCCTATTCCATCCTCTAGCAATGGGATCAAAATAGGTCTATCTTCAGTTATCTTGCTCTTGAACAGGCTTTGTGAATCACTGACAAAAAGAATAGAGAACCTAAGTTTAGGGTCATGCTCTATTATACACTAGCTATTCAAGTGATTAAGTTAAACTTGATTTTATTTCTAAGATTCCAGAAACAGGCATAATTATGATGCTTGACAAGTTGAACAACTTGAATTTAGGTTTCCTCGATAATGCCAGCTTCTTAAAAATAAATTCTTCTCGATCAAAGGAATATATTTACTTTCTTATATTCGAATAATATCTTTAAATGGGAAAGCGGCAATAACACTTCAAAAGGCTAAAAAATCCAATGTTTAATAATGGTAAATTGTTAAAAAGAAGAGAAAGAAAGGAGAAAAGGAGAGCACTTGAAGGTGCAATCCTTTTTTCCTACTAAAGTTGTTGAATCCATCTTCTCTATAGAGAATCACAGAAAACTCACCTAGCAAGCAACCAAGTTCATCACCATCAATTCATCAAAACAAAAGAAATCCATATTTTAATTATAATTTGCTTGAAATATCTCGTTTCGAAACCTAATTTTTTATTAAATAATAATCATAAGAAAGAAGAAATCAAGGATACTAATAAAAAAAATTGTAATACAAAACTATATTTGATTAGAGATGGCAAAGCTTTTTGTTCATCATGAGAGAAACACCTGCATGAGCACATATACGAAATAATCACATTAGGAAAATACATATCTTGACAAAGTTTGATTAAAATACCTGTTGAGGCTCAATTCCAAGCTACCAGCTGCAGGAATAGTAATAACATGCAAACCCAAAACTGCCTCCAACGAAGGATTCCCAACACTACACTTCATATAAGTTTGGTGTGTAGCAATCCCCATCACCCAAATTCTCCCTCCAAAACCTCCACTAATCAAACTCCTAATCTCCAGGATCACATGCTCAATTGGGCAATAATAACCTCTAGTATGCTTAATCTCACCAAAGCTAGCAGCTCTATATTCAGCTGCCCACTTAAGATCTCCCAAATACAGCAAAGCCCCTCTCCCTGCACAACAGCTCCTCACAAGGCACTTTAACTCCCCTAACTTTTGCTCTACTTCCTCTCTCCCCAAATTCCTAAATGACAGCAATGGAAGTGTGATAAACTGAAGGCTTCTTAGCATCTCATTAAGCTCGCCTTTCTCAACTCTATCCATGACTCCCCTAACAACCTTTTCAATGGAAGCTAAGCACTCGCCGACAACCACAACACTCCTCTTACCCCTCGTTAAGCTCTCTATAACGCTCATCACGTCCTCACTCTCCTTGGGCTTGCTTGAACCAAGGTTAGGGTTAGGGTTTTCTAAAGATACTGCTTTCTCTACATTGGCTTTCACTTGGGTACTCGAAAAGCCGGCCTCCCTCATGACTCTACTAACACTAGGGTCGTCCAATATAGAGATCACAAGCTGTTCTATCTCAATCTTAACGGCGAGAAGAGGCTGTTGTTGGCTCTCTATAGATCCTCGTCGCTGATGAGCCTGGGCCCGCTTGAAGGCGGCGACGAGCGCGTTCGAGAGGGCGGGCCCACCGAGGATCGGGGAAGAGAAAGAGGAGGTTGGTTGTCGGTTTAGGGCAACGTTGAAGCAAAGCTCTAAGGCTTTGCATTGGAGAGGGTGGGAGTGAGACTGGAGGCATGCGGCACGTAGGAGCCCCGTGGGGGAGGCCAGCATGGTGCTTGCCACGTGCAAAGGGGTGACTTGTGCATGGCCTCGGCGGCGAGCTAGGGTCAGGGCTTGCTTGACTATGGCTGCTGCCTCTGCTGTTAGAGCTTGGTGTGTTGTGTAGCCACCAGCTCTCATCTTTGTTTGTTTGTTGTTGGTTTGAGGAGGAAGTTGTATATATATATATATATATATATATAGAGAGAGAGAGAGAGAGAGAGAGAGAGAGAGAGAGGAAGTGTAGGTTGGATATTAGGAGTTGGTGTGTTGTCAATCTCTATCGTCTCCAGTGTATGAGGATGTTGGTGAAGGGAGCTAGGTATGTATATGGGAAGTTGGAGTATGCTTTTTAGGAACTCTTTTGTGGGGTTAGAGAGAGAATATTAGAGGATTTTGAGGTGCACAAAAAATTATGGGAAAAATTAATGGCCCTAAGTCCCTAGATTCGAAAAACTATAGATTTAGTTTCCTAATCCAAATAAAGTTTGTGAAAAGCTCCATAAACTTAAAGATTCTTGTGTTTTAATCCCTATTGTATATCTACTATTGTTAACAATGTACTCTCAGGTAAACTACTACTTTTACTTTGTAAAGTACTATAGTTATCTTTTAAAATACTGCACTTATATTATAAAGTATTACATTTATGTTAAAATACTACATTTGACATGAAACTGTTACATTTTTTAGTAATATTACTATATCTATTACATTTGACCTATTTCAATATATATGTAGTACTTTATAACATAAATATAGCATTTTTAAAGATAACTATAGTATTTTATAAGATAAATGTAATAGTTTACTTGAAAGGACGATATTGGCATAAAACAATAGTAAATGTATTATAGAAACTAAAACACAAGTATTTTTAAATTTATGGAGTTTTTCACAACTTTTTTTGAGCTAGAGATCTAAACCTATTGCTATTCAAAGCTACGGATTTAGATCTATTTTTCCCAAAAATTAATGGATGGGAGTGGGGGCTGTTCTTTTCTTGTATGGGAGGTTAAATTTTGGGGTCCAAAGTTGTTTTTGAGTTGGAAAAGTGGATTGCATGTGGCATAAAAGATAGCCCAAGCTTTCCCCTCCCTTCTTCTCTTTCTCTCTCTCATGTATAGTTAGATAAATTAAGGGTAATTATACACAAAAAAGTGTGCAAATATTCTTGGAATGAAGTACATGTAACAGCTTTACTTTGAGTTTGTGGTGATTACGTAGGCAGCAATAGCAATGAAAATGTTGTAACATAATATAAAATTTGAACCTTTTAAGCTCAACCCTATTTTTTTTAATATATTTTTTGAACGAATGTGAATTGGATTACTGCAACCCCATTCTCTTCCCTAAAATAGAAGAGTAGTTTTATAAATACACTGATGGAACCATACCTAAATTCTTGATCTTTATGTCATGCACCAATAATTTTGTTAGCTCGTTTGAAGTTGCTATTTGAGTCTATTATTTTGTTATAGCATAATTAATGCATGCACCCATTTTTCTGCGCCTCCCCCCCACCCCATCCCACGCCACCCCACACGACCAAAACATGCATATAAAACCCTGGAAAAGATCGACTACCATTACTTTTGGACTGGTGCAATTTTCTCATAATATTGTAGTTGTTTCTGGAGCTAGACATATTCTTCTTTCTAAATATATAATAATGTTGCTGTTTTCAGTGTCGGTTGCATCGCGTTGTGTTTTATTATGACCTTTTTATCGCATTTTGTTCTTGCAAGTTGCCATACATGTATGAACACATATAATTTCTATATGATATTCCGAATTGTGTAATTGGATTTGCCATCCCAAAGCTTACATATATACGAATGACGATAATCGTGATAGGTCCATTGTTAGTGAAAATGTAGCTATCTTGTATGATCGGTGATAACTATTGACAGATTGCCTGTTTGTTTGAACAAGTGACGACTAATCTCTCCTGACATGATGCTCTAAGATAAAATAAATTTGTGTTTATATTTTCCTTATTGTTAATTCTTTGAAATAAAATTTCATTTTTTTTCTCCATAGCATGTTGGCAACTATCAACTGGGCCTAACTCAATTGGTACAACTTTCCTCTCCAAAGTGAGAAGTCGTCGGTTCGACTCCCGTAGAGACGCAACATCTAGTTTTGAGCAGGTGAGCCTATTGCTGTTGCGAGCAATTAAGATTATTTTATCATGATAATGAACCATTTTCATCATTTTTCTATATTTATGAGGTCATTGTAATTAAATTTTAATTACTTGAATAAGAAACAATATCATGAAAAATCTTTCATAAAAGGAGACATGATTCCGGGCAACATGGTCTGTAAATGGACCTTCATTTTAGTTACATCTTTCTCTGGGCCCCATGGAAAACGAAATACAAATTTATACCAACTTTTTCTTTCTTCTTTAAAATGTAGGACCATTTTCGTTTCTGCAAAGAATCAGGAACTGTCTCAAAGAACATCTTGGCACTTGGCAGGGTAACAAACACTGTAACATAATTGATTGTTTTAATCTCTAAACAATTTATCTGCTGCCTCAATTTTTCAAACTCCAGGTACGAAATTGATGATGATGTGCAGTAATCATGACTCGTTGATTTTGCAAAGATTATGTAGCAATCATGAAGACATATTTTACGACAGAAGTTTGCTTTTGTGACACCCACAGGTAAATCCACTCATAAGAGAACAAACATTATATCATCTTCATAGTTCTTGTAGATTGGAGAATGATAATTAATGATCCATTTTCATGACAAGATGAGAATAATATATCCAAAGGACATTTTTTTCCCCTCGGTCTAGATAGATTGTGAGCCCAATAGCAAAGTTTTTCTTTTCTTTCCATATTTAGCTTTACTCGCCTTGTAGTTTTGCCTTTACCTGCTAGTAGATTAGTTATGTTTTATATTAAAATCTCATGAGGATGGTTATTTCAAATATGTAATGCAAGTAACTTAAAATGGTAGGTTGCAGCTGGACATGAGCCAGTGTGATGATTCAGGTCAACATAGGAATGTTTATATATGCCAAACTGTTAATATAGTAAGTTGCAGTCGGAAACAAGCCACCTTGATGTATGTCAACATATGAATTGAGTAATATGCGGAATTGCTCCGGTCTACCGGATAAGTTTTGAAACTTTTGATGCTTTTTTGTATTTTGTTTACCACAATCAAGATAGATGATTCTGATGTAATTAAACTTTTGTACGCGACTACTTACATACTATTGAAGTGAGTCATGGCTCGACTATTCCTTTAAAAAAGGATGTAGAGTAAGGCTATTGTTAAATGCCCTTCCACTGCATCAAAAGTTTGAAATTATGATAAGAGTTGAGCAAACATATTGTATATTCTAACACTTTTCCGCAGATTGAGTCTCCGTGACAAGGTATGGACTTTT
This sequence comes from Agapanthus africanus, assembly GCA_030015575.1. Taxonomy (NCBI): domain Eukaryota; kingdom Viridiplantae; phylum Streptophyta; class Magnoliopsida; order Asparagales; family Amaryllidaceae; genus Agapanthus; species Agapanthus africanus. The sequence continues at coordinate 444,464,573 of CM057347.1, forward strand.
TTGGTGGCGGTATTTTTTTTTATCCATAATCAAATAGCACGTCTGTGAAAATTAAACTTAGGTTGCCATGTTGCCATGTTATATATATTTTTCACTGTATCAAAACTTTAATGTTACAAGGAGAGTTAGAAAGAATATGTTGCATATTCTAACCGCTATATTAAGTGATACTTGCCTTGTTAGTGACCGTCTATGTTGTCGCCTGGTCTTCATTCTGCATGAAAAGCAGTGCATTAATGCACCACCTTCTCCTTATTAGTGGAGTTGCACATTAAGCACGACAATTTTTGTTTACTGCAACACATATTACGAGAGATCTCCTTTCATTCTTCAATCATCTTTTTTTGCATCTTAATCTCTTTGTTTATCGATCATAGACCGAATCATTTAGCACACCTGACATTAATTATATGCCTGCATTCTCTAAAGAAAGCAACTTTGGAAACTTTATTGTAAGATAAGACAATAATTTTAAGCAATAATAATTTCTCTTATTTAGATTCATTTTACATAAAGAAGAATTTGCATGGTGTCAATTGACCATTTTTAAAATATAGCAAGCATAGCTTCTTCTTTTCTTTTTCCCTTTTGGTCTCTCAGACTGGAAATTTGGTACTGATTAAGAGAGTTAAATTATTTGTCGACATGCAACCGTCCGAAGCCTTGCATAATAGACTAGAGGAAAATATTCACATGTTTAACCAAGAATGTTAGAATTCCATTTTCTAAATGTCATAAATTTTGCTCCATTTTTCTTTTTCCACCTCAATACTGGATTTCAAATGACAATTCAATGCAGAAAGTGCTTCAAGCCTCTCCCTGTCTCTTGAAAACTGAGATAATTTTATAAGATGCAGTGTGCTTCTCATTTCAAACCAATTTTAGTCACAGTCAAAAGTTTTGATCCTTGATGGTCCAAAAGGCACATAAAAGAGATCCCTAATAACTAGGAAGGTGAAAGTACGTACCCAGCAAAATAATACAAAAGGAGTGTTTTTGTGAAATGGAAAAAAAATACTACATATGTTGAAAATAGTTATTAAAAGGAGTGAGGAAAGAGAAATCCTCTCCATTGCTTCCTTTTCTCATTCCAAACTGTTGCCAACTGTTCAAAAAGATTTAGGAGCACTTATGAATTAATACCATAAAGGAAGGGGGTTTACTGAAAATCAGTGCTAGTGTTTAACAGTTGCATCATCTCCTTTTATGTGTGAACATAGGATTTTGAAAGAAACAAAAATGCAACTCCCCCTAGCTTCAATATGTTTCAAAAGTAGTGCCAAAACTATTTTTTAGCACTTTTGGCATACTAATGGATTATAGTGGTTCAAAATAATCCACAAGGCGATTTCATGATTAATGTTGTTTTACATTTCCTAGGAGATCTTTAAAACACATGATTGCTTACGCAGCAGATCGAACATCATATGAGAATGTTACAACTATTTTCGCATAAGCGGCCTTTGTCATAAGTGCGATGAGATCTTGAGCGACTTAAATGCTCCAACTAAATTATGGTGTATCATTAATACATATAATTTTCTGTAACAAATATATATGCCGCTGTTAAATTAGTCCAATCTTTTAAGAATACTTGTTTGATGAGTGCTCATATTGATATTTTTTGTAAAGAAAAAAGGGGGCTTAGATGATCATCAACTCTCTCTTTATGTCTCAAATCAAGCCCTTTAACTTCAGTGCCTGGCATTAAAGTAAAGCACCCCAACACAAAGCAACATTAAAAGCATTATATGGCATCATCTGCTTAAAAGTTTCCCTCATTTTTTTGTTACGCCTTCCACAAGCATTTTTAGGCGGTGTACGCCAATTTGTGGCCATGTGACAAAAGCATCAACCATTTGGCCACAGCAACAATGCATCAGATGAAGGATATTGATGGTTAATTTCATTTGCCTAAGTTACCATACCATTTGAATTTTGAAATAAGAGAGGAAAGGATATCTATATATTCGCGGGTGTGGGTGTGTGTGTGGGGGAGGGGGGGGGGCAGGGGGATTGTCACCCTAAAGCCAATGGAGTTAACTTACTGCACACGTCTCATGAGAAAAGCTTGAGGGCTGCTTCATTTAATCTTTTCATTATCACACCTTCACTCTACAATAGTGTTTAGCTTCATTCGTCTCGCTGGCCATAACAGTGCCCAATGTTAATCAGAATGATCAAATTAACATGGCTTAGCACCACAGATACAAGATGAATCGGACAGCAACAATCAATTTCCAGCCAAAAACTAACAATAATTTATAACAAAACAATATTCATCGAAATTACATAATATCATGGTTCGTCCTGATGACCGAAGACTGCACAGAATAATCGGTAAAATTGATACCGTTACATCACAATAAAAAAGGCCGCTTAAAGGAAACTTACAAGCAGAAGAAAACATGCACAAGCATCAACATATATCATCTGCTGCCCAGAGATTGCTGTAATTTCCAGCAAATGTGAAAAAGAGCTACAACTATGACCTCCTGCAACGGTTCAAAGAATAAAACCTTTGCGTTAGAAGACTGTTTTCTGAAATGCTGCAAAAGATATGACCATCTATAGTTATATCATTTTTATACGAATTTATGGCAGCCAAAGTAATGAGTTTGTTGATTTATAGTGCTACAATAGGTTGCTCACTGAATGAAACAAGCAACAAGAAAGCAATACGTCGAAGAAAAGTACTGCTGCTGCATGATAAAACCTTGAGCCGAAATAAACTCCATAACTCGCAACAGAGGTAAAAATATATATAATAAGGTCCCTTTAATTTACAATTGTTCTCTTGCTCTCTTGCGGGCCAGAAATCGTTCTCTTGCTGCAGCGACAGCATCTTCACCTCTCTTGTACGCTTCAGCTGTTGACTTGCTTTGTTCTTCTGTTTGATTAGGTTGTTTCTCTTCAGCTTTGCTACTTTCTTTATTACTTCCATCTCCAACAGACGCCTTTGATTTTGTGGCGTCATGCTCAAATTGACTATCGGAATGCTGACGTGTCTCAGGTTGAACATGAAACTTGTTTCCTTCCCTAATAGAAGAGAATGTTTCGGATCTTGAGCCATCCCCAATCACTTCGGTACTGTCAATTTTAGCTACTTGTTTCGAAGGCTTAGGCTCTTCCGATCCCGCACCAAATGCCACATTCTTGCTTAGTCCAAAATAAAATTCACTTAGATCCTTCCTCTTTGTTACCTGGGAACAAAAACATTCAGTTTAGAATTTGTATGGAGAAAATTAGCAATGCATTTAAAATTGGCAGAAAATATCATATGATTAGGCAGTTTTGGCATCAAATGAGTAACAAGCAATTCATCATATTTGTATTAATGGTGAAGAGGGAATCAAATGAAAGAGACGTCTTAGGCAAGGAGATCAACGATCGTCATTACCTTTTACTTTTAGCTAATTAGTTGAATTGAATGATAAATAGTTGTAGATTTAATGGGGAACTTGCATGGCCTGCGGTTGTTAACCAAAAATATGTGCATGACACTGTGTTCGGAAAAAGAGATTTTGGGCATGCAATCACTCTTGAGAATAATTCCCTACAGTTTCGAAATATGGTCAGCACGAGAAATATAAATCCTCCAAAGCATCTGTCTTAGCATAGGGAAAATGGTGCATGGGTTCCATTAGTTTAGTGGACGATTTTCCAATGACCAAATTAAAGCGATCATCTCTTGAGGAGCTCTCCGGTATAATGAGTGGTTAATGATGCGTTTTGAGAAGGCAGTCTAGAGATCGAAACATAAAGTTCTATCCAAATCCCCTATTTAGAATAATATAGACGAGTGCCAGACGTATCATTTTAAATTGACTCGTCAACACAGAAATGCCATCTTATAGTAAAACACCGTTGACTGCTCAGGTTTTATGCCATAGGACAATTAAATTTTATTACTATCATGTGACCCTTGTACCGTCGCTATTGTCTGCAAACATTGGTGTGTTAACATATGCTTTTCATGTGACCTTAAACCGCCGCCGGGCCCCAACTCCCTTCCAACCCAAAAAAAAGAAAACAGAAATGAAAAAGGGAAAGAAAAGAGAAAAAACTCCCCTTGTCTTCTCCAATCCAAGAGTTGGAAAAATAGCTCTATCCCGATCCAACTCGGATGGGATCGGATCGGGTTTTGAGGAGGGGCTGGACCGGCGATATTCGCCTAAAATCGTCGATATATCGACTAGAACAGTAGAACGGTAGATCAGGCGATCCAAGAGACAACCTATCATCTTGAAAAAGAAGTGCGAAAAAATCATCAAACATAAACTTTTTTTTTTAAAAAAAACATATGAAAACACAACAAAATTTCACAAAAAATCCTTCGGTTTCAAAATCAAAGATGAATATAAAATCCTGGCTAGCCAACTTAAAAATTGAAAACGAGCCTTTGTGGAGAAGAGGGAAGAAAGATCATCCGCCTTCATTCGACTAGATATCACGAGCAGTTCAAGGAAGAAATGAGAAACGGTGACCGTTTGAAGAAGAAACGAGAGTCGGCAGCGGCGGCTCAAGGGAAGCAGTAGAAAAGAGAGGTAAGTTTTCTTTAGGGTTTTAGTTTAGACGAAATCTATGGATTGGTTATTGATTTGGGTTCAAGTTCAAGGTTAGCTTTGTTTGAGTTAGTGTTCTACAAAGCGGTCTAGGCGGCCACCCAGGCGGAAGCGGTGCTAAGCCTCTCCGATTCAGCCATAAGCAGCTCAATTAAGTGGTTTAAGCGCTTAATATGTGCTTAAGCCAACCAGCCCGCTTAAACGGGGCCCTAAATGGACCCAGCTCACTTAATGGAATAAAATTTAGTCATTTTTGAAGTAACATGGATTGGGTTTGTTCTCTTTTTACCATATCTAACCCAAACTCATACTTAATAAAATAAAAGTTAGTCAATTTTGTCCATTTTCTCTGAGTAATTTTTGAATTATATAGCTCAAAATTTATTTTTTACTGACTTTTACTGTAATAACATCAATAGTTACCGGTTATTGTGTTGAATCATTAATATATTTCTATTTCTACTGCGAAAATTTCAATATGTTGTTTTCTATGCTGAAGTGTCGATATATTGCTGAAATTTTAATATGTTTGTATATTAAATATAATTTTAACTAAAATTAAAAAAATGTCTAGACGTCGCTTAAGCGGCGGCTAGGCGCTAGACGGCACCTTAACTACTCTGCTCTGCCTAGCACTTTTTACAACCTTGGTTTGAGTTATGGTTTGGTTTTTTAATTAGGTTTAGTAGTTTGAGTTTGATTTATTTTAATAATTATTGGTGCGCTTAGTTTGTTTTGGTTTGGGTTTAGGTTTGGTTCGATCATTATTCTTAAGTCTAAAGTATGATTTAAGTTTTGAAGTTATAAAAAGATAACCACGTTATAGTCTCTTGACATCTTATAAACGAAAAATATGTTAGCATACTTCCAAATGATTTTGACGAATTTTTTAGAATTGTTCTAATCTTTACAATTGTTTAAGGAAGACAATACAGAAAACCCGATATTTTCAATCCGATATAGCCGATTATTACCAATTCCGAACCAAAAATTAGGATTTGATCCCAAATTGTGAGATTTCAAATCTTGCTCCAATCAAATTCTGTAAAAGAAATTTATTAACCCTGAATCAAAAACTCTAAATCACCATCACACATTATCTCTTCTTTCCAAAATCAAATCCTACATCTAACCTCTCCTCTCCAATCAAACCCTAAACCCAAGAACAAATGATCAGCTTGTTTTCTTTATTCTCCTCAACCCAAGCCTGTGATGGACTGGATGAACTTGATTGATGTTACCTTTACAAATATGTTATGTTGTTCTCACCTTAGAACAAACTAAACTGTTGAGAGTCCGTGATGGAGGTCCTTTTCGGGTCTCCGTCAGATGTTGTCTTCCGTTGATCTCTCGGTGGATTTCGGCGGTGATCTTCTGTTGCGTATGGATCTCAATGGGTTCTGAGGAGATTGGTGATTTGAGGAGTTTAGCGCCGAGTACCTGCAAAGAAGTCCCGGGGTGGTTTGGTACCACCGAGGACCCTCCAACAATCAAGTTAGTACTAGATCCGAGCAGAGTAACAGCTAAGTGGAATCAAGAATGGCTTACTTGACCCCTCTGTGATGGGGGTTTATATATCGGCGGCGGCACGCAGCAGGCGCGAGAATCTCGCCGGCAGTTACGCTTCCGACGTCACGCCCGCGTAAAGAGTGGATCGCCCATTAATGGGGATCGTGATGGCATGGAACGTGCGACGTTGCTGGCGGAGAATCTGCGTGTGGCGAGATTTGCGGAGCGGCGGTTACACCTGTGAGTTGTGGAGTTGGTCGGTTGGAAGGTCCGAGAAAGACGGCCTCGGCTGGGAAGCTCGGAACCGAGCAAGAGGGCTGAAGAGTTTTGGTCCTGTGGCAGCTCGGGGCAAGCTAAGGGGACGAGGAGGCAAATTTGCAGGGGGGCCCGAGGAGGGCCAGCTTGTGCTTGCAGATCGGGTACCAGGGTGGCCTGGTCGGCCTCTGTGGGTCCTTTCTTCTTGGTCTTGGAATATGTCATCCGCCACGTGTCGTGATCTCGCATCGCCAATATTGAGTATCATCATTAGCCCCCCACTCTTGTCCCGACCGGCTAGCGGGTCGGGTCAGGAGTGGACTGCCAGGCCTCCCGAGGTGAGCTCCTTCCTAAGGCTTCGTCGGGACGAGTCCTCGGACTGTCAGTTGTCTTTCCTGTCAGCGAATCAGGGCGAGATCTCTGCATTTAAGGAAGGTGCGCCGGTTCGTGCATTCTGCCACTTAAGCGACGGTCCACGTGTCTAGCGTCGATTGGCCGACGCGACGTATGCAGGCCTGCGGCGTCTGATGGGATGCGGTCCAGCGCAGGATCGGCACGTGGAGCGATTGGAGCCGCTGGACGCGGGGAGTCGTTTTGGCGGGAGATGACGGGCGTCGTTGGATGAGGTCGCTTGCAGCAATAAACAGGGGTGGGGGCCGTCCTTAGGCCCCTACTCCTTCATATTTCCTTCTTCTAAGTCCTGGTCGCTCGGCGCTCATCTTCTTTCTCACGCTTTCGGTTCCCGAGGATTCCATTTTTCAAGGTTAGATGTCTTCCTTTGTAGAGTCAGTAGATGTTGTAGGAGTAGGTTCTATGGACCCTTTAGTTGTGTCCGAGTCCCCCCGGGGAGCAGGGGTCGGATCCTCTCCTCGGGATCGTGCGGCGGGGGCAGCCCTCAGGGAGGAGGAGGCAGATACGGCCCCTGGCACCTCGTATTGGGTGAGGCATGAGGACGAGCTCGCCAATGCTCGGGCTCGCTTCCACATCCCCTCGTGTTCCAAGCTCCGACTGGCCGAGGGAGAGAGGGCGGATCAAGTACGAGGCGGGGAGATCGCCTTGTATTTGGAAGCTTTTTGGGGCGGAATGCGCCTGCCCTTCTCTCCCGAGGTCGTCGCAGCGCTGAATTTTTTCGGTTTGGCCCCCGGCCAGTTAGTGCCGAACTCGTGGAGGATCCTCTTCGGGTTCTTGATCCGCCTGAAGTTACAGGCGGTTCCCTTCAACCTCTCCCTTCTCGATTCTTCTCTCATCTTCAAAAATCACCCTGGTGGTCGAGCGGGCGACCCGAGATGGGTCTATCTCTCTTTCAGAAAGCGGCCGGGGGGCGCTGCCGGGACCGGGGTCGTGGCCTTGCCCTCTTCTATTCATGATTGGAAGAAGAAATTTTTCTTCGTTTCCCCTCCCGAGGGCGAGGACTGGCCCATGCCTACCAAGTGGTCGAGGGAGAAATATTTGCCGGGGAACCAGTCCAATGACCCCGCCGCGGTGAGGGTGGCGTCGTGGGAGCCCATCTTCCGACCTGACATGCTGCTGTCTGAGAGGGTCCTGAGTTGGGCCGGGCTCAGCCCCGTTGAGATCGTCGGTAAGTTAAGCTTGCTTTTTGGCTTGTGTTTTGCTCGTGTCGCTGACTTGTTAGGTATTTGTTTTGTGCAGGATCCATGGACTTCGACTAGCTTAAAACCTCCATGCGCCAGCCGAGAAAGGTTACGAAGGCTGGGGGCGCCAGCTTTTCTCGCGCGAAGCCCGCACCGGCTCCTTCTGCTCCGGTGGTGGTGTCCCGCGAGCGTTCGGAGGCGGATCCCGCCCCGGGTCCCAGCAGAGTGTCGGGCCGGAAGCGGGCCCTAGTTCTGGAGGATCCAGGCTCGGAGGAGGAGATCGGCTCTCCCTCGGAGCCGCTCAAGAGGAGCTCCCAGAGACCTTCCCGGGGCCGGTCCTCGCCGATCATGGTGGAGGAAGGGGGCCTCCGGTTCGCGGTGCCATCAGGGCTATCCGTTGCGGATAGCCTTCTGCATGAGATAGAGGCCTCGGCCGGGGGTAGAGTTCCCGGGGGGACCTTCAGGGCTCAGCTGGCGTCCATCGCCCAGGAGTCCGTGCAGGTAAGTGTTTGGTTCATTGTGAGATTCGGTGCCTCCTTCATCTTTCTGATCTCTTTCGTATCTCCCAGGTTCTCCAGCACGTTGCCCTCGCCTTGCGTATGGAAGCCGAGGTGGTAGCCCCGGCGCTGGAGGCTGCGGGTCGGCTCACCTCGCTGGAAGAGAGCTCCAGGCGGGAGCTGGAGGCGGTGACGGCGAGGGTTGCCGCCTTGGAAGGCGAGGCGGAGGCCGGGAAACGGGAGGCAGCCCGGTACCGCGAGGCTGCCGTGACTGCCGAGGCCAAGCTCGGGGATGCTCGGGTGCTTGCCGGCAACCTGAAGAGGACGGTGAAGACCCTCCAGAAGGAGCTTGGGGCGGCGGTCCAGACGGCCAAGTCGGCCGACCTGAAGGCGGCGAGGGCGGTGGAGAACTACAAGAAGTCGAAGGACTTCTATGATGACCTGGCTGTGGCTACGACCCGCATCTGGCACGAGGCCCTCGATGCCGTTAAGGCCTGGATGCCGGAGTTTGCCGATGGAGATCTCCGAGCCGAATTCCCCGTCGCGGACGCCGATGAGCAGGGGGAAGAGGTTCCTGACGAAGAAACCGCCGAGGACCCCGCGCGTCACGTGGTGGATGTCGAGGACTCCGAGGTCGCACCTGGCCCCGAGGTCTAGAGCCCCCGTCTTCCTCCTTTTATTTCTTTGTTTTCGGAATTTTGTAAGGCTGGGGAGCCCAAAAAATACCCTTTGTAAAGCCTGTCTTTGATAGTAATAAAATTTTTCTTTGGTTTCATCGAATCGCACTCTATCATCTGTTTGTGAAGAATGCTCGTAAGATATCTCTGCTTACACTGTTGTGTTTTCATGTCAGGTTGGCCATCTGTCTAGCGATCGTCCGTCGAGTTGATTTCGATCACTCGCCGACAAGCATGCCAAGCGCTGTCGAGGAGGTATCCCTATGGGCCCCGAAGTCGAGAGGAGATCGTTTGGACCTGGATAAACTTGATGCCCCTCACTGGGGTCTCGAATCCTCTGCGGGTGACGAGCAGAGCGATGTTCGCCGTATTTGTGCCGAGCGTGAGTGGGAGGCTGCTCACCAGCCCCATGGGGGGTGCCATCTTTTGACTTCTGGCAATACGAGCATCGACCACCAGCCGGAGATGACCGAGCAGGGTAGCTGCTCGGTTGCCTCTTGCGAGGGCTTTGATCCTTCAGGACGGGGACCGAGCGGGGTTACCGCCTAGTGCCTCTTGGCGAGAACTTTGATCCCTGTCGGTTGTGGCAGGAAGCTACCAGCCAGGGATAGCCGAGCAAGGACCCGACTGCCTCTGGGAGGACTTTGGTCCTTAGCGCGGGAGGGGCTGTAGGAAGCCTGCCAAGGACCCTTGGCTAGGTAGGGTTTCTGCCCGGTGCCTATTGGCGAGGGCTTTTGTCCTGACGGATAGCCGAGCGAGGGATCCTCAGGCTCGACTGCCTCTGGGAGGGCTTTTTGATCTCTGGCGTTGCGGTAGGGAAGTTACTGAGCTGCCTCTAAGGAGGACTTTCTGGTCCCTGGCGTTGCGGTAGGGAGGCTACCCGCCAGAGACGACCGAGCAGGGTAGCTGCTCGGTTGCCTCTTGCGAGGGCTTTGATTCTTAGCATTAGAGGGGCTGTAAGAAACCCACTAAGGATGACCGGGCAGTGAAGCTGCGCGGTTACCTCTTGGCGAGGGCTTTGATCTCTGGCGTCGTGGGTAGGCAACTACCAGCCTGGGATGAATGAGCGGGGTAGCTGCTCGGGTGCCTCTTGTGGGGGCTTTGATCCCTGGCGTCGTGGGTAGGGAGCTACCAGCCGGAGTTGACCGAGCAGGGCAGCCGCTCGGTTGCCTCTTGCGAGGGCTTTGATCCTTCAGGACGGGGACCGAGCAAGGTTACCGCCCAGTGTCTCTTGGCGAGGACTTTGATCCCTGTCGGTTGTGGTAGGAAGCTACCAGCCGGGGATAGCCGAGCAAGGACTCGACTGCCTCTGGGAGGACTTTGGTCCTTGGCACGGGAAGGGCTGTAAGAAGCCTACCAAGGACCCTTGGCCGGGCAGGGTTACTGCCCGGTGCCTCTTGGCGGGGGCTTTTGTCCTGAAGGATAGCCGAGCAAGGAATCCTCAGGCTCGATTGCCTCTGGGAGGGCTTTCTGATCCCTGGCGTTGCGGTACGGAAGCTACCCGCCAGGGATAGCCGAGCAGGGTAGCTGCTCGGCTGATTCTTCATGAGGTTTCGCCCGACCATCCAGTCGCGGGTATGGGGAACAGGAACGGTCGCGACGAACGCGCGCGCAGCATGCGCATTGAATGTGGGGGAGGCGAAGCGTCAGGGTCGCGTCGTTTCAATTCCGCCAGGGAAGGCTCGTTGATCGCCGCGTGGCAGCGAATTTTTTGGGCGAAGGCGGGCGACTGTTGAGTTCTGTTGGGGTGCAGTGGGCTATATAAGGCTGAAGGAGCACCGGTCCTTTTCTTCGTAAACAGATCGTTGAGGATGCAGGACTTCCCCTTTACTATCCCCGATATTATCCATTTCGAAGACGTATACCTCTATGACCAGAACTGCACCGAGGACACGGTGCAGTTGGTCTAAGGGAGCATCGAGGACCACTTCGGCCGGCTGCTCCCCCGACGCTCCTCCCTGCTGCAGCTGCTGATATACTCCATCTGGAGGGCGTCGCCGAGGCTTTACAACCCCCTGTCCGAGCAGCTCTATAACGAGACCGTGGGCAAGCTGCGGTCTCTGAGGCGCTTCGGCCTGATCTCCGCGAACCTGCTGGCTCGCTCAGAGGCGCTCGTCCGCGAATGCTACGAGCTGAGGCTCGGGGCCAACACGCGCGGAGGAACCGAGGGCAGAGGTCGGATCTCGCGAGGCCTCGGCTGGCGGAGATCTTTACCGAGTATCACGAGCAGTGCTCTCTGCACCCCCTTCCCCCGCTGTTGTAATTTTCTTTTTCTTTTTGTATGTATGGCTGAGGAGCCTATAATACCTTTTATGAATAAATGAGATCTTTCCCTCTTTTCCGCAATGTTCCATTGATCTTTATTAAATTAACAGACCCTAGGAAGAGTTTACATTGCCCCAAAGGAAAAGTACATGCTAATAGATGACCTTATTAGCGTGGCCCGAGCTCCCCGGGGGCTTGTTGGTCTCCGTGCTCGGCACCGGGTACGGGGCTCCCTGAGCGTCGGACAGGTTATCTGCCGAAACGAGCATGATCTGGCCGATGGTCAGCTCGGCGGATGGGAGACGCTACTCCTGCTCGCGGTCGGCCTGCCGTTTGTCTCTCAAGTAGGCGGCGAGGTACCCCGATCGGATGAGCTCCTCGATGTAGTATCGGAGTTGCTTACAATCCTCCGTGGCGTGGCCTAGCGTCCGGTGGAAAGCACAGTAAAGGCCCCGGGTTCGCTTCGCGGCCTGACACGGGATTGGAGGGAACTTGAAGAACCCCTCGTTCTGGGCCTCCTCTAGCAATACAGCGAGGGAGACGTTGAGTAGGGTATACTCCTGGAACTTCAGGTGATAGGGCTGCTGACGCTCCAGCCTCTCCTCCCGAGCCCCCTTCTTCAGGTCGGACCGTTCTGCTCGGGGGAGGTTTGCGTTCACCTCGGATTCCAGCTGAACCTCGCGCTCGGTCCACGCCTTGACCTCGGCCATGGTCTTAGGTTGTGCCAACGCAAAGGAGCGCAACCACTCCTTGTGTCTCAGACCAGATCTGAGCGCCGTGATGACAGTCTCGTCCCGGTGCTCGGGGACCTCGAGGAGGGCGTTGTAGAAGCGGGTGATGTAGCCCTTGAACGTCTCTTTGTCCCCACTCTTAACCGTGAAGAGGTAGTCGACCGTGCGCTTCTGCCGACGGTTTCCAACGAAGTGGCCGAGGAACTGGATAGCCAGCTCGTCGAAGGTCGAGATTGAGCGGGGCTCGAGCCCTCGGAACCAGTCCCGACCTGCGCGGAGAGGGTGGCTAGGAAGGCCCTGCACTGGGCGGCGTCGGAGTGGTCCTGGAAGCTCATCCCCGCGGTGAAAACGTCCAAATGGTCCTTCGAGTCGGTTTTCCCGTAGAACAGAGAGACTTTTGGGGGCTTGTTGCGTGAGGAGACGTGGACGGCGAGCAATTCCTCGGTGAACAACTTTGTGAGCGAGTCGGAGGCGTATTTAGCCCCGTCACTCGAGAGGTAAGCCTCCAGGCGCATGCCCTCGATCTTCTTCTCGAGGGCGTCGAGTCGCCCGTGGTATCCCGAGGAATCGACGCCTTGGGATCCCTGGCCTCTGCTGCGGGTGACCTGCGTCTGGGAGCGGCCTCGGTTCCTCTCGATGAGGTGCCTCAAATCCCTGGACGAGGTGGCTCTCGAGCCGCCGAGGTGAACCCCTTCTGTGCGACCCCGCCGAGGGAAGTGGTATCGACCATGCCTGTGGACAGGCGAGTGACTGACATCTCCTCAGGGGGTAAGGGTCGTGAGGAGGCTCGAGACGAGGCATTCTGACGGCGGACCTTGGCGTGGAGCCTTGGGGCGCCCAGCGGGCCTCGGGGAGTATCGGCTCGAGAGATCTGTGGCCAAGAGTCGTAGTTTGCTGGTGGTCAGCCGTCCCGACGGAGGCAGAGCCTTCTGGAGGCGGTGGAGCAGCGATCTGGGGCCTGGGCCCGGCCGCTTGGACGCAGACGAGCGCCTCCATGAGGGACTATAGCCGATCTATCCGGTTAGCGAGGGTGTTGATGATGGTCACTGGAGGAGGCTCATCCACGCCTCCGGTGAGGGGAAGGCGGCGGCTGGTACCGGGATCTTCAGGATGGTTGCTCGCCATGCGGACGGAGATCGGAAGGCCAACTTTGTTTTTGTGGAGTTTGCTTTCCCACAGACGGCGCCAACTAATAGAGGTCCTTTTCGGGTCTCCGTAAGATGTTGTCTTCCGTTGATCTCCCGGTGGATTTCGGCTGTGATCTTCTGTTGCGTGTGGGTCTCAATGGGTTTTGAGGAGATTGGTGATTTGAGGAGTTTAGCGCCGAGTACCTGCAAAGAAGTCCCGGGGTGGTTTGGTACCACAGAGAACCCTCCGACGATCAAGTTAGTTGTAGATCCGAGCAGAATAACGGCTAAGTGGAATCAAGAATGGCTTACTTGACCCCTCTGTGATAGGGGTTTATATAGCGGCGGCGGCACGCAGCAGCAGGCGCGAGAATCTCGCCGGCAGTTACGCTCCCGACGTCACGCCCGCGTAAAGAGCGGATCACCCATTAATGAGGATCGTGATGGCGTGGAACGTGGGACGTTGCTGGCGGAGAATCTGCACGTGGCGAGATTTGCGGAGCGGCGGTTACGCCTGTGAGTTGTGGAGTTGGTCGGTCGGAGGGACCAAGGAAGACGGCCTCGGCTGGGGAGCTCGGAACCGAGCAAGAGGGCTGAGGAGTCTTGGTCCTGTGACAACTCGGGGCGAGCTGAAGGGCTGAGGAGGCAAATTGTAAGTCGATGTACTACACCCCACGAGTTGCGGGGAGGCGGAAAAATGAAAAACAATCTTGTTCTTTGGATTAACATCGACTAACCGAAGAATCTTTGCTAAACTATAACTAACATATACATAGGAGTTGTTAACTACTATGAAAAGAGATTATACCTAATGAACCTAGTCCTTCGTCTTTTCGTTATCCACCTCCTCCTCGGCCTCCTCTATATAATAGACGATCCACCCGAGAGCTTCTATTCCAAGCTTCACCTCTAATCTTGAGGTAACTAGGTTTCTTTAGTTGCTAATCAAAGGCACCTAGGTGATATAGAGTGAGGTTATGGATTAATTAGTCTATCTAATCCTTGATCTCAACACATGAGAGGGGAGGATTAGGATTTGAAGAGAGAGAGCTTGAGGAGAGAGAAGGTGAGCATGAATTATGATGAAAATGTTTCTAACTTCTAATATATTATGAAGCATAAAGAAAATCAAATAAATAAATCTAAATGATTTATCATCATGCTTCATTTAATATATGCAATGAATCATCAAGTGAGTCATTAAGCATTAAATGTTTCATTAACTCACTTGAATGATTCATCTAATGAGTCACAAATGCATTTAATGTAAATGTCACCTAAACCTTCAAGTCACCATACTTCTAGAAGCTTCCCGCCAAATTACGAGAACGCCCCTCCTATCCGTGAGAATACGGAAAAACTTTAGACTGTATAAATCCAATAATCCGATACTAGAATCTGGCTTAAACCAAAGCCGGCTAGTAAAAACTGTCCGAACGTCGTACGTGCGTAAACACACGTATGCGTCCGAACCCTTGTCGTAAAACCATACGACCTCTATATCGTTTCGCCTGGAGCAGGAAAACTCTCTGTGTGGGACTCTAAAGACTCGACTACTACGCTGGCAGTGGGTTTAACCACAGACCGCAAGCGGCACTAGCTGTACGTAACGGTCCCCAGGTAGATGTCGATAAGAAGGCCGATGAGGAAACCCATCCGAACTCCTACTGAGCCTGATGTGACAATCTCCATACAGTCCGGTATGTTCGTCTAGGACTATCGCATATCGGGCCTAGGGGGCGGCAAGCGTCAGTTCCCTAAAAGTGGTATAAGTCGTGTCGGAGTATAGCCCATTACATCTTGAGAAACTACTGGAACCTACCAGTAAATCTCGCTTGCCCTGGCCAGGGACTTTGCGTAATGGCTCTCTGACACAGCGCGATATCAACTCCCAATACCGGGAGAGACGAATCCTGTCTAACCGCCACTGCCTCCAAGTGCTCGGGACTGCACCCAACTGCTACATGTTTGCACGACTCCTTTGAGCCGTGGTAGGGTAGCAATCTAAGAACAGTGGGACACACTCGAGGCGAAGTAGTAGTGTCAAGTCTGCGGACTATGCTGTACTCATGTCACCTGGGAACTGTTAACTGACGACGGGTATAATACCAACCAACAGTTCCCTGCGAGTCCTGTCCGGTGTACCCGTAACACAACGAGCACATGTATACTATCTCCAGTACGACGTACTGATGGCTGTGGGACAGACCATCTTCCCAACTAGGATGAGAAGCGTACACACTAGTCTACTCCGGAGTATCGATGCCCTGTATCGATAATCCTACGACTAGGGACCTGAAAAAGGAAGTGCTTGTAGACTACTCAGCCCCCACTAGTGTGACTGTCATCACAACGCTGGTAGTCAAACAAGATCCTAAGAGCTCTATCAATACGTACACACATATTAAGATAGATAAAACCAAGTACCATACTACCATGTTTAGCAAGACTGTTATATAACTATGAATATCCCAAGCTTCCATTAAGTAATATACAAGCTAGTATGATACAATAATGGCCCCTAGGGCATATACACTAACAATCTCCCACTTGCACTAGGGCCATGTACTGGCATATCGAAGACCGATCATCTCGAGTAGCCTCTCGAACTGAATCTGAGGTAAGGCCTTTGTGAATGGATCAGCAGTGTTCTCCTCTGTAGCAACTCTCCGGACCTCGATCTTCCGGCAATCTATGATCTCCCTGATCAGGTGATACCGCCTTGAGATGTGTCTGGACTTCTGATGGGACCTGGGTTCCTTCGCTAAAGCTATACCTCCGTTGTTGTCGCAATACAACGGTATTGGATCAACAATGGTAGGAACCACCTGAAGTTCTGTAAGGAACTTCTTCATCCAGACCGCTTCTTTTGCGGTATCGCAAGCAGTAATATACTCCGCTTCCATCGTCGAGTCAGCAACGGTGTCCTGCTTGGAACTCTTCCAGCACACCGCCCCTCCATTGAGGGTAAAGACATAACCTGACATGGACTTGGAGTCATCCTTGTCACTCTGGAAGCCGGAATCAACAAAGGCATCGATCTTGAGGTCTTTTCCGCCGTAAACCAAGAACATCTCCTTAGTCCTTTTCAGGTACTTAAGAATGTTCTTCACTGCTATCCAGTGCTTCTCCCCTGGGTCTGACTGATACCGGCTTACCACGCTCAGTGCGTAAGCTACATCTGGTCTGGTGCACAACATCGCATACATTATAGAGCCTACCGCAGAAACGTAGGGTATAATAGCATGCGATCCCTTTCCAAATCAGTCTTGGGAGACATCTCTTTGGATAGGGTGATTCCGTGACAAGCCGGTAAATTACCGTGCTTAGAATCTTCCATACTGAATGTTTTCAGTATAGTGTTGATATACCTGGACTGCGAAAGTCCCAACATCCTCTTGGATCTATCACGATAGATCCGGATCCCCGGAATGTAAGAGGCATCACCCAGGTCTTTCATGGAGAACCTGTATGACAAGAATCATTTGACAGATTGTAGCATAGGAATGTCATTTCCTATCAATAGAATGTCATCCACGTACAAGACGAGGAATACGACAGTTCGTGCTACAATTTTACTATATATACATGGTTCATCTGGATTTTTGATAAAGTCATATTCTTTGACCGTTTCATCAAAACAGATGTTCCAACTCCGCGATGTCTGTTTCAGTCCATAAATGGATTTAAGCAACTTGCACACTTTCCCGCTGCTCCCACTCTGATTGAAACCTTCTGGCAGATCCATATAGACGCACTCTTCTAAATTACCATTCAGAAAAGCCGTCTTTACGTCCATCTGCCAGATTTCATAATCATGGAAGGCAGCAATAGCAAGAAAGACCCGAATGGATTTGAGCATAGCCACTGAAGAAAAAGTTTCGTCATAGTCCAAACCAGGTCTTTGACGAAAACCCTTTGCAACAAGTCTAGCCTTATAGGTTTCCACCTGTCCATCTACACCAATCTTTTTCTTGAAGATCCATTTGCATCCTATGGGTTTTACCCCATCTGGAACAAAGTCCAAAGTCCATACTTTGTTGGTGTACATGGACTCCATCTCGGTCCGCATTGCATCTAGCCATCATACCGAGTCACCGCTCTGGATGGCCCGCTGGAAGCTAGTAGGTTCATCATCATCAATGATGCAATCCTCTCTATCCTCATCTATGAGAAAACCGTAGTATCTCTCAGGCGGATGAGACGGCATACTACTCCTGCGGAGGGGTGCGGGAATGTCTTGTTCTTCTTGAACTACTGATTCTACCAAACTTTCAGTAGTAGTTTGTGGTTCTGGAATTTCTTCCAGTTCTATTTCGCTTGCTCTTATTTCCTTTTCTAAAAACTGATATTCTAGAAAATGGGCATTACGAGAAACAAAAACCTTTTGTTCCTCTGCGTAATAGAATAGATACCCCTTGGAGTTCTTTGGATATCCCACAAACTTACACTGTACTGATCGTGCCTCGAGCTTGTCCGTATGCTGCTTTTTAACAAAAGCTGGACATCCCCAAATCTTCAGATACTGAAAATAGGGTTTCTTCCCACTCCACATCTGATATGGTGTGGTAGGCACAGTCTTGGTAGAAACCATGTTCAAAAGATATACCGCTGATTCTAGCGCATAACCCCAGAAAGATCGCGGTAACTCAGCATTACTCATCATGGAACGTATCATATCCAATAGGGTTCGATTCCGTCTCTCCGATACACCGTTATGTTGTGGAGTGTATGGAGGAGTAAGCTGAGAGAGAATTCCTTTCTCTTTTAGATAACCTAGGAACTCGGCACTTAAGTATTCACCACCTCGATCAGATCTTAGTGTCTTGATACTTTTGTCGGTTTGGTTTTCTACTTCATTCTTATACTCTTGGAATTTCTCAAAAGCCTCGGATTTATGTTTCATCAGAAAAATGAATCCGTACCTAGAGTAATCATCCGTAAAAGTAATGAAATAGGAAAAACCACCTCTCGCATGTGTAGACATTGGACCACATACATCGCTGTATATGAGTCCTAAGAGCTCGCTCGCTCTTACTCCATATCCAGTGAATGGAGTCTTTGTCATCTTTCCTTTGAAACATGATTGACAAGTGGCATAAGATTGATATTCAAACGAATCAAAATATCCTTCTCTATATAACTTAGTTAACCTTGTCTCATTGATGTGACCTAGTCTACAATGCCATAAGAAAGCCTTATTTGTATCTGGAGACTTTCTTTTTAGTGTGTTCTGAACATTGAAAATTTGTAATTGGTTTAAGACATATATATCGTTATCCAGTGTACCGGACCCAATCAAACTATGATTAAGATGGATGTTAACAACATCGCTTACAAACGTGAAATCATAACCTTTATTTGATAACAAGGAAACTGATATGATATTACACGTTAAACTAGGTACACAAAAACAGTTATGCAAAACCAAAATGTGTCCACTTGTCAATCCCAGGTAATAATCCCCTACGGACACAGCTCCCACGCTAGCTCCGTTAGCAACCTTTAGGGTCATATCATCATCCTTCAGCACCCTACGGTTTCTCAGTGCCTGCAATGAACTGCATATATGAGATCCTGATCCGGTATCCAATACCCAGGAAGTAGAGTTAATTGACAGACAATTCTCAATTACAAACACGCCTGAAGTCGAACCCACAGCTTGCTTCGGTTCCTGGTTCTTGGCGTTCCACGCCTTGCAGTCTTTCTTCCAGTGCCCTTTCCTATGACAATGGAAGCACTCATCCTGGGCCACTACTGGCACCGCAATCTTTTTCTTTCCCTTCACTCCCACCTTACTAACACCACCTCTAGGTTTGGTGGTGGTCTTATTCTTCCTTCCTTTGGCCTTAGCCTTGGACCCGGAAGAAGCACCGCGAACAAACATAGCGGGTGTTTCCCTTGCTTTCTGCAAGGTGCCCTCTGCACTCCTCAACATGTTAAGAAGTTCTGAAAGTTCAACTTCTTTTCTTTGAATGTTGAAATTCAGAATAAGCTGGGCGTAGGTAGAAGGAAGGGACTGGAGAATCAAGTCTGTATAGAGCTTATTATACAAAGTCGTCCCAAGGTCTGCGAGCTCTTCAATATAGCCAATCATCTTTAGGACATGTTCTCCTACCGATGATCCGACGGCCAACCTCGCCCGAAACAAGTTCTTTGAGGTCTCGTATCTTGCTATACGAGATTGCTCTCCATAAAGTTCCTTTGTATGGAGAAATATGGCATCTACATCCATATCATCGTGCCTCCTCTGATGTTCATTATTCATCGAGGCAAGCACGATGCACTTGGCCTTCGCGCAATCTAACTCGCAGGTTTTGCGGATTTCCTGATCCGCATTACTGGATTTGGGACCAGGGACAGCAGGTGCCTTAGCGGTGAGGACATACCCCAATTTGTCATAGGTCAAAACCATTTTGACATTCCGCAGCCAATCTTTATAGTTTGGCCCTGTCAATATATTTTTCTTTAATAGTAACTTAAGGCCAGTCATGTTTTGGGTCGCTGCAATGAGAGAGAGCGGGAACACTTTAGCATGATGCTCTTGCAAGTTTAGAGTGGTTTTTAGTTTATCTAAACTGGATGGCTCCCACTGTTTCTCGAATCCCTTCTCAAACCAAAAAGGAAGAACTAGCCAGGACTATTCTCATTGTACAATACTTGCTTAACCGTTCAGCCAGGCCGGTGTCGGTACTTCAAGGGAGGTTTTCCAACGCTTTCGCGAAGTTCCTTAATTAAATAACCTCTTTTCTCTGGGGGCGTAGCCCCGCTGATACCTTTCTCGGCACCTACTTGGTTTATAGCATTGATCGTTAAGTGACGAATCTCCTGATGAGTAGCATATACTCACAGTAGGATCGGTATCCAAATATCATCGTGTGATAATGCTGAAGGAATCCTACCAACATTCATCACACTCCAAATGGTATGCATCTCTTTGCAAATTTCAGTTTCTTTAGAAATTCCCGATATAAATTTTTGCCCCATGCTCTTATGACCTTGGCGTTGGTCAAAATGTCATAAGTCACATGTCAAGTTCTACCCATCATTATCTTGTTAATTTGAACACATCCGTACATATCCTTGACGTTGGCCAAAATGATAATACGACTGTCCCAAACTAACTCATCTATCTATGCAACAAATGAATACCCAGCAGCTACCAAACACTATGCCTTGGCGTTGGTCAAAATACATAGCTTGAATACTGCTGAATACCCAAATGAAATGACGGAGGGCTACGAATGGTTTTGGCGAAACCGTAAACGTAGTGAACTTGATATGACCGAAGGAACATGATAGCTTTTAAAAGGAGTGGTTAAACCTCCGCAATTAAAAATATCTTCTGTTTTAAAAATAACCGAGTGGTTTCTTTTAAACTATTCCAACGATTCAACTTTGGTTTATTTTCTTTGCATTAATATAATGCGTCTCATCAATTAACCTATCATTGCAGAAAACAACGAAAATACGTCCTCTTATGCCATCTGCATTCGCCACTGGGTCCCGTCATCACCCGTTAGGTTACTTAACTAACGACAGAGCGGGGTTGGGCTAGCGCGGGTGTAAAACATAAATGACGTCTAAATAGCTATCATATATAGATATTGTACATTCGTCAGACGCAATAATAGGCATTCCAGATCACAGATGAACATTATTGGATATACAAGCAATCCGCGTTTCTTTTGAGCCTGCAACGAAAGACGGATTACACAGTTGTGATGAATAGCCATTACCCTATCCTAGACCCCTACGGGTACGGCAAACTACCCGGGAAGTACCCGAAGTGAAGCGGTCTCTCTCAACAACGTGAGTAGACCACTAAACACTTCAAAGTACCCGGTAGTTTGTGCACCCCACCTTGGGTCTATCCTAAGAGCAAAAACAGTAAAATGAAATAATACAACGGTGGCTACAACCGCAACCTGGATGAGCCCCGCAAAATAATATTACAACATATTACAATTACATCGAATGAATGAATATAGTAACACATCTCAAACTCCGGCTAATCATCACAACAATCCAATCAAGTTCATAATCACAAACAGTAAAATCATTACAGAAATGTGCAACCCCCTGCCAACCGACATACTAGCAGTTGGGGGAGGTTTACGAACACATTATACAGTTCACAGATATAATCTAATTAGCCAAATATCGTATAATTTCGATCGAGCAAACACATTAGATTCTACTCCAAAAACTTCTCTGTGCACCTGAGACTTGAGCAGAAAATAAACATTCCAGAAAAGACAAAAAACATCTCAGAAGAGTTGCTGGGGAAGATTGGGGTGAATCGGCTTCAACTCGGCCGCGGATCCGCGGCGGATCGCTTGGATCGGCCGCGGTTCCGCGGCTGTTTGGCCGATTCATGCACCCAATTTTCTCCAGTAATCTTATATTTCCCTGCTTGTATTTTTAGAGGTCCCTGAAAAATTTTTAGACCTCATTTTAAATTCGACAGAAACTTGGTGATTTCGATGTTTTTTCCGGTTCGTTTTGCGTTCGAAATTGTAACGACTTTGCTAATAAGTTAGTTATTGTTTAGCGAGGCTCCGATACCACTGTAAGTCGATGTACTACACCCCACGAGTTGCGGGGAGGCGGAAAAATGAAAAACAATCTTGTTCTTTGGATTAACATCGACTAACCGAAGAATCTTTGTTAAACTATAACTAACATATACATAGGAGTTGTTAACTACTATGAAAAGAGATTATACCTAGTGAACCTAGTCCTTCGTCTTTTCGTTATCCACCTCCTCCTCGGCCACCTCTATGTAATAGACGATCCACCCGAGAACTTCTATTCCAAGCTTCACCTCTAATCTTGAGGTAACTAGGTTTCTTTAGTTGCTAATCAAAGGCACCTAGGTGATATAGAGTGAGGTTATGGATTAATTAGTCTATCTAATCCTTGATCTCAGCACATGAGAGGAGAGGATTAGGGTTTGAAGAGAGAGCTTGAGGAGAGAGAAGGTGAGCATGAATTATGATGAAAATGTTTCACTTCTAATATATTATGAAGCATAAAGAAAATCAAATAAATAAATCTAAATGATTTATCATCATGCTTCATTTAATATATGCAATGAATCATCAAGTGGGTCATTAAGCATTAAATGCTTCATTAACTCACTTGAATGATTCATCTAATGAGTCACAAATGCATTTAATGTAAATGTCACCTAAACCCTCAAGTCACCATACTTCTAGAAGCTTCCCGCCAAATTACGAGAACGCCCCTCCTATCCGTGAAAATACGGAAAAACTTTAGACTGTATAAATCCAATAATCCGATACTAGAATCTGGCTTAAACCAAAGCCGGCTAGTAAAAACTGTCCGAACATCGTACGTGCGTAAACACACGTATGCGTCCGAACCCTTATCGTAAAACCATACGACCTCTATATCGTTTCGCGTGGAGCAAGGAAACTCTCTGTGTGGGACTCTAAAGACTCGACTACTACGCTGGCAGTGGGTTTAACCACATACCGCAAGCGGCACTAGCTGTACGTAACGGTCCCCAGGTAGATGTCGATAAGAAGGCCGATGAGGAAACTCATCCGAACTCCTACTGAGCCTGATGTGACAATCTCCATACAGTCCGGTCTGTTCGTCTAGGACTATCGCATATCCGTCGTAGGGGGCGGCAAGCGTCAGTCCCTTAAAAGCGGTATAAGTCGTGTCGGAGTGTAGCCCATTACACCTTGAGAAACTACTGGAATCTACCAGTAAATCTCGCTTGCCCTAGCCAGGGACTTTGCGTAATGGCTCTCTGACACAGCGCGATATCAACTCCCAATACCGGGAGAGACGAATCATGTCTAACCGCCACTGCCTCCAAGTGCTCGGGACTGCACCCAACTGCTACCTGTTTGCACGACTCCTTTGAGTCGTGGTAGGGTAGCAATCTAAGAACAGTGGGACACACTCGAGGCGAAGTAGCAGTGTCAAGTCTGCGGACTATGCTGTACTCATGTCACCTGGGAACTGTTAACTGACGACGGATATAATACCAACCATCAGTTCCCTGCGAGTCATGTCCGGTGTATCCGTAACCCAACGAACACCTGTATACTATCTCCAGTACGACGTACTGATGGCTGTGGGACAGACCATCTTCCCAACTAGGATGAGAAGCGTACACACTAGTCTACTCCGGAGTATCGATGACATGTCTCGATAATCCTACGACTAGGGACCTGAAAAAGGATGTGCTTGTAGACTACCCAGCCCCCACTAGTGTGGCTGCCATCACAACGCTGGTAGTCAAGCAAGATCCTAAGGACTCTATCAATACGTACACACATATTAAGATAGATAAAACCAAGTAGCATACTACCATGTTTAGCAAGACTGTTATATAACTGTGAATATCTCAAGCTTCCATTAAGTAATATACAAGCTAGTATGATACAATAATGGCCCCTAGGGCATATACACTAACACAAATTTGCAGGGGGCCCCGAGGAGGGCCAGCTTGTGCTTGCAGATCGGGTACCACGGTGGCCTGGTCGGCCTCTGTGGGCCCTTTCTTCTGGGTCTTGGAACATGTCATCCGCTACGTGTCCTGATCTCGCATCGCCAATATTGAGCATCATCAGTCCGGCTAATGATTGTTCTACAACATAGCTAAGCGAGTTGTCAATGATCCAAGAAAAAGAAGGCCGAGTTTGGGTAGGCAAGGGACGAACCATTTACGCAGAGATGATGTTGCGGATCTGACTTTGGGAAGTTATGGTATTGTTGTCAGAAGACTCAGAACTGCCCCCATTAATGTCTTTATGACGTTCAGTGTGATGAACAAAAGTCGATGGTCGATGGTGCAGCTTGTAATTTTCAAAGTTCAATGGTTTCAGCTCAAAACCCCTAAAATGATGATTATGTTCTGTAAAACTTGCCCAAAGAGAACACCAAACACAGAATTTCAGACTGAAGGTGCATAGTGGAGGTGTCCGTTCTAATCAACATATCAAACTACAAATTCGCATAATACAAAAAAAGGACGGGTCAAAAATTGATCATTGAATCCAACCGTCCCATGTCAATAAGATATTTAAGGTAAGCCCAACCATGCACTCACAAAATGTACCAAATACAGGAGAATTTACTTGCAACCTAGAAAAAGAAAGTTATAATTTCATGTTAATCAGGTATTGCACTGCAATCGGTCGCATATGTTAGAAATAGACCATCGATTAATTTCTCAAGACTTGAATAATTTCTGCTTTACGGTTCAACTAGAAGAGGAGGGGGGGGGGTAAGCTAAAAAAAATGCAGAGACCATACATCTCAGATAGTTTTATTTGCTTATCAACTCTATCCCTACGGGAGCAGGGAATAATAACAAGTTAAATTAAAGAAAATATGATGCCACTTACATCTTCTTTCTCCTCACGAATTTGACGCAACCTCTCTTCTTCAAGCCATTTGGCACGTTCAGCAAGCTTCTGCTTGTAAGCACTTGTTACAAACTTCTCCTTATCAGCAAAGAGGTGATCCTCTTTGCTTCTTTCTTTCAATATTCTCTTCTCATATACTATTTCATGTTCGCGTTCCCTTTCTTTTGCTTTTTGCATCAGTGTTTCTATATATTTGGACTGCAATGAGATTAGCAGTAAATTTGAAATTAGTTAGCATGCATATGACTAAGTAGAAAAATTAATAAGTAGAACAGGAAATTGTAATATAAAGTCATCCACATATCATACCTATCTTCCACTGTAACTAAAAATAAAGACACTAAAGGGCATTCAAGTATTTAACCAATACTTGTAACTGCAAAAACATCAATCATCATATAAAAATCTATCAATGACATATGAGATCTTAAGCGTCCCAAAAACATCACTCCCAAAAGACAAACACCAAAGCGCGTCCTGCGTGAGACGAAATAAGCAGCTAATACAGTAGCTGGCCTACGGCATAAAACAAAGAGAAGCTGGGATTTTTACATAAGAAAAGTGTCTATTGCGCGCTTTCAGTATCTTTTTTTGATTAAGTGTTCCTTTATAACTTTTTAATGCTACTAGCATCCATTGTAAACAGTTCAAAAGTTCAAACCCCGTTTGGTTTTTGAAGGCATGTAATAATAAGTTTGGTTTTTGTAGAGTTGTCCTTTCTTAAACTTGTGCAAGGAATTCCTAACACCACCTTGTTTGGCCTATATTTTGGAGTTGCGATGACTGAAATTATCACGACCCAAAATTTGAGACATGCCAAGTTATCTAAATTCGGTCTAATCTCATTTATCTCATTTCTTTCTTTCTTTCTTTCTTTTCGGTGGAGTTAAAAAAATTAAAGAGAATAGTTGCCCTTTTAACATAATATACCTTTCTCTCGGTCTTATCTTGAACCCGAGGGCGAGCAATCTTCTCCTTCATCTCATCATATACCCCGTCGTAGTCAAACACCGACGGATCCTCCTCCAATGCCTTTTTGTACTGTTCTTCAACCTATAATTTCCGAAAACAAACAATAATTGATTGATCAAAAACTGATATTAATTATATTCTCGGTTAAATTTCTACTCATCGACCAAACCCCTCAAAAAAGAACTCAAATTTTACAGTAAACAACTCAAATCAATATATAATTGGATTGTTTGCATTAGAGTTTTGGTTGATGACCAGAAGGGTACTTTGCCGCAATTCACCCTAAATGATTTCATACAATTAGAGTTTTGGGGGGGACCTTTTGAAGCGATTTGGTCTTGGCCGCTTGGCGAGAGATCTCCCTCTCTACAGCATCCTCGTCGTCGTCGTCGTCGTCTTTGAAAGCAGACGGCGGAGGAGGAACCGGAGGCTTCGAAGACGACTGCTTCTGCTTCTGCTGCGCCGGCGGAATTCGCAGCTGAAGCCCGTACTTCTTCATGCTTGTAGCTAACAAACTCCGAATTGGGGCTGAATTGGATTTTTTCCCCTTTTTTTTTTAAATCGCGAGATCAAGGGTTTTCGAATTGGGGGTGAATTGGATTTTTTATCTCTTTTTTTCTTTTGAAGGATTTTCGAATAAGGCGAGAACGAGGGTTATGTTGAGCGAAGAGGGGGAATTGGAAGGAGCAGGGGTCCTGCGGTCCCTCGTATGCTATTTTGGAGCTATTAACAACACACCGCAGGCACCCCAGTTTTACCTAAATTCTGGCCCTGGATTGAATATCACCAAATACAAACTCTAATATTTGGTTTCCTGCTATTTTGGTGTTTTGAAAGTATCCGACCACACATCACACGTGTAAAGCATGTGAAATACATCAACATCAAAGTCCCCTGATTTACATTGTTTGGTAACCGATCGTGACAGTTGATTTTAAGATAAAAAAAATTGGGCTAACAGGGAAGACTCGAGATACAAGAAGGGAAGAGGGTGAGAAGGGACAGCTGGAGAGAAGTTTCTGGACCTAACAAACTGGGCTAATAAGTTTTGTGTTGTTGAGTGCAAATGTAGTGGGCCATAACTAGGATCAACAAACGAATGCTATATTTGTCTTTAACAAGCCGAATTTAAGCTAATTCCGAAGAGCCATGGTTGGCTGGTGTCCGCCTCATTAAGTAAACAAGCCAATGTTTTGGCTTGTGTTCATTTCATTAATAAATGATCCGGGCTTGAACGAGTTTGTAGCGAGCGCAACACGTGCCGGCTCATTTGTTTACGGATCCTACATGTAACACAGAACTCAAGGGTGTCCACGCCTCTCCGTATTATTTTTTCAAGAAAAAACCCCAAAAATAGAGAGAGAAAATTGAAGTATTATGGTATTCATATAATAACCCACTTGATTTCACTTTAGATCTCAGAGAAAAAATTTATTGGAATGTTGACACATTAATTGTTTATGTGAGCATTTTTACTTCAAAGCCAAATTGGGCCTCAGGCCCTCAATGATAGATCAATAATTTTGGTGCTCGACCATTTTAAGATTTTAACCAGAAAATATTATAACTTTTGCATGGAGGCAATTTTTTTTCTAGAAATTTTTTTCTTGTTATAAAACTGATGATGCTCGATATCGGTGATCTTCCGGATCGTGACACGTGGCAGATGACGTGTCCGGAAGCTAGCAAGAAAGGACGAGGAACGGTACATCGGAAGAATACCTCGGGTCTGCAACCCATGGACGTAGCCAACCTTCTGCGGCCGTCCACACCACTCCTATGCCCGCCTTGCAAACAGCCGTTGGCTCGCCTCCGATCCCCTTGCACAATTGGCCTCCTCGGCCCTCTCAGCTCGCCTCTGGCCTATAGCAGAACCAAGATACCTCGGCCTCCCCGCCGAGCTTATCTTCCTCGGTCTCATCAACCGACCGACGGCACCAATCGCAGGCGCATCCGCCTCACCTCCGCGATTCTCGCCATGCGCGAGATATCCGCCGGCCACGTCCCGCGTTCCACGCCATCACGATCCCCCATTAACGAGCCTATCTCGCCATTAATGCGGGATCCCGCCTATCACGCGGGCGTAACGCCGGGAGCGTAACGGCTGCGTGATTCTCGCACCTGACTGCCTGTTGCCACCACTATATAAACCCATCTTGCAGACGGTTCAAGTAAGTCATTCTTTCCCCACTAGGCCGTTACTCTGCTCAAATATCCGGTCTAACTTGATCGTCGGAGGGTGCTCGGTGGTACAACCACCCCGGGACTTCCTTGCAGGTAGCTCGGCCTCAACCACCTCAAACCCATTGAGATCCGTACGCTTCAGGAGGCAACCTCCAACTCAATCTTAGCCGTCCACCATCGCCAACAGCAGATCTACGAAAGGTAACATCTGAAGGAGATCCATACCTCCATTAGCTGGCGCCGTCTGTGGGAACTTCTTGATTCCACTCAACAAAGTTCATATTCCGGTCTCAACTCAATGGCGAGCGATCGCCGCTACAATCCAAGCACTAGTCGCCGCCTCCCCCACAACTGAGGTGCGGACGAATCTCCTCCCCCGAACGCCATCAACGTCCTAGCCGTCCGGATAGATCGACTCGCGTCCGTCGTAGATGCGCTCGTCCGTGTCCAAATGGCAGGGCAATCTCCCCAGGTCGCCGCTCCCCCACCTCGGGACCGGGACCCCTATAGAGGGAGAGAAGACTTTGCTCGCGTTGGCACTGCCGACTACCGCCTCGCTGCCTCCCACGGCCGCAGATCACCCGGGCCAACATATTCTATGACCTGCTGGACGCCCCACAGTTCAACACCGAGGTTCGTCGCCAGAGCGCCTCGCCCCGAGCCCCATCGTGCCCCTGTCCCTCCCGAGGAGGTGTCGGTCAGCTTGCCTGCGCCCAGGCATAACCCACACCCTTCTCTCGATGGGGTCGCACGGACGGGACTCGTCACGGCAGCTCGAAGACTACCTCGCCAGGGGACCTAAGGAACCTCATCGAAAGGAACCGGGGACCATCAAAAATCATGGTCACGTCGGCGGGGGTACGTTGAGTACCTGCAAGACTCAGCACCCCACGCCGGCCGTGGAGGCCAACAGCCGTCCGAGGAAGAAGGACAGGGATCGAAGCCCTCACCAAGAGGCAACTGGGCAGCAACCCTGCTCGGTCCATCCTTAGCAAGCCTCTTGCGGCCCCTTCCGCGCTAAGGATCGAAGCCCTCACCAAACGGCAACCGAGCAGCTCCCCTGCTCGGTTATCCCTGGCTGGTAGTTCCCTACCCCACAACGCCAGGGATCGAAGCCCTCACTAGGAAGCAATCGAGCAGCTACCCTGCTCGGTTATCCCTGGCTGGTAGTTCCCTGCCCCACAACGCTAGGGATCGAAGCCCTCACCAAGAGGCAACCGAGCAGCTACCCTGCTCAATTATCCCTGGCTGGTAGTTCCCTACCCCCACAACGCCAGAAATCGAAGCCCTCACCAAGAGGCAACCGGGACCGCCCTTGCTCGGTTATCCCTGGCCGGTAGTTCCCTACCCCGCAACGCTAGGGATCGAAGCTCTTGCCAAGAGGCACCGGGCAGTAACCCTGCTCGGCCTGTCCTTAAGGATCCAAGTCTCCAAGAGGCACCGGGTAGCAACCCTGCTCGGCCAGTCCTTAGCAGGCCTCTTACGGCCCCTCCCGTGCTAAGGATCAAAGCCCTCGCCAAGAGGCACCGGGTAGTAACCCTGCTCGGCCCGTCCTTAAGGATCCAAGCCCTCGCCAAGAGGCACCCGGGCAGCAACCCTGCTCGGTCCATTCTTAACATGCCTCTTACGGCCCCTCCCGCGCTAAGGATCAAAGCTTTCACTAAGAGGCAACCGAGCATCTACCCTGCTCGGTTATCCCTGGCGGGTAGTTTACTACGCCATAAGGCCAGGGATCTAAGCCCTCGCCAAAAGGCAACCGGGCAGCAATCCTGCTCGGTCCATCCTTAGCAGGTGTAACAACCCTAAATTTCCTATACAAGTTTTTACAAAAAAAAAATTCAAAAATCCATAAAGGGGTATTTATTGCCTGAGCACAAGACTTAAGTAATTAATTAGCAATTTAATTACAAGAAAGAGCTTGTAGCTCATTGGTAATACCTTGCATTGCTGAACCAAGCCACCAGAGTTCAAATCTCATGCCCTACATTATTTTTAATATTTATTTGTTTTAAATTTTATAGAAGCCCAACAGTCCACACGAGATAACTCCTAAACTTTCTACTAAACCTGAAAAACTGAGCCTACACCTCGAGACCCCCTACCTCCCAACCTGGCGACTCGGCCCAACTCGGCCGAGTCGGCCGGCGGACCGGCCGGACTCGGCCGGACTGCCAAGTCCCCAACACCCAGTTTGTGTCTCTTGGCCTCCCCTACCCCCCTGCATACTTCAATTACTCAGATCGTTTCCAGAGAGCCCATTAACACTCATTTACTCCATTTTTAATACATTTTTCCTACATTTTTACATTTTTTAAAATTAAAACTCTACACCTACCCTAACCCTAACCTAACCCTATAAATACACCCCTACCCCCTATCCTCTAATCCCAAAATTCTGAGCCAACTCTCTCAAAATTTTCAATAAACTTGTGTACGTTGAAAACGAGCACGAGGCGAAGCTCCAGCGATTTCCCGGTGGAACTTCCGGCGATCGTTCTAGGAACCCCAGCGACGAAGCAACACACCGGCGATTCTTCTACTTCCCTCTCACTCTTCTTGTTTTCTCAAACCCGTAAGTCCCTTTTTCTATCTCTCTTTTCTATTCTAAAAAAAATACGAATTTACAAAACCCGACGGAATTGGAACAAATCCGATTTCCGATTCGGTTTCCTATAAAATTCCACTTCTCACTAATACAATCATACGTAGACTTCCTCATGTTAACTATTAAACACTAATCAAATAAATTGATCAAGTTTCATTACATAAAATGATAGCTATTTCCATTCATCGTATTTTTCACTTAAATACCACATTGTTTCAATTATACATTTAACTTCATTAAACCTTGCTATATCTTTAAGTAGATCACGAGGTAACGACCTACCTCCTTACACACTCACATGTAAACATAGTACAATAATCTTGGGAATTTAGAAAACGAGGAAACAAAAAATTTCATTTAAATACCCTTATTTAATAAAACCATTTCTAAAAGATTTAGTATTGATACATCTTTGAGCTAATAAAAAAATATCTAGACTCAGCCAATTAAGGGGTGTCGCAATCATTAGGACGGAAGAAGATTGTGGGCATTCAGTCGTTTATCTAAACCTGATTTTGTGATGTCTAGGCTAGACAAGTGAGAAAGGTAACTTTAAAAGGCCCGTCTCACGGTGATTCGTGAGCGGATCCCTCCTTTCTTCACTTGTACTTATCTGGCCACAATTGACGGTGAAGAGGTGATTTGAGAGATATCTCACAAATTGTCGCTTTGGGAGACCCTAGAACCTAGAATACGGAAAATCGACATTTTTACAAATAAATACCATAATTAATAAAACCGTTTTTTCTTAATGATTAGTATTTATACAAATCTTTGCAAAGCGCCGCTACAACCCATTTGAGGAACCCGTTCGGGATGGTGCGGATTATCGCACATCCTCGGGTTTAGTAGTGCGAGATTCAGACCTCCGCAAGGAGCATTCGGTCTCGAAAGATTTAAAATACGACATCTTAAGAAAACGAGATTTCTAGAATATTATATATATATACAAAAATTATTTTTCATATAACTATATGTATAACATGAACATATCTATTTTTAGTATTATAAATATTCTATCTTTTTCTAAAAATATCACAAGATTCATTTTACACTAAAATACCATGAAAATCAATATTTCAAATAAATATCATTTATTATGAAAATAGGATATTTTCACTAGAAATATCACAAAATAAAATTTACACTCATTACAACTATAAAGACGAATAATAAATACTTGGGGTGTATCTTGAAAACTATATAAAAGTATTTTTACATAAAACCCCTTCAAGTTCTATAAATCGTCCTAAGGACCTTAGTAAATATAGGTTTAAGAAGTGAATCTTAAGCCTCAGGGAGCCAGAGATATGGGTGCTTGCCTATCTAAGGTAGAAAATTAACAAACGGTGTTACCGATAACATCAAAACAATCAGGACTTCAATTTACTTTTATAATTGTCTGACTCGGGTTTGAGTCTGATTATAATCTGACTTGAATATGATTCAAGTACCATCTACAATCTACAATATTACAATTCAACATGAATACATGAATCCAGTTATCAATCTATACAACTTGACTGAACCGAACCATGGATATACATTCCATTTACATGATTCTACAGTTATTTCATTTACATGATTATACAGTTATATCCGTTTACTGATATCATGGTTTTGGTCAGTCATCCAACTATACAATCTATACAATACAATACAACAATGCAATCTAAACACTACGGGGGTTTAAGGGGTAGATTGGTACGGAAGGTGTTAAAAGTGGCACGAGACAGTAAGATTAAAACACCTAACCTATATTCCGTTGCTGTTGTACCGTGGCTTAACGGTTCTTTGTACATTCCGTTTGCCCTGGTCTCTAGCATATAGAGACCCCTCTCGTATACACTGGCATCCTTCTGTACCAAGCTACAAACAACAGTGTTAAAACAACATTATTACAATATAATATAACTGTAAAAGATATTTTCTTATTTTTTCTTTTCTATTCATCCTTTATCTTTGGGACTTACCGAGCAACCTGTTCGCTGACGACATTCTCTTTCTTTCTTCTTTGAATGTCGTCAGGTGATCTGGACTTACCTGAGATAGAGCCAACTGCAGAAGACTTGGATCAATACAGCGAAGACCCTGAGCTCTAGATATTGTACATTTTCTATTCAGTATCTTTAATTTACTGTTATGCCATTGTTTAGGCATCGCTTTTATTTCAGTTGTAATTCCTTTTCATGCATTGTACAAAAGAATGTTATTAAATAAAGTTGTTGTTCAGTTTATATCTCTTGTCTCTTGTGATTACTTTTATATTGCTTAGATACGCTTAGCGTATTTACTTCACAGTAAATACGTAGCGGACCAGTCGCGTCCCCTTCGCCAGATACCGGGAAGCGGGGCGTGACAGCAGGCCTCTTGCGGACCTTCCCGTGCTAAGGATCGAAGCCCTCACCAAGAGGCAACCGGGCCCGCCCTTGCTCGGTTATCCCTGGCTAGTAGTTCCCTACCCCGCAACACCAGGGATCGAAGCCCTCGCCAAGAGGCAGCGGGCAGTAACCCTGCTCGGCCCGTCCTTAAGGATCCAAGCCCTCGCCAAGAGGCACCAGGCAGCAACCCTGCTCGGCCCATCCTTAGCAGTCCTCTTACAGCCCCTCTCGCGTTAAGGATCAAAGCCCTCGCCAAGAGGCACCGTACAGTAACCCTGCTCGGCCAGTCCTTAAGGATCCAAGCCCTCGCCAAGGGGCAACCGAGCAGCTCCACTGCTCGGTCCATCCATAGCAGGCCTCTCACAGCCCCTCCCGCGCTAAGGATCGAAGCCCTCGCCAAGAGGCAACCAGGCAACTACCCTTCTCGGTTACTTCTGGCTGGTAGTTCCCTACCCCACAACGTCAGGGATCGAAGCCCTCACCAAGAGGCTGCCGAGCAGCTACCCTACTCGGTTATCCATGGCCGGTAGTTCCCTACCCCATAATGCCAGGGATCGAAGCCCTCACCAAAAGGCAACTGAGCGATTACCCTGCTCAGTTATCCCTGGTTGGTAGTTCCCTACCCCACAATGCCAAGGATCGAAGCCCTCACCAAGAGGCAGCCGAGCGGCTACCCTACTCGGCTATCCTTGGCTGATAGTTCACTACCCCACGACGCCAGGGATCTAAGCCCTCGCCAAGAGGCAACTCAGAAACTTCACTGCTCGGTCCATCCTTAGCAGGCCTCTTACGATCACTTCCGTGCTAAGGATCGAAGCCCTCACGAAGAGGCAACCGAGCAGCTACCCTGTTCGGTTATCCCTGGTCGGTAGTTCCTTACCCCACAACGCCAGGGATCGAAGCCCTCACCAAGAGGCAGCCGAGCAGCTACCCTGCTCGGCTATCCCTGGCTTATAGTTCACTACCCCACGACGCCAGGGATCTAAGCCCTCGCCAAGAGGCAACCGGGAAGTAACCTTGCTCGGTCCATCTTCAGCAGGCCTCTTGTGGCCCCTCCCACGCTAAGGATCGAAGCCCTCACCAAGAGGCAACCGGGCTCGCCCTTGCTCGGTTATCCCTGGCTGATAGTTCCCTACCCCGCAACGCCAGGGATCGAAGCCCTCACCAAGAGGCACCGGGCAGTAATCCTGCTCGACCCGTCCTTAAGGATCCAAGCCCTC
The DNA here is from genome assembly GCA_030015575.1 of Agapanthus africanus. Classification (NCBI taxonomy): domain Eukaryota; kingdom Viridiplantae; phylum Streptophyta; class Magnoliopsida; order Asparagales; family Amaryllidaceae; genus Agapanthus; species Agapanthus africanus. The sequence goes on from CM057347.1 coordinate 444,498,564, forward strand.
GCTAAGAGGCACCGGGCAGCAAACCTGCTCGGCCCGTTCTTAGCAAGCCTCTTACGGCCCCTCCCGCGCTAAGGATCAAAGCCCTCGCCAAGAGGCACCGGGCAGTAACCCTGCTCGGCCCGACCTTAAGGATCCAAGCCCTCGCCAAGAGGCAACTAGACACACCCTTGCTCGGTCCATCCTTAGCAGGCCTCTTGCGGCCCCTCCCGCGCTAAGGATCGAAGCCCTCACCAAGAGGCAACCGGGCTCGCCCTTGCTCGGTTATCCCTGTCTGGCAGTTCCCTACCTCGCAACGCCAGGGAACGAAGCCCTTACTAAGAGGCACCGAGCAGTAACCCTGCTCGGCCGGTCCTTAAGGATCCAAGCCCTCGCCAAGAGGCACCGGGCAGCAACCCTGCTCGGACCGTCCTTAGCAGGCCTCTTACGGCCCGTCCCGCGCTAAGGATCAAAGCCCTCACCAAGAGGCACCGAACAGTAACCCTGCTCGGCCCGTCCTTAAGGATCCAAGCCCTCGCCAAAAGGCAACTGGGCAGCAACCCTGCTCGGTCCATCCTTAACAGGCCTCTTACGGCCCCTCCCGCGCTAAGGATCGAAACCCTCACCAAGAGGCAACCGAGCAGCTACCCTGCTCGGTTATCCCTGGCTGGTAGTTCCCTACCCCTCAATGCCAGGGATCGAAGCCCTCACCAAGAGGCAACTGAGCGGCTACCCTGCTCGGTTATCCCTGGCTGGTAGTTCCCTACTCCGCAATGCCAGGGATCGAAGCCCTCACCAAGAGGCAGCCGAGCGGCTACCCTGCTCGGCTATCCCTGGTGTTGGGGTCAAAAATTGCACCCCGGTTGACCAAGTCAAAGTCAAAGTCAACCCCAAGCTAAGTGAGCTCAAGCCCAGATCAAGTGGGCCCATGCCCAAGTCGAGCCCGAACATGAAGCGACTGGCCCCCCTATGCAAACAAGAAATCATGTAATAAATAATTTTTATGTAATTTTTTATGCAGGAATGGGCATAAAGCCAATTTTTTGTAAGCTCATGGCTTATGTGCAAAGGAAATGGCACATGAGCCATGGGATGGGCAAAATGCCATTTTTTGTAAAGCCCAAAGGGCTATATGCAAATATATAAGCCTATAAAAAGCAACTTGATGATGAATAAAGGATATACTTTTCATTCTCTTCAAAATCTAGGGTTTGTGCCTCTTTCCCCTTTCTGAAGGTTCTAAACCTTCTTCTTCTTTAAGAATTAAATCAAGAGTTTAAACTCTTATTTTTCCAAAACTAAATAGTTTTTCACCACAAAACCCACAAAGGAGAACTCAGATCATCTATCAGATCTCAGAAAGGATAGATTTTTAAAATCCCATACTTCTTGATCTTCATGATCCGGCCAACAAAGGAAGAAGAAAGAGACCCATCTCCAGAAACCCCAATTTGGGGAAGATCCAGGGCTCAAGCCCCCTTCACCAGCTTCAAAATATCTTAGGAGTTTAACTCCTCACACACACACACACACACACAAAATAATAAGTGTTCCTTTCTGGGAGTACAACTCCCATTGCAGGGACCGAGTCCCTTTTGCCTCCCAAAGCGCGAGTGCCCATGCGCTCAAAGCGCTAGCGCTCTTGCGTCCGGAGCGCTAGCGCCCAAAACGCTAGCGGCCAAACGCCCACGTGCCTGGCACGTGGGGCGCTAGCGCTCTTGCGCTCAGAGCATGAGCGCCCACCTGCCTGGCACGTGGGGCGCTAGCGCTCTAGCGTTCAGAGCTCTGGCGCTCTTGCGCTCAGAGCTCTGGCGCCCAAAGCGCCAGCGCTAGCACCCTGGCGCTTTCTCCCACGCATCCTTTGGATGCCCTTTCCCTCTTATATATATATATATATATATATATATATATATATATATATAGACACACACACACATACTTTACACTAAATATACCTCCCCCGTTAGAAAAAATTTCTAACGGGGCGCTGCCCCGCACCCCGCAAGGGGGCTGCTAGCCCCCTTGACCCCCAGCCCGCTATCCGGGTAGCGGGACCACCGTAAAAACTCTGCAGGACCCCCGATATATCCAAAACCCCTTAAGAACACAACACTGCACATTGAGTTCGCATGACCAGTTTAACCTGTCAATCGGAGGTTCTCTCGCTCCAAAGGCGAGGGGTAATTAACGGTAGCTTAGTCCGCGGCTACCGGAGATCCAGATCCCCACAATCAATAAACCCCAGCCTACCCTAGGCAGGAGGAATCTGTAATGCGCCTGACAAGCGTGCGCGTATTCCCATCTCAATAGGGTGACGAAAAACACCCTACAGATTCTGGCACGCCCGGTGGGCCTTTTCTCTCCTCCCATATTTCGGGTTAAACGTTCATGCGAACTCAATCAATATACATATCTATATTTATACTAAAATAATGCTCTTTCATGTAGGTTTTCAAGCAATCACTTCTCAACGATGTCTCCAAAGATGAACTCAGCTCTCGGCACGACTCCCATCTCCTACACGATGAAGATGGATGCCAGGACGGTCCTCCCGGCGAGTCTCGGGCAACAGTGGGAGGAGCCGCCGCAACCATTTAGCTCTATTCTGTTCGTGTCAGCTAACGCCGTCCCTACTCTCCAAGCTCCGGTAGCTGACAAACTGGACTCGAAAAGCAAGATGTCAAATGTGGTGGTCTCGAAGGCACCACTACCCAAAAGCATGTGGTTGTTCGAACAACTTTCCTTGGCCCCAGCTGGGGGCAAGGCCATCAACACCAACAAAGCAACAGGGCGTCTCGAGCAAGCTCCACCGGTGCTCCTGACAACCGCTCGATCGGGTGTCTTCTCTAAGCTCCCCGTCGATCGACTCACGATGGCTTCCTGGACGACGGATGCCGGTCAAGCCCTCAAAATCGAGATGCTAAGGCAGAAAAGGCTCAGATACAGAGCCAACAAAAGGGATAGGGCTCCGGCCATGTTAAAATTTATGAATTTCCAAAGCCCGGATCGCTCCTCGAAACCAGCTGCCGGTGATGAAAGGACGGCTGAATATGTTATCCACACCATCTACATGGTGGGCACGCGTCCCAGCGACAACCTTCGCAGCAAAAGTAAGGATGGGGCACCACATCTTAAATCCAATATGGTGTAAATATAGCCATCACTTCCCAAGACCAGCATCCTCCGGAGGGTGATGAAAATCCTCCCAGTGAGGCTGATAGGCAGAGAGATCCATCGGTTCATGAGGAGTCGGGCTCGGAAAGCGAAGAAAAGCCGACTTTCCGCCCCAGGACCGCGGAGCAAGAGCTGCTTCAAGAGCTCCGAAAGCAGCTCAGAAACAAAGACAAGGAGATGCCCAAACTCTACTCCAAATTGACGACTTGACGAATGTCGTGATGCAGCTCACGGCCCGACTTGCCTCTCAGCCGCCCAATCAAGCGCAGGGCTCTGCTCATGAACCGGGAAACGGTGTCCCAAAGCAGCCGACGCCTATTCCCTCAAATCCAAAAGTGGGCGAACCGCATGAAAATCAGTCGCATCCTATCTCAGGAAATATCTTGGCTACCGATGACAGTAGCCCGCTAACTCAAGATCAAATCATGGATTTGGTTGCCAACAAAGTCAAAACATTGGTAGCTGAAGCCGAAGCACAAAAAGATGTTAGCAGTAGCGGGAGACCATATCCTGCTCAGTATGATTTAGTAGAATTTTCTAGCGGCTATGTCATCCCTAAATTCGGAAGAATCGATGGGACGGGAAATGCGAATCAGCACCTCGCCCACTTTAAAGCCTCATGCGGGAATACTGAGGGCAATGATGCGCTTCTCATCCGCCAGTTCGTTAATAGCTTGGCCGACGTTGCTTTCGACTGGTACGCGAGCATACCGGATGGCTCCGTCACAACTTTCGTCCAAATGGAATCTCTGTTTCGGCAGAGGTTCATGAGCGTCAGCGACAAGATCACCATTGCCGACCTCGTAAGGACCAAGCCAAAAAACAACGAAAGCAGCACGGATTTTATAACCCGATGGCGCAATATCTCCGTTAAATGTGAACCGCCGATAGAGCAGGACCAATCTGTCAGTCTCCTTGTCGGAAATCTCAACAATTGGATGGCCCCGTTTCTATGCACCGCGGGTCTCAAAACATTCCAAGAGCTGACCAGGAAAGTTCAGATGCTGGAGCGCTCAAAGCAGGAGTCCTCCTCAGATTCCCAAAATAACAATAGGTCCTGGAGAAACCGAAAGGACGATAATTGCAAAGGCGGAAATCCCGACGATTCTGAATCTTTCAACACTTCGGCTAACCGAAATAAGCGAGGGATGAGCGGGCCTAGTGCCAACCAGCCTTGAAAGCCAGTGTTCGGAGAGGGAGGAGAATCTCCACTGAAAGAGAAGCTAGATAAGGTCTATTCCTTCAGAAGGGATAAAATCCGTAAAATATTCAAAGACGCCCTGAGGAACGGTCTACAACTGCCAGAGTCAAAAAGACCGCAGGAAGCGAATATGACTGACGACCCCAAATACTGCCCCTATCACAGAGTGATAGGTCATGCCATTGAGGACTGCTTCGTCTTCAAAGATTGGGTCGAAAAGCAATACAAGGCAGGAGAGATAGAATTGTCTAAAGGCGTGTTAATAAAACAGTCCAGCTGCGACCGCCAATTTCATACAAACGGAGACCGAAGTTCTTCGTGAAACTGATTCTCTCAGACATCTGCCTTTCTCTGAAAACAATCGACCACCACGTCATTAAACTGGGAACAATCGACCTCTAAGTCGTTAAACTGGGAAGTAAAAAAAATGTGTAAATAAAAAAATCTGTAAATAAAAAGAAAAAAAAAAGAAAAGCCGAAATGATGGGGCAACTCGCAATAAAAATCAGCGAGTAAAATAAAGATGAAAAATAAAGCTGAAATAAAATGGCAACCGCGAATAAATAGCCGAAATGATAGGGCAATCGCGACCTTCGCGATAAGAAAAGCTGAAATGATAGAGCAATCGCGGTAAAACAAAAAAAAATGCAAAAACAAAAAAACAAAAAAAACGGCGAATGATGAGTCGCTCCTGGTACCATATTCCAGTGCAGCGATGCAGACGCCAACCAAAATCCAATTTTCCAAAATTCTCCAGCCCTACGGTTGGTTCCCAGGTTGACTACCGTATACAATCCACGGGCTCAAATAATTCTCATCATGCCCATACCCCACCGCAATCACCAGTCCAGCGGCCGGTCTCCGCCCTTGGAATTATGCTCCATTGGGAAGACCCACTCATGTATCCTCACGATACATGAGGAGAACAAACCTTCGTGGGATCCTTACGACTCACAAAGGAAAAGCACACTTAGAAGTCTTCACGACTCCTAAGGAGAAAATACACCTTCGGGATCCTTACGACTCGCAGGGAGAAAATGCTTTTATGGGACCCTCACGGCCTATAAAATTGAAAAGCCTTAGGTGATAGGGATCTAAACCTGTCTCCTAAGCCATCGCTTCCCAATAGGCAATGGCGAATGATGAGTCGCTCCTGGTACCATATCCCAGTGCAGCGATGCAGACGCCAACCAAATTCCAAATCTCATACCCCAACGGCAAATGATGAGTCGCTCCTGGTACCATATTCCAGTGCAGCGATGCAGACGCCAACAAAGCCCCAAAATTTTTCCGGCCCTACGGTCTGGATCATACATCCTGCAAAACCGTATACAATCCACGGGCATAAAACGATCCCAATCTCTCCTAAGTCCTACCGGCGAAACCACATTCAAAGTCCCACCGGCGATGAAGATTCAGAAAAAAAAGGGTATATCCACAAGCAAAATGGGCACGGATGAAAACCCGAAAGGGCTCCGTGAGTAAAAACAGTAGGACTGCCGGCGAGTTTGTGAAAACCCGAAAGGGCGCAAACTTGTGAAAAAGAGATGAAATGCACCCGCAAAGTCCTCTCGACTTTGTGAGGAGAAAATTCCCGTCTGAGATCCTTACGACTCACAAAGGAGCAACACACTTGGGGGTCCTCACGGCTCCTAAGGAGAAAATACACCTACGGGATCCTTACGACCCGTAGGGAGAAAATGCTTTGTGAGACCCTTACGGCTCACAAAATTGAAAAGTCTTAGGTGATAGGGACCTAAAACCTGTCTCCTAAGCCATCGCTTCCTGATAAGCAAGCGCAAATGATGATTCGCTCCTGGTACCATATTCCAGCGTAGCGATACTGATGCCAAGCAAAAACCAATTCCCAAATCCTCTCGAGGCAAATGATGAGTTGCTCCTGGCATTATTCCACTACAACAATGCAGATGCCAAACAAAAACCGAAATCCTCAAATCCACTCATGGAAAATGATGATTCGCTCCTGGTACTATATTCCAGTGTAGCGATGCTGATGTCAACCCAAATCAAATCAAACCAACAACCTCTGTGGCGGAATCATGCTCCGTCCCAGAATTTACCCCGTGTCGAAATCATGCTTCGCCTTGGGATATCTACCTTCCTTGCCGGTATTATGCTCCGCCTCGGAATCAAATCAACCAACCAGCTCTGCGTCGGAATCATACTTCGTCTCAGAGTGTACCCCGCGTCAAAATCAAGCTTCACCTCGGTGTATCTGCCTTCCCTGTCGAAATTATGCTTCATCTCGGAATCAAGTCTGCCAACAAGCTCTGCGCCAGAATCATGCTTCGTCTCAGAGTGTACACCGTGTCGAAATCATGCTTCGCCTCGGCGTATCTGCCTTCCCTGTCGGAATTATGCTCCGTCTCGGAATCAAGTCAACCAGCAAGCTCTGCGTCGGAATCATGCTTCGTCTTAGAATATGCACCCCGTGTCGAAATCAAGCTTCGCCTCGGATTTTCTGCTTTCCCTATCGGAGTTAAGGTCCGCCTCGAAATCAAGTCAACCAGCAAGCTCTGTGTCGGAATCATGCTTTGTCTCAGAACGTACCCCGTGTCGAAATCATGCTTCGCCTCAGAGTATTTGCCTTCCCTGTCGGAATTATGCTGCGCCTGGGAATCAACCTCTGCATCAAAATTATGCTTCAGTCAGAATGTCTGCCGCTCTTCGGAATGATGCTCCGATCCATGGAATCATACCCCGCTCTTCGGAATGATTCTCCGATCTCTGGAGTCATGATCCTCTCTTCGGAATAATGCTCCGATCTTTGGAATCATGTTCCGCGCTTCGGAATGATGCTCCGATCTTTGGAATCATGCTCCGCGCTTTGGAATGATGCTCCGATCCTTGGAATCATGCTCCGCTCTTCGGAATGATGCTCCGATCCTTGGAATCATGCTCCGCTCTTCGGAATGATGCTCCGATCCTTGGAATCATGCCTCTACTCTTCGGAATTATGCTCCAACCTTGGAATTATGCTCCGCAAATCGGAATGATTCTCCGATCCCCGGAATCATGCTCCCCGAGGGATACTCCGACCCTGGAATTATGCTCCGCAAATCAGAATGATGCTCCAATCCCCGGGAATCATGCTCCCCGGGATGATACTTCGCCCCTGGAATGATGTTCCACCTCGAAGTCCAACTTCAAGATCCATCAATTTCGTGCACTCAACTCATGCATGCGGTGTGCATTCATTGATGGGGGGCACTTTGTTGGGGTCGAAAATTGCACCCCGGTTGATCAAGTCAAAGTCAAGGTCAACCCCAAGCCAAGTGGGCCCATGCCCGGGTCGAGCCCGAACATGAAGCGGCTGGTCCCCCTATGCAAACAAGAAATCATGTAATAAATAATTTTTATGTAATTTTTTATGCATGAATAGGCATAAAGCCAATTTTTTGTAAGCCCATGGCTTATGTGCAAAGGAAATGACACATGAGCCATGGGATGGGCAAAATGCCATTTTTTGTAAAGCCCAAGGGGCTATATGCAAATATGTAAGCCTATAAAAGGCAACATGATGATGAATAAAGGATATACTTTTCATTCCCCTCAAAATCTAGGGTTTGTGCCTCTTTCCCCTTTCTGAAGGTTCTAAACCTTCTTCTTCTTTAAGAATTAAATCAAGAGTTTAACACTTTCTTTTCCAAATTTAAATAGTTTTTCACCACAAAACCCACAAAGGGGAACTCAGATCTTCCATCAGATCTCAGAAAGAATAGATTTTTAAAATCTCATACTTCTTGATCTTCAAGATCCGGCCAACAAAGGAAGAAGAAGGAGACCCATCTCCAGAAACCCCACTTTGGGGAAGATCCGGGGCTCAAGCCCCCTTCATCAGCTTCAAAATATCCTAAGAGTTTAACTCCTCACACACACACACACACACACACACACAAAATAATAAGTGTTCCTTTCTGGGAGTATAACTCCCATTGCAGGGACTGAGTCCCTTTTGCCTCCCAAAGCGCGAGCGCCCTTGCGCTCAAAGCGCTAGCGCTCTTGCGCCCGGAACGATAGCGCCCAAAGCGCTAGCGGCCGAGCGCCCACGTGCCTGGCACGTGGGGCGCTAGCACTCGAGTGCCCACGTGCCTGGCACGTGGGACGCTGGCGCCCAAAGCGCTAGCGCTAGCTCCCTGGCGCTCGAAGCGTTGGCGCTTTCTCCCACGCATCCTTTGGATGCCCATTCCCTCTTTTATACACACACACACACATACACACACTTCACACTAAATATACCTTCCCCGTTAGAAAAAATTTCTAACAGGGCGCTGCCCCGCACCCCACAAGGGGGCTGCTAACCCCCTTGACCCCCAGCACGCTATCCGGGTAGTGGGACCCCCGTAAAAACTCTGCGGGGCCCCCGATATATCCAAAACCCCTTAAGAACACAACACTGCACATTGAGTTCGCATGACCAGTTTAACCCGTCAATCGGAGGTTCCCTCGTTCCAAAGGCGAGGGGTAATTAACGGTAGCTTAGTCCGCGGCTGCCAGAAATCCAGATCCCCATAATCAATAAACCCCAGCCTACCCTAGACAGGGGGAATCTGTAATGCGCCTGACAAGGACGCGCGTATTCCCATCTCAATGGGGTGACGAAAAACACCCTACACCTGGCTGGTAGTTCCCTACCCCGCAACGCCAGGGATCGAAGCCCTCACCAAGAGGCAGCCGAGCGGCTACCCTGCTCGGCTATCCCTGGCTGGTAGTTCCCTACTTCGCAACGCCAGAGATCGAAGCCCTCATAAAGAGGCAGCCGAGCGGCTACCCTTCTCCGCTATCCCTGGCTGGTAGTTCCCTACCCCGTAATGCCAGGGATCGAAGCCCTCACTAAGAGGCGGCCGAGCGGCTACCCTGCTCGGTTATCCCTGGCTGGTAGTTCCCTACCCCACAATGCCAAGGATCGAAGCCCTCACCAAGAGGCAGCCGAGCGGCTACCCTGCTCGGCTATCCCTGGCTGGTAGTTCCCTACCCCGCAACGCCATGGATCGAAGCCTTCACCAAAAGGCAGCCGAGCGGCTACCCTGCTCGGCTATCCCTGGCCGGTACTTCCCTACCCTGCAACGCCAGGGATCGAAGCCCTCACCAAGAGATAGCCGAGCGGCCATCCTACTCGGCTATCCCTGGCTGGTAGTTCACTACCGCACGACGCCAAAGACCTAATCCCTCGCCAAGAGGCAACCGGGCAACAACCTTGCTCGGTCCATCCTTAGCAGGCCTCTTGTGGTCCCTCCCATGCTAAGGATCGAAGCCCTCACCAAGAGGCAACCGGGCTCGCCCTTGCTCAGTTATCCATGGCTGGTAGTTCCCTACCCCACAACGCCAGGGATCGAAGCCCTCGCCAAGAGGCACCGGGCAGAAACCCTTCTCGGCCCGTCCTTAAGGATCTAAGACCTCACCAAGAGACGACTGAGCAGCTTCACTGCTCGGCCTATCCTTTGCAGGCCTTTTATGGCCCCTCCCGCACTAAGGGTCAAAGCCCTCGTCAAAGAACCCCGAGCAGCAACAACGCTCGTCCAATTCTTTGGAAAGCACCAACCTTCTTGCAACAAAGGTTCCTCCACGCTATTCAAGTAAACGATCACCATATAGACTCCGGGGGATGAAGGAAGCCGACCTTCTTTCACAGCGGTTAATCAACAAGCACTCGAAGGGCGATCGTTATCTAAAACAACGGCCATCGACCTGTGGCCTAGCGCTTGATCGATGACAAAACTATCAAGCTCAAGTACTCATGCAGGAAAAGCATTGTCACGCAGAAGGAAAAAGACTAAGTTTCATTCAAACTTCCAAAATCTTTTACAGGTATTCTGGGCTCCCCAGCCTTACCAAATTGCCCGAAGGCTTAAAAAAAGAAAGAGAAAAAGGAAAAGCCAAAAAGTTCAGGCCGCAAGCCCCGCCTAGACCTCACCTTCCTCGGTACCATCCCCAGGAGCCGGGTTTCCGCTTCAGCAACAGCCCCTCCTTCATCACCATCTGCCGGAGGCATGCCAACCGAAAGTGGGACCCGAGCGCGGAGCTCACCGTCGGCAAACTTTGGAAACTGCGCTGTTTCCCCCAATCAGAGCAAAGCTCTGTTTGAATTTCAAAAATTCAAAAATATTGAAGCAACGCTTCAAATCCCGTGAGCTGCGCGCAACGCGCCACGTATCAGAAGTTGATACGTCAGCGCAGCGCCCAAGGCAGCGCGCCCAATCAGAGCAAGGCTCTATTTAAAACAAAATTAAAGGAAGCAACGCTTCAGATGATCTGCGCTGAGCGACACGTGTCAGCGCAGTCGCGCTGCGCTCTGCGCTGCGCGACACGTGTCAGCGCAGTTGCGTTGGCGCAGTCGCGCTGCGCTCTGCGCTGCGCGACACGTGGCAGCGCAGTTGCGCTGTGCTCTGCGCTGCGTGACATGTGTCAGGCGTAGGTGCGTTTGCGCCAAACAGAATTAAAATTCAGTAAGATCTTTCTGTTCTTATTAAAACAAGAAGATTGTCTTCTGTAAAACAGAAGCCCTTGGATCAAAGATCCAACGGTGGGGAAAATTCCCCAAATCACTCAGAGAAGGATCTCTTTAACAAATTTAACAAATTAATGGGCACTATATAAAGGCCCCTAGACCCTAATTCAGAGAAGATCAACATTGAGAACATCAAGAACTTCAAAAACAACAAAACAGAGAGAACTCTGAAAAATTGTTAGAAGAACTCAAGAAGGGAAAGAAGGTAAAAACCTTTGAAAGGAGAAGAACTTTTTCTGAATAGATCATTGATCTAAGAACAAGATCAATGATCTTGAATTAAAAAATAAATAATAATAGTGCCTTGCACTTTTTTATGAACCATTGGTTCTGAAATCTTAAAGATTCTCAAGTTATTGAAAATAGTGCCTTGCACTTGCAAAATCTGCACTGTTGCGCTCCTGGGTTGGCGCAAGCCACCAGAGAGCGCCACGTGTCAGCTCCAGAACAACTTGCGCTATGCGCTTTTAAAATAGAGTATTGCTCTCTGAAGTTGGCGTAACTCACCAGAGCGCGCCATGTGTCAGCAGCGCAACGGCGCAGCGCAGTACGCTGTTGCGCCTGCGCTCACCAGGGCGTGACACGTGTCACCACCACAAGCGCTTGCGCTCAATAATTGGCGCAAAGCGCCTGACAAGCCACTGTCAAATGATTAATGCACTGCATTGTTTACAGAAGGGCAAAGCCCAATTAAAAAAGGCCTAACAGGCCAAATTAAATGCAGTGCATTATTTTAAAAAGGGGAGAGCCTAAACAGATACTCTGCATCATAAATAAGGGGACAGAGCCCAAATTGGAAAAGCCTAGCAGGCCAAAATAAAATGCAGTGCATTATTAAACAAGGGCAAAGCCCTAGTATAGGCCTAATAGGCCAAATGCAAATAAAACGTTGAACATTCTCAACTGGACTTAGCCCAATCATGGCCGTAAGTCCTTAAATCAAATTGATTGAGCACGACTGCTCCCTTAAATCAATTTACATCCGGTTCGAGGGTACATCTCTGAACTCCTCTGACACCTATCGTTGTAATCCTTCAACGACGTCAGAGAGGTGACGGGTCCCGACGACCACACATCAATACGGACTGTGGGGTCCTTAAGCTCATGGACTTATGCGTCCTTAAACCAAGATACGGACTGTGGGGTCCTTAAACCCACGAACTTATGCGTCCTTAAACTAATGGACTAATGCGTCCTTAAACACAACCATATGGACGGTGGGGTCCTTAAACCCATGGACTTATGCGTCCTTAAACTAATATCAGTTCCTAAAACGAGAACATGGACCACCATGTCCCTAAACTGGAACAATAGAGCCCAAACGCTCTTTTGTCAGATCTAAACGATCCCGTTGAGTTGATCTTAGTCTCAAACTGGACTAACGTATCCTTAACAAACGTTTAAGTTGATCTTAGCCTCAAACACAGCTAACGCATCTTTAAACCCTCAAACAGACTTTAGTCCTAAATTGGACTATAGATCCCCCAATCAACTTTGGTTCAAGGGTACATCTCCGAACTCCTCTGACATCTGTCGTTGTAATCCTTCAACGTCGTCAGAGAGGTGACGGCTCCCGACGGCCATACATTCAATGGACCACTATGTCCCTAAACTGGAACAATAGAGCCCCCAAATGCTCTTTTGTCGGATCTAAATGATCCCGTTAAGTTGATCTTAGTCTCAAATCAGACTAACGTATCCTTAGCGAACGTTTAAGTTGATCTTAGCCTCAAAAATGGCTAACGTGTCCTTAAACCAAAACCCCCAAACCCAAATCTAAGTAAATACGGATTTGGACTAATCCACGTCCTACGGGCGACGGCATAACTTAGTCTCCGTATACAATCCACGGGCATCCACAAACAAAACAAACACACACGACACGAAGTGAAATTCTGGAGAAGGAGAAAGTTGTTACCGCGATGCGGTAGCGTAATTAACTGCAGGGGCTTGCGCCTGCAGGGAAGAGCGTCCCCACAATCAAAAACCCCTCGAACGAGGGGGAATCTGACGAAGTCTGCTACATCGGCCGCATCCGTCTAAACCTCCGATACACGGTGCCATAAATCAACTTGGCATCTTCGGAGAGGTGGACGGATAAAACCAAATAGCATCTGCCCCAAATCTCATGCAAGAATTTCAGTCTCGGCCATCTTTCGGAGGGGAACAGATTCTGGCACACCCGGTGGGACCTCTTCCTCTTTCCACTCCACACTTCGTGTGTCGTGTTCGCGAACGAATCGCGGTTTGCTGTGGTTGCCTGTGGATTCGAGGTACTAAGATTTGGTGTCTTGCTCCGTGCAGAAAACAGAAGATCAATGGCTTCAAACTGCACTAACTGCAACTGCAACTCTTGCTCCGTCCCTGCTGAAGGAGTGACTTATGGGCCCCAAGCGGCCTCTCTTTTCAAGATGCCAGTGGAGCAGGTAACTCAAGCCACCACTGGACTATTCTTCGGGACCATGCTCCCACCGATGAGCTTCAATGCCCCAATGAAGTTGCAAGAAGCCCCAAAGAAGTCGGTCTTTGATCGACTTACCACTGCCGCAGCCCCTCTCAACGGGTCGCCCAACTCTAATACCTCAGTTCTCAACAGACAGGGCCAGAACGTTTACAAGCCCGCGATACCCGAAGCTGCCATCCTAAAGCGGATAGCCCTCCCGACTCAAGTGGACGAAATCATTGGAAGGGCTCCTCTTTCCAAGAAGTCAGTTTTTACAAGGCTGGCCATTCCGGTTGCTGCTCCAGGCGAGATCCTCAAAGCTGCTTCCCCTGCTCAGAGGTCTGTCTTTGACAGATCAGACATTTCTTCTCGACGGGTGCCAGTCTTCGACAGGCTAGCACCAATAACAGTCTCTCCTCAAAGCAGGGGGCATGACGAAGTCACCCTTATAGCTGAAACAACTCCATCCGCAAGACACGCTCGACGCCGCCACTGGCACCGAGTGAGGAAGGCTGGGGGAAACTCCCCCTCTGGGATAACTCCACCAGCTCCGACGGCGGGGATCTATGCTGCTGTTCCAATCGGGAACAGCTTCGAATTGCTGAACACGGTGCGCAAAAACTCTCCTACTGCGGTGCTGAAGCGAACTCCTTCACCTGTGGAGTATACTCCAGAGAAGAAGCTGGGGCAGACCCCTCAACGACTGTCCTCTAAAATTTATAAGGTCTGGCGACAGGTCCAGGAGTCGGTAATTGATCAAGACTATCCCCGCCGACAGAAAAAGATAAAGGTTCGGCAAGAGAGGGATTACTCCGTCAAGCCACAAAAAGCAACAGCTACTTGGATGCCCACTACAACGGCCCCCTCAACTCCAACCACTCAAAAGAAAAGGAGGCTGCAAAAGGCCCCCGTGAACATGGCAAACCGTAAACGCGCTGAGCACAAACACCCCAATTCTGGGGGCATGGTGGTGCACACTGTTTATATGGCTTCCGGAAAGGAGGAAAGCCGTGCTATAAATCAACTTGGCATCTTCGGAGAGGTGGACGGATAGCACCAAATAGCATCTGCCCCCAGATTCAGGCAAGACAGTCCGTCTTCCCGATTTCCGGTGGTAAACAGATTCTGGCACGCCCGGTGGGACCTTTTCCTCTTTCCACTCCACACTTCGTGTGTCGTGTTCGTGAACGAATCATGGTTTGCTGTGGTTGCCTGTGGATTCGAGGTACTAAGATTTGGTGTCTTGCTCCGTGCAGAAAATAGAAGATCAATGGCTTCAAACTGTACTGCTTGCAACTGCAACTCTCGCTCGGTCTCTGCTGGAGGAGTGACTTACGGGCCCCAAGCGGCCTCTCTTTCCAAGATGCCAGTGGAGCAGGTAACTCAAGCCACGACTGGACTATTCTTCAGGACCATGCTCCCACCGATGAGCTTCAATGACCCAATGACGTTGCAAGAAGCCCTAAAGAAGTCGGTCTTTGATCGACTTACCACTGCCGCGGTCCCTCTCAACGGGTCGCCCAACTCCATTGCCTTAGTTTTTAACAGGCTAGGTCAGAGCTCCAACGGGCCCATGAAGAAGCCTGCAATACCAGAAGGCGTTACCCCGAAGCGGATAGCTATCCCTACTCCAGTTTCAGGCGAAATCACCAAAGTTGCTTCCCCTGTTCGGAAGTCTGCTTTTGACAGGTTGGTCGTCCTCATTCAACGGACGTCGGTCTTTAAAAGGCTGGTACCAGCAGATTCTGACCAACACCGGGGGCATGAGGAGGTCATCCCTGTGGCTCAATCAATTCCACCCGCACGACGCGCTCGACGTCGCCACTGGCATCGAGTAAGGAAGGCTGGGGGTAATTCCCCCTCTGGATTTACGCCACCAGCTCCGATGGTGGGGATCAATCCTGCTGTTTCAACCAAGAACAGCTTTGAATTGCTGAACACGGTGCGCAGTAACTCTCCTACTGCGGTGTTGAAACGAACTCCTTCATTTGTGAAGAATACTCCAGAGAAGAAGCTAGAGCAGCCCCCTCAACGGCTATCCTCTAAAATTTACAAAGTCTGGCGACAGGTCCAAGAGTCGGTGATTGATGAAAACTATCTCCGCCGACAGAAAAAGATGAAGGTTCGGCAGGAGGAGGATTACTCCGTCAAGCCACAAAAAGCAACAGCTACTTGGGTGCCCACTATAATGGCCCCCTCAACTCCAATCACTCAAAAGAAAAGGAGGCCGCAAAAAGCCCCTGTAACCGCGGCGAACCGCAAGGACGCTGAATTTAAACGCCCCAAGTCTGGGGGCATGGTAATACATACCGTTTATATGGCTTCCGGAAAAGAAGAAAGCCACGCTTCTACGGGTCACCGACCGCTCACCCGATCCGTGACAAAAGCCCAAGAGCAGCAACAGAAGCTTCAGGAGATGATGACTGCAATGGCCACACTTACCGGGCCAAAAGAAAGCTCGGAAGCATCATCAGAGCGGCGTCATGAACAGGAAACTGACAGCAAGCGGCTAACATAAAACAAATGGCGCTTCTCTTCCAAGATATGGTAGGGATGATGTTACAGCCGAATTCTCCAGCTGATGACCATCCAATCATTGTTGAAGACGATAGAGGGGAAACATCTAATCCTCCTCCAGCCCTTTTAACAGCCAAGGAGGAAACCATTTCCAAGACCGCACTGGATGACTATATAGCTCAGCAAATACGAGCTCACCAGGCGAATGAAGCGGCTGCGCAAATTGTTAGAACCGGACGACCCTATCCAAGCTGGTATGACCAAATCAGTTACCTGCCGGGATATACGATCCCTAAGTTCCACGTATATAAAGGGACAGGGAATCTGCATCAGCATGTCGCTCAATTCAGGGCCTTATGCGGCAATACTGGAGGCGATGACAAATTGTTGCTTCGCCAATTCGTCGGCAGCTTAGCAGAAACAGCCTTTGAATGGTATTCGGAGCTACCTAACGACTCTGTCAAAACATTTGCGGAGATGGAGCTAATGTTTATACAAAGATTCGCGAGTGCTAGTGAACGCACCCCGATAACAGCACCGATAAATGCCAGGATAAGGCCAGGCGAAACGTGGGTCCAATACGCAACACGATGGCGGAACCTATGGTCGAAATACGAACAACGCATAGAAGAGACACCTGCGGTAGGCATGTTCATGGGCACTCTCGATCCGCAAGCGACCATCTTGCAATTCATGATGTTCTTCAGGCCGACCACCTTCCAGGCCTTGATCGACAAATTAGCCCAAATGGACCAGATGGGCCATGGACCGTCTCCTCCAAAACCAGACTCTTGAAATGAGAAAGGAAAAGGAAAAGTGATCGTCGTCGCCAATGCTCAACAGCAGCCGAGCAACTCAAAGCCGATCGTTCGCCAAAACGACGTGCGTCCACGCCCATCCCTCGAGGAGAGACTAGGACGTCCTTACTCGTTTCCTCAGGATAAGACAAGAAGACTGTTTGAGCTGGCAGTGCGCAACAGACTGATCAATCTTCCGGGTCCAAAACGTCTGTTGCAGCTAGGCGATCCCAATAATCCCAATTATTGCCCTTACCACCAAACGGTAAGTCACCCGATCGAGGATTGTTTCGTCTTTAAGGGATGGATCGAGGATCGGTATCTATAAGGCAAGTTTGCCCTGTCTGAAAAGTGGAAGGTAAACCCACCACAGCCGCACACTCCAAAGAAGACGGACTCACCGGGGGAAACTTGTCATGTGATCTCTCACTCATTGGTGGATGATGAAGAGGCTCCTTGCGCCGAGAAACCGAGGGCGGACCCTGAACCAGAAATTTTGCGGCCGTCAGACGAGTTGATCGATGCCTTCCTGAATGAGATTCGTCTGAAAGTTAAATCCAATCAAGAGCGTGAGATGGCCATACTGGAAGGAGCCAAACACCGCCGACTAGACCAAAGAGTCGAGGCACTCCTGTCAAATCAAAAGCCATCTACTGCGGATAAAAACAAATTCAAGACGAGGAAAAGGTTTGCTAAAGCCCTGTCAGTAGGAATGAAGCTACCACCTTCTGAAGAAAATACTCTCGGTGGAGTAGAGATGCATCCTAACTTCTGCTTATATCATCAGAAGATCATACATCCTACCGAAGACTGCGACTCCTTTAAGTGTTGGTGGTAAGGGTATGTCGCTCAAAAGCAATACTTCAACAGGAAAAAGCGTGGAGCTCGTAGACATCATAAAAATGCGATAGATGAGCGCAAAAGAGCCGCCGATGACTATCACATAGCCGACTCCAAGGGATCGCAAATTATCACCTTCGGAAGCGACTCTGACGAAGAAGCTGCCCTCAACCCTCTACTCAAGGAATCCATTTCAAAAAAGAAAGAATTGAGGAGTTGCGAGAACGTTCAGCCGTGCAATCGCACGCTACTCGGAAAAAATCTCAGCCTCGCGAATAAAAGATCGAGCAAAAAGGATAAAGAGAAGGGAAAAACAGCCCTCGTAGCCAATACTCAACAGCAATCGAGTGGCCCTAAACCGATTGTTTGCCGAAACAACAAGCGGCAACCCCTCCAGGAAAAGTTGAAACGTCCTTACTCGTTTCCTCAAGATAAAACAAGGAAACTGTTCGAGGTGGCAGTGCGCGACAGACTCATCAATCTGCCGAGTCCAAAACGTCCGTTGCGGCTAGGCGATGTCAACGATCTCGATTATTGCCCTTACCACCAGACGGTAGGTCACCTGATCGAGGATTGCTACGTCTTCAAAAACTGGGTTGAAGATCAATACCAACAAGGCAAGTTCGTCATATCCGAAAACTGGAAGGTAAGCCCGCCACAACCGCACGCGTCAGGAAAGATGGAGACGCCGGGGGCATCATGCTCATTCATAGAGAAAGTACCATAGACCGAGAAGTCAGTAAACTAGAGATTCGCCTCGAATACGGCGACAACGGACCGCAACGTCCTTAAACTAACGGCTGACCGAAATGTCCTTAAACTAATGACGGACCACTACGTCCTAAAACTAGCTGTTGACCGAGATGTCGATAAACTACGGTGGATTGAAATATCACAAAGCCGATATAAAATAATAATAATAATAATAAATAAATAAACGGTATGTCCATAAGCAAAATGGGTACGGATGAAAACCCGAAAGGGCTCCGTGAGTAAAAACAGCAGGGCTACCGGCGAGTATTCGTGAAAACCCGAAAGGGCGCGACCTCATAAAAAAAAAGAGAATAAAAAGAATAAAAAAAACGGTACGTTCATAAGCAAAATGGGCACGGATGAAAACCCGAAAGGGCTCCGTGAGTAAAAACAGCAGGACTACCGGCAAGTGTTTGTGAAAACCCGAAAGGGCGCAACCTCGTTAAGAGACACTTACAGGGTCCTCTCGACCTTGTAAGGAGAAACCACCCGCGTGAGATCCTTACGACTCACAAGGGAGCAACACACTTAGGGATCCCCACGATTCTTAAGGAGAAAATACACTTGCAAGATCCTCACGACTCGTAAGGAGAACTCTCTTATGGGACCCTCACGGCTCATAAGAATTGAAAGTCTTAAGTTACAGAGACCTAAACCTGTTCTTAAGCAACCCCCACAACTTCCGATACTGCCCTACGAGCGGTGCAACACTGACCCTTGTATACAATCCACGGGCGCGAATAAACATTTCCCTAACCAAGTCCCACCCGTGACTGGGGATATGTCCATATGGTGAACAACCCTTGTAAGTCCTCTCGACTTATAAGGAGAAAACCCTTTTGTAAGATCCTTACGACTTACAGGAGAACATACACTTAGGAATCCCCATGATTCCTAAGGAGAAAACACACCTACGAGATCCTCACGACTTGTAGGGAGAAATACCTTTGTGAGACCCTTACGGCTCATGAAGTCAAAAGCCTTAGTCGACGGGATTCTAACCCTGTTTGCTAAGCCACCTTTGTTCGACATCGACAGAGGCAAATGATGATTCGCTCCTGGCAATATCCCAGTGGTAGCGATGCTGATGCCTAAAACGGTATCAAATTTCAAGTCCTTTTACGGCAAATGATGATTCGCTCCTGGCAATATTCCAGTCGCAGCGATGCTGATGCCAAGATTGGTATCAGATCCCAAATCCCCTACTCGCGAGAAAAAAATCAGCGAGCCAAAAAAAATGCATATGAAATAGCCGAAATGATGGGGCAACTTACAACAAAATCAGCAAGTAAAGATGTATGCATACAAAAACAGCCGAAATGATTGGGCAACTCGCAATAAAAAACAACGAGTACAAATAAAACAAATAGCCGAAATGATTGGCCACCGCGAAAAATAGCCGAAATGGTTGGGCAATCACGACCTTCGCGATGTAAAAGCTGAAATGATAGAGCATCGCGGAAATAAGAAAAAAAAAGTGAATGAAAAAATGAAATTTATGCCCTACAGGTGAGATTACATCGATCCCCGTACACGATCCAGGGGCACAAGCAAAGAGCGAAACATGCCTTACCTCCTCAGGCTCCATCAGAAACGGAGCCAATCCTCGACTGCCACGTCTACAGCCTGGAGACCTACAACAGCGTTCCTCCTCATTCCAGCAAGGCTCAAACGCAACATCACCAAACGGAGCCACGGCTTAGTCCCTGGTTCCAAACCTCGATGGTTCACAGACAACCTAGAGATCATCTCGACATGCGTCTCGTTACAACAGACGCAACGTCAACAACGGCGTTTCTTCGCAAGCCCACCAGGATGTAGACGCAACGTCAACAAAAGACGCAACCTTAAAATAAAGCGGAGTAACGGCAAAATCCCAGCTCCACCTTGACATTCGTCTCGTTACAACAGATCCAATGTCAACAACGGCGTTCCTTCACAGTCCATCAAGATGCAGATACAACGCCAACGAAAGACCCCATGGTCAGTAAAACGGAGTGACGGCAAAATCCCAGCTCCACCTCAACATTCGTCTCGATACAGCAGACGAGATGTCACTACAGCGTCCTTCCTCCGACAGGATTCGGACACACCAAAGCAAACGAAGCGAAGGCCAAATTCGTAGCTTCAACGTCTTAACGGCAAGTCATATAAAGCCTGAAAGACAATCGGAGATCATCCCGCACCAGTGCGGAATGGTCACCACTTCGACATTCGTCTCGACACAGCAGACACAACATCATCAAATAACGGAGCCACGGCAAAATCCCTAGTTCCAAACCTCGACGGTTCACCAGCAACCTAGAGACAACCGTGACGTTCGTCTCGATACAGCAGATGAGATGTCACCCCAGCGTTCTTCCTCCAGCAGGGTTCAGACGCGACAATCAAACAAACGGAGCCACGGCAAAATTCCTAGTTCCCACCGCGACATTCGTCTCGATACAGCAGACGCAATGCCAGCAAACGAAGCAAAGGCCAAATTCCTAGCTTCAGGGTCTTGACGGCAACTCACATAAAACCTGAAAGACTATCGGAAATCATCCCACACCAGCGCGGAGTGGTTATGACTCATCGGGGCTCTCCAAAATGAGCCTAACCTCAAGTAAAAAGCGGCATGGCAAATCCCTAACGCTTGCTCTTCCGACGGTCAAACTGCCAAGGAGGATTGCTTGAAGACGTCTTGTCCAGCCCCTGAAGGGATCAGAGACACGGCAGTCGCAGGGCTACTCGAACAGCACGATTGCCTATCGAGGAATATATCAGCTGATGCGACGGTACGACGGCCAAAACCCTAAGTACCACAGACCCTAACGGACTTCTGTCATAAAGAGCATAAGTTAACTGCGATGTTAGGATATTCTTGCGAGAAATGCTCGATTCGTCTCGACTTGTGAAGAAATTGATGTCTTTGCGAGAACTTCTCGATGCGGCTCGACTCGTAAAATAAAGCCTTAGGCAGTAAAGATTAAAAAACTTATTCCCTAAGCACTGGGATCCTGCAAGTCGGCCCAAAACGGTCTCTTTCATACTATCCACGGGTCTCACTCTCCAAACTCGAGTCTTGACAAGGAGGGAAACAAACGCTTACGGGTCATCTCGACTCGTAAGAGGGAAAATTCTCTTATAAGATCCTTACGACTTATAAGAGAAAATGCACTTAGGAATCCTCACGATTCCTAAGGAGAAAATCCACCTACGAGATCCTCTCGATCCGTAGGGAGAAAAGTCTCTATGAGACCCTCACGGCTCATAGAGTTGAAAAGTCTTAGGCAACAGATCTGAACCTGCGGCCTAACCCATCGCTATCACGTGAAGAAACCAAGATGCTTACTCTATTATCTGTCAACCGTGTTTATCAAGACAACATGCTGATAACAAGAGAAGAGAAAAAGCAAATAAATGATACAAGACATTGCAAAGAAAAAATGTGTATCTTTATTTATAAATTCAATCAAGTACAAGGTGCATCGTACAAAAGAATAAAGAATGAATACATCTTATTCGAAAAAGAAAATTTTTACAAGAATATTGATACAAGGGCAGTTACTGGGAAGGAAGCGTCTTAAATAGCCCTATCAATTGTTCGCGCACCTCCTTCCATACCTTTTCCTGATCGGTCACCACCGCCAGTTCCGCCTCCACTTGAGCCCGCTGCTGCAAGAAGGATGCAAGCTGCTCCCCAACGGCCTGCTGAGCTGCTTCACAGCCTTGGGTGACACGCTCGGCGGCATCGAGCTTCCGCTTCAGTGTTAGCCCATTAGAGATACGCTCCAGAAGGCCCTCGAAGATAGCCTTCACCTGGGCAGCGTTCGCTTCAACTTCAGCACGTCGGCGAGCAGTCTCGCTGGAAAACTCTTGACATTCCTTCAGCCTTAAAGCTGCTTCTTGTTCCAAATGATGGAAGTAAGAAGCGCTTTGCTCGACCCATGCTGCCCGTTGAGCACTCACGGCCAAAACCTCAGGGGCAGGACGCATCGACTCCAACTGGTGCAGGCGGGCCTCGATTTCCCTGCAGTGATTAACCCAAGATTCGACGACGCCTTCGTTATGAAAATTTACAAGCGCCGCCAACATTGGGTTAACGTCCACAGCGAAATCTGCGGCAGATGGGAGAGCGTCTGCGTCAAGTTCTTCGATGTATCCGCTCGACATGCCCAAACTCATCACGGCACCCTTTGAAGATGGACGTTTCAAGAAGGGGCCTGCCGGCATTGGGATGCGAGACTCAAGGGGGACCAGGATCGGAACGACAGCTGAAAAAACAAAATACGATTAGATGACGGTTCAAGAAATAAAAAAAAGTCATCGATGCGATAGTTCACTATACCAGCTGCAGCAGGTGAAAAGGCCGGAAGGGCCGGTGGCGCGACCGATCTCTCATCCCCTCCTTCGATTTGTAGTACTGCAATCAAGACAAGGGAAAGTTAGAAACAATTCCATCACTAAAAAAGAAAAAACATCAGTTGGAAACTATACTCACTAGCGCCACCGGAGGAAGATGCGAGTTCAGATGGGAAGGAGAAGTGCGGGTGCAACACCTGATAGAGATGATCAAAAAGCACTCCTGAAAAGACGCAATAGTACGACATTAGTACATAAATTATGCGGCTGAAAGATAAAACTAATGGGTTGTAAATCCATACCTTCCAACATCTTTGATGGTACAAGGGAAGGCTGAGAGGTGACCACCACCAAGGCAGTAGTTGATGGCGCTCCCTCGAGCAATGGAGCATCGGCACTGGCCGCACCTGCGTTAAAAACAAAGATAAACTTGTCAGAAAGGATCGCAAGATATAAAAAAAGGGACAATAACTCGAAATTTACCCGATGAGCCGCCAGCCGAAACGGAGGCGTCTCCCTCCTCCATTGATACGAGTCCACCTCCCGTGGCCTCATCACCGGACTCTACGGGGGTCGTCGTCGTGCTCGTGAGGCCAGGAGATGGCGGAGGACCGTAAGCGGGGAGAGCAATAATCGGAGCATTGCCAGACTTTTGAGAAAGAGCGGCCGGCTCGTCCTCATGAATCATGCCCGCCTCACCCGCTACTCCCTCGGGCTCGACGGTCGCCATTGTATTATCCGCCGTCACCATGGGATCGTCGGCCTCAGGCGCCTCGTCCGCCGCTGCCACAGGCTCAATTATAGCGGTCATCTCATTTGCCGCCACTTCAGGCTGACATCAACGGCCTTCTCTGGTGCAGCTCCTTCAGCCCCCAGCTCAGGCTCAGCAACCTTGGCGACGTTACCCACCGTCGGCTCGGGTTCGGCCGGTGCCTCATCCACTGTCTCCTTGGGTTCGACGGTCTCCGCCTCCCCCTCGGTTGGACTCGGCCCTGCGGGACAAGATATATAAGAACCGACAAGTTTACAATTCTTACAAACAAATCTCGAAAGATACATTACCTGAAGTGGATTTATCGTTAGCACTCCGAACTGCACGCGCCACCTGTCTGCGAGCAGTAGACAAGGCGACCGGAGGCTCTTCTAAGGGGGTATCAGCACGAGAGACGGTGCTTGGGCCCGCTCCCACGGCATAAGCAGTCATGCGTGCCTTCGCATCGCGCCTTAGTCGCTTTCTCTCCTCTCGAGCCGTCAAGACGGAGCTCTCCAAAGCTTCTCTCATTAAGACGCCCTCGTCCATGAACAGGGATGCCTCCAAATCCTTTAAGGCATCCCTCGTCGATTTGTCAAGTTGAGGCTCTCACGGCACCCCGAAGAAGCTGGGACTTCAGTAGAGGATCCGGGGAGAGTCCCCGCACTAGCTGGCGCAGCCCCTACAAAGAAATAAAGGAAGAAGGTTAGGTTGGCCATCAGAAAAAGAGGACAAAAACTTAATAAGGCGAGACGTACCAACGCCCATTAGAGCGCGCTTATTTTCCTCCTCCTGAAAGGTTTTCAGAGAAGCAGCGATGGCTTCTTCAGTAGTGACACCTGTTAAAGAATGGGGAAAGTATCAGTCATAGTTAATGATAAAAAAATGCGATAAAATGACGAAGAATGCAGCTAATGATTACCTGCTCGAGCGAGTTTGTCCAACCACGCTTCGAGTCCGGCTGACCGCTCAGAAGCCGCAATGGCAGCCGCCAGGTCAGTGTCTGCGGGGTCTATCGAGAAGCCTTTATTGCTGCCGTACTCGCTTATACCTTCGGTAAGATGGGCCTCAGGCTCTAAACCAAGGATAGCATCAAGAGAGAGGAGCGACTTCTTCTTCTTCTTCTGCCCGCCAGCCCTGGGTGCACCCAAGATCGACTTGCGCTTCGCAGGCACCTTAGGGCGGCGGGTCCCGATATCCGCGCTCATACCGGACTCCGGCGAAACCACATCTACCGTCTCCACTGGAGCACGGGGCGCTGGTGGTGCATCCGCAGTACCACGAAACAGCAGTCCGCACGGAAGGCTCAACACACGCGGTGGCAGGGTTCCGGCATCTTTTAGCGGAGGAATGACCGGGGTCCTTGGCTTCAAGGGAGCCTTGCGATCGCCGCTGGGAGGCGCACCCTTGCGGTCAACCAGCATGCGCTTCTCCATAAGGATAACTGGACCCATTGCATGCGCGTACCAGGCCACGTACGCGTTGAGCACCTTGGGAACGCAGCTCGGCTCGCTGATGAAGAAATAGGAACCCGTGTTAAGCCGCATGAAATGGTGCATTGCATCCTTATCCCCTCTCGGCTGGCCACGGGCTTTTCCAAGAAAGCTTCCATCGGGATCCCCTGGTGATAGCTCGATTGCTGGGCGAACCGGTGAGGGTTATACCTCATGAAAAGCGCCATCTCATTCTGCCTGAACACCAGGTAGCCTGGCCGAATGGAGTAGAGGTGGAGGATCTCTCGGGCTTTCAATATGGAGGCCCCATCCTTAAAATCATCGCGCAGCGGCACCACCGACTTAGTGGTTTCTGAGCCTATGGTTATGACTTTGTCCAAAAAGGAAATCTTCGCTCCGACCAGGTATGGACGAAGGAGTAGCCCCCTAGCCTCTCGCGGAGACGCAACCACGATCGAAGCGCCGACCAACCGCATGACTCTTGGGAGTCTGCACTTCTCAAAAAACGGAGGGATCTTATGGGCACCGAACACCCTGTGCACGTGCATTTCCATCCAAGAGGTGAAGTGGTGCATCGGGAAGTTAGCAGGCTGCACCCCAGGTTCATTAGCGTCCGCCGCTACGCTAAGTCCATTATAAAGATGAGCCAGCCCGGCGATTCCTACAGTCAACTGCAGACCAGCCACCATCCGACGCGCTGAGTAGAAAACAGATGACCCCATGTGGCGCGGACGCATGGGGAGCGCAAAGCTGCACAGCCACAATCCCAGAAACCCCACAAAAAAGGTCTCCTCATCCATGCCAGGGACGGTGATCTCTGACAAGGGCATGACGGCGGCGCCGGGGAGATAAAAGTCGTTGTGATCATCCTCCGATGTGGGTCGGCAGTCCAAGCCGAAGCCAAAAGGGTCATCAAGCTGGGCGAACTTCTCGCTCCACTCCGATAGGAACTCCGGTCGAATGAAGCGGGCGATAAAATCTGCGAAACTGACTCCCCGGGTGCCCGATTCCAGATAGAGCCCTTCATAGATCTCCAGCACCTTCACCATGCCCGGAAACTGATGCTGAATAGCGTTCTCCGGAGTCAGATCAAACACCAGCGGCTTGGTGGCAAAGACGTATTCGTCAGGAGGAAGCAGCTCCTCGTAATGCTCCCTCCTCATCGGCAGACCCGAGATTTCAGCAAACTCCTCCAAGGAGATAGAGACTTCCCTGTCCGTCATCAGGAAGGTATGGGTGGGAATATTCCATTGCTCGATAAAAGCCTTAATCCACCACGTTGGAGGAGAGGGATACTCAAAGAGTGAGACATAGATGGCCGAATACAAACCAATCTTCATCAGATGGGTCCTTTTCGCCGATAAGATATACCGGGCCCACTGCAAATATCCGGCGGTCGGTCGCGGGATCAATCCAATGTTATAGGCCTGTCCCCAAGGGCGTGCTTCACCCTGACAGATTCGCCTCCCCAAAATGTCTATTGCCGGCGGCGGCTGCACGGGAATAGCACCAATCGCGGGTTGGAGGAGGTCATCCGAATTCCAATTTTTAACCTCCACGGCATACTTCACCGGGGGTTCATCCGCATAAGGGAGCGAAGATATGGGCTCAGACGGTGTGGCGGAACTGAAACTTCGGCGACCCTGGATGATCTCATTATACCACCTACCCCACAGGTGAAGACTCTTGTGCTCGGGGTCATGATCCTTGATGAGAGCGAGAACTACTCGATCCACTGGTGCCTGGGGAAATCCTCTCTCCGAGCGAACAAATGGGAAAGACAAATCAGTAGACATGTTCACTGCAAGGGGACAAAAATCAACCGTCAGTATCGTAATTCCAACGCCTGACATTTTAAAATTTATACCACACTGCAATGCAGTGGGCAGGGGACCAAAGGGGGACCCATAAAATCTGGATGACAGTGCATCAGTTAATAAGACAGCCCCATCATTGGATGAGACTGTCAATTAATCCCCAAGAGAATATTCTCATCAATAATAAAAATCCCTAGAGACAAGGAGAAAATCTCCTCTTTCAGAGTAAAGCTCTGTCACAGAGTGACACTTGTCAAACTCTGGTCTCAGGGGAATAAAATTCCTTAAAAGAGCCTAGCTCTATGATAATGATGAGAAAATCTATTAAAAGAAAAATTTTCTTTAAACTCCTAAAGATTAAAAAAAATTTGGGATCCTAAAGATCCATGAGAGCTCTTAGGAGTTCTTCATTTTCAGATCAAAAAAAAATCTACATTTGATCCATGAGCAAAGCTCTGTTCATGGGTTAAAACCCATGAACAAAATCTCTGTAGATCTATGGACTTTTGAGAGCAAGGCTCTGTTGATGAAACCCCAAAGGGGTTTTCTTTAGATCAAAGATCTATAAGAGCAAGGCTCTGTTAATTAAATTTAATTAAATTTAATTTAATTTAATTTTACCTAAGACGATTCTAAGTTCTGAACTCTGAAGTTCTTGGGAAGAAACAAGAGCAAGGCTCTAAAATTCTTAAGCAAGAGCAAGGCTCGGAAAATCAAGTTCTTGAAAAATGGTAAAAATTTTCTAAGGACCAAGGGTCCTATTTATAGGCGCTTGCGCCCTTTTACCTCATCGGTTGATGCAATGGCTAGGATCTTTCCATCGCTGCACTCACGTGTGCGCCACGTGAGCGCAACGGTGGGGGGAATTTGTTTCCCCCAATCAGAGCAAAACTCTGTTTGAATTTCAAAAATTCAAAAATATTGAAGCAACGCTTTAAATCCCGTGCGATGCGTGCAACGCGCCACGTGTCAGAAGTTGATACGTCAGCGCAGTGCCCAAGGCAGCGCGCCCAATCAGAGCAAGGCTCTATTTAAAACAAAATTAAAGAAAGCGCACTGCGCGACACGTGGCAGTGCAGTTACGCTGGCGCAGTTACGCTGCGCGACACGTGTCAGCGCGGTTGCGCTAGCGCAATCGCGCTGCGCTCTGCGCTGCGCGACACGTGGCAGCGCAGTTGCACTGCGCTCTGCGCTGCGTGACATTTGTTTGGCGCAAGTGCGTTTGCGCCAAACAAAATTAAAATTCAGTAAGATCTTTCTGTTCTTGTTAAAACAAGAAGATTATCTTCTGTAAAACAGAAGCCCTTAGATCAAAGATCCAACGATGGGGAAAATTCCCCAAATCACTCAGAGAAGGATCTCTTTAACAAATTTAACAAATTAATGGGTACTATATAAAGGCCCCTAGACCCCAATTCAGAGAAGATCAACATTGAGAACATCAAGAACTTCAAAAACAACAAAACAGAGAGAACTCTGAAAAATTGTGAGAAGAACTCAAGAAGGGAAAGAAGGTAAAAACCTTTGAAAGGAGAAGAACTTCTTCTGAATAGATCATTGATCTAAGAACAAGATCAATGATCTTGAATAAAAAAATAAATAATAATAGTGCCTTGCACTTTTTTATGAACCATTGGTTCTGAAAGCTTAAAGATTCTCAAGTTATTGAAAATAGTGCCTTGCACTTGCAAAATCTGCACTGTTGCGCTCCTGGGTTGGCGCAAGCCACCAGAGAGCGCCACGTGTCAGCTCCAGAACAACTTGCGTTATGCGCTTTTAAAATAGAGTATTGCTCTCTGAAGTTGGCGCAACTCACCAGAGTGCGCCACGTGTCAGCAGCGCAACGGCGCAGCGCAGTGCGCTGTTGCGCCTGCGCTCACCAGGACGCGACACGTGTCACCACCACAAGCGCTTGCGCTCAATAATTGGCGCAAAGCACCTGACAAGCCATTGTCAAATGATTAATGCACTGCATTATTTATAGAAGGGCCAAGCCCAATTAAAAAAGGCCTAACAGGCCAAATTAAATGCAGTGCATTATTTTAAAAAGGGGAGAGCCCAAACAGATGCTCTGCATCATAAATAAGGGGACATAGCCCAAAATGGAAAAGCCTAGCAGGCCAAAATAAAATGCAGTGCATTATTAAACAAGGGCAAAGCCCTAGTATAGGCCTAATAGGCCAAATGCAAATAAAACGTTGAACATTCTCAACTGGACTTAGCCCAATCATGGCCGTAAGTCCTTAAATCAAATTGACTGAGCACGACTGCTCCCTTAAATCAATTTACATCCGGTTCGAGGGTACATCTCTGAACTCCTCTGACACCTATCGTTGTAATCCTTCAACGACGTCAGAGAGGTGACGGGTCCCGACGACCACACATCAATACGGACTGTGGGGTCCTTAAACTCATGGACTTATGCGTCCTTAAACCAAGATACGGACTGTGGGGTCCTTAAACCCACGGACTTATGCGTCCTTAAACTAATGGACTAATGTGTCCTTAAACACAACCATACGGACGGTGGGGTCCTTAAACCCATGGACTTATGCGTCCTTAAACTAATATCCATTCCTAAAACGAGAACATGGACCACCATGTCCCTAAACTGGAACAATAGAGCCCAAACGCTCCTTTGTCGGATCTAAACGATCCCGTTAAGTTGATCTTAGTCTCAAACTGGACTAACGTATCCTTAACAAACGTTTAAGTTGATCTTAGCCTCAAACACGGCTAACGCATCTTTAAACCCTCAAACAGACTTTAGTCCCAAATTGGACTATAGATCCCCCAATCAACTTTGGTTCAAGGGCACATCTCCGAACTCCTCTGACATCTGTCGTTGTAATCCTTCAACGTCATCAGAGAGGTGACGGGTCCCGACGGCCATACATTCAATGGACCACTATATCCCTAAACTGGAACAATAGAGCCCCCAAATGCTCTTTTGTCAGATCTAAATGATCCCGTTAAGTTGATCTTAGTCTCAAATCAGACTAACGTATCCTTAGCGAACGTTTAAGTTGATCTTAGCCTAAAAAATGGCTAATGTGTCCTTAAACCAAAACCCACAAACCCAAATCTAAGTAAATACGGATTTGGACTAATCCACGTCTTACGGGCGACGGCATAATTTAGTCTCCGTATACAATCCACGGGCATCCACAAATAAAACAAACGCACACGACACGAAGTGAAATTCTGGAGAAGGAGAAAGTTGTTACCGCGATGCGGTAGCGTAATTAACTGCAGGGGCTTGCGCCTGCAGGGAAGAGCGTCCCCACAATCAAAAACCCCTCAAGCGAGGGGGAATCTGACGAAGTCTGCTACATCGGCTGCATCCGTCCAAACCTCCGATACGCGGTGCCATAAATCAACTTGGCATCTTCGGAGAGGTGGACGGATAGCACCAAATAGCATCTGCCCCCAGATTCAGGCAAGATAGTCCGTCTTCCCGGTTTCCGGCTGTAAACAGATTCGCCTTGACGGCATCAAGAGCTTCGTGCCATACAATGGCAGAGGCTTCGTCGAGGTCGGCGCAAAACTGGTCCGACCCCTTGTAATCGGCCACCGCCTTTCGAGCTCGAACCTCGGTGACCTTCGCCGCCTGAAGCGCAGCCTCGGCATCCCGTCTACTGGTATCCCTCGCCCTCTTCACTGCTGCATAGCGATCAGCCAGCTCCGCCAACTTAGTCTCAATGGCTCGGTGGGACTCACTTAGCCGGCGATGGGACTCCCGGCACTTTGATACGGTGAGCTTCCCGGCGGCCAATTGGGCTTCGAGGACGGCCATCCTCTCCCTCTCCTGATGCAGTTCGAGTCGCAGGTCATCGGCCTCTGAAGAAGACTCCCCCGCCAACCTCATAGCAGGAGCAGTCTCATCGGCCTCCATGCGAGCAACGAGGGCACAGTGCTGAAGGACCTGATGAAAAACAACAGAGAGACTTAGAGACGCTCGAACTGAGAAAAGGGCGCTCAAAATGACACATAAAGAAATACGTACCTGCACCGCCTCCTGAGCTATAGCTGCCACTTGGGCCCTCAGGGTCCCCCGCGGAATCTTGCCTCCGGCCGACTCTTCCATATCAGCGAGCAGGCTAGCGGCAACGGAAAGCCCGGACGGGACTACGAAACAGGCGTCCCCGTACTGCACAGGAATCCCCTCGAGAATCTCAGTCGGTGGCGTGTGAAAGACCGTCTTCTTCCTCTTAAGAGGAACCTCGTCTTCGTCCTCTTCCGCTTCCCTCGTCCGGGGTTCGGGAACCCGCGGATGCCTCTGACCGCCACCGCGGCAATCATTGGGGGCTCGGGTCGAGGCAGATGGCCTCGTCACCGGCGACACCTTTGGTGCGGAGCTCGGGTCAGCCCGAGGCACGGCCACGCCCCCGGCTCTCTTCTGGGACAAGGCACCGAGGGCAGCAAGAATTCTGGATCGGTCCATTTGTTCTGCCGGGGGGAAACAGGCTCGACTCAGAAGAAGAAGAAACAGAAGAAGAAAAGGAAGAATCTACAGGGGGCTCTCTAGACTCTACCCGGTCTATTTCTACAGACTCTTCACAAGAAGACATCTAACCTGATGGAGGGGATGAATCCTCGGAAGAGTAAAACACAGATATCCCGACCTAAGAAGGAGAGCGCCGAGCTAACGAGACTCAAGACGAAGAAAATTTGAAGAGGTATGGGCCTTGATGGGACCCCACCTCTATTTATAACTTCCGGCATACACATCCAACGGCGACATTCATCTCCCGCCAAAACGACTCTTCGCATTCGACGGCCTCCATCGCTCCACCTGTCACGCGCGTATTGGTCGTACCCCATCGGGTGCCGGAACCTGCAGCCCGTCGTGTCGGCCAACCAGTGCCAGACACGTGGGCCACCGCTTCGACGAACGTACGCACGATCCGGCGCATCCTCTTTAATGCAAGATCTCACCCCTAATCCACTGGCGTCATCAAGAAAATACGGCTGATTGCCCGGGAATTCACACTTACGATATCTTCGATAAAGAAGCTCACCTCGGGTGACCCGGTGTTCAGACCATAATATTGCATTTTACAGTCCCCCATTCTTATTCGTTTTATAAATAAACAGGTGCTTTTGACGCATGTCTGCTGCATATTACAGGATACAGGTTCTTGGAGCGAAGACAGTGAAAGAGACAGAAGAAGACACAAAAAAGGGACTTTTGACAACAAGTAGACGGATCCTAGTCAAGCCTAGACTAATAACAGTTCACATAGGTACAAGGCAACGCAAGGTCCAAACATGTCAAAGTGAAACGGTTAAAAGACCAATACAAATTTTCACTGAAGATCTGGAGAAGAATAAGAAGCCAAACAGAGAAAAGTAGTGAAGAATAAAGAAGCCCAAATACCCAGTATGCAGCCCAGGAAATTTAGTGATCTGAACTCACCAAAGGGCCGCGGAACCGCGGCCCAAGCCAACCAATGCCGCGGTTCCGCGGCCGCTTAGTGCCCGTGTCGGTGGAAATTTCGGGTGTCGGTGCGAGGGTTGGGATTTTTCGTGGGCATATCTGTAAAATCACATGCGCGAGAATCTGTAACCCTAGTTTTCCCTGTTTACTTATAAATTGTAATCAAAATATTGTAAACCGGATGCCTCTTTTCAATGAAATAAAATTCAGAATTAATTCAGTGGGAAGAGCATCGTTTCTGTAAGTTTTTATTTTTAAATTCTGCCTTAGTTATAATTTAATTATTGCCCTACCTCTCTAGTTTAATTCTTGCCTTAGATTAATCATACCATTGCCCTAGTTTAATCCTGCGTAGAACTTTTTAATCTGCAGTAGATAAGTATTCTTTAGATCTAAACAAAACACATTAATCATAATAAAAATGTTATTTTTAAAAGATCCCCTAATGAGCGAGTAATTTCCTCGCTTGTTAGGGTTAGGAATAAAGGAGGGATTGAGAGATGAATATCTCTCATCTCTTTCAATGGCAAATATTTGTCATAAGTAGAACTTCATGCACGCATGCATGATCCGCTCCCTACGGCACCTTACCCACGTAGTATAAAGGACCGGACATGCATGACGTCCATAAAGGTTATAGCAATTAGTAGGAAAGGACGGACAAGGATCTAGAGGAAGAAACTTCGTTTCTTTCCAATCATCCTAATCCCTTTTGCTAATAATTGTTATGACTTCTAAAAAGTTTTAATCAAGGGTATTGAAAGAGGTGTTAATTTTTATCTTATCAACCCTACTTTAGACCTAACCCTAACAAGTTCCTTAACCATCGTACAACTTAGTTTTTAAAATCAATCAACAAAAACCAAACCACCATTGGAATCAACTCGTGAAAACATTTAGGAAAATTACACATCCCTGTGGATCGACCCGTATTCACCGGCTAGCTGCAAAGCGACGCCGTTTCTGATTACGGTTAACATATATTTTTGCACTAATCACCCGGCGGACCACTCTCGACCCGACCCAAGAGCGGGTCAGGACGAGAGTGGGGGGCTAATGATGATGCTCGATATCGGTGATCTCCCAGATCGTGACACGTAGCAGATGACGTGTCCCGAAGCTAGCAAGAAAGGACCAGGAACGGTACGTCGGAAAAATACCCCGGGTCTGCGACCCATGGACGTAGCCGACCACCTGCGGCCGTCCACACCACTCCTATGCCCGCCTTGCAAACAACCATTGGCTCGCCTCCGAGCCCCCTGCACAATTAGCCTCCTCGGCCCTCTCAGCCCGCCTCCGGTCTATAGCAGAACCAAGATACCTCAGCCTCCCGCTCATCCCCGAGCCTCCCGCCGAGCTTATCTTCCTCGGTCTCCTCGACCGACCGACGGCACCAATCGCAGACGCATCCGCCTCACCTCCGCGAATCTCGCCATGCGCGAGATATCCGCCGGCTACGTCCCGCGTTCCACGCCATCACGATCCCCCATTAACGAGCATGTCTCGCCATTAATGCGGCATCTCGCCTATCATGCGGACGTGACGCCGGGAGCGTAACGGCCGGCGTGATTCTCGCGCCTGCCTGCATGTTACCACCACTATATAAACCTCTCTTTCAGACGGTTCAAGTAAGTCATACTTTCCCCATTAGGGCATTACTCTGCTCAAATATCCGGTCTAACTTGATCGTCGGATGGTCCTCGGTGGTACAACCATCCCGGGACTTCCTTGCAGGTAGCCCGTCTCAACCACCTCAAACCCATTGAGATCCACACGCTTCAGAAGGCAACCTCCAACTCAATCGCAGCCGTCCACCATCGCCAACAGCAGATCTACGGAAGGTAACATCTGAAGGAGATCCATACCTCCATCAAAAACATTTAAGAAAAAAAATAGAATTAGGAATATCCCAAACAGCATGAAAAGTTTTTTGTAAATTATCGTTGGTACCATTTTCTGAATCTAGATACATTAATGCACCAAGTAAATATTTTGTCATGATTCTTGATAAACGATGGAAACAACATATAGAAGAAAAACATTAATATTTGAGAGGAAAGTGCTCAAGAAACTTAACTAAATTTAGAAAGCTAAAGCAAAATTCTGAATTCAAAACAAACAATTGATTGACACCTTACTAATTAATTATACTGATATATTAATCAAAACAAGCCACTATAATCAAAGAAAATCGAAGCAAGAACTAACAAGCCATGCATACACAAAATCGATAAGAGGGCCGCATGCCACAAGCCCCACGCCAGTAATTAACGTCCTTCGTCCGCAACAGAATCGCTTAATTTCCATCATATAGCCGTTCATACGAATTGACGAAGGCAAGCAGAATCTCTCCTCGGCATCCTCTTTCACCTCTCGGCAACCCCCAGATATCCATGTATTGGTTCTCTCTCAGCTTCGATTTCTTGAGGAATTCCGAATAGTCGCCACCCATGAAGCGGTACGTCCGGGAGCTGGTAACGTACTTAAAGACCATGTTGTACATATGGCCCATCCTGTCCATCACCTTCACGGCCACTCCGTTTGCACTGGCTTGTTCCGTGATCTCCTTCAATCCTGGTGACGATCTTTCAATGTCTCAAGCCACCATTCTTAAAGAAGTCTCAAGCCACCATGTCCCTCTAATATCTGACGCCCATTCTTAAAGAAGTCTCAAGCCACCATGTCCCTCTAATATCTGACGCCTCCTTCGTCGCCGTCGTAGTTGAGCGCGTCTTTTTATACGGGCGGCGATAAATGTTGTTGATGATGCCCTCCTCCTCCTCCTCTTGTTGATGAAAGTCCTGCTCTTTATTTCGAATCGCCTCCCGCTTCTTTAACGGTAAGTTATACTCCTCTTCTTGATTTCGTCGACAAAGACTGGCATTGTCTTCTTCGATTACTTCAGAAACAGGTTTCGACGACGACGAGGAGGAGGAGCCGGTAGTTGAGCACATCACGCGATTCTTGATTATGGATTCTTGATTGATTGGTGATGATGGCTTGACCCACTTCTTGAATGCCGAAGGCCTATTGTTGAGAAACAGAGATGAACTAGCCTTCATGGCATTACCCACTTCATCTTCTTCTTTCATGATGTCCTCTCTCTCTGTCTCTCTCTAAAACTTTAGCTCAAAGAATGAAAGGGGATAAAATCTCTGATAATTCTTGAATTTTGGTTAAGTAGTTGATGGAAGAGAAACTTTGGTTTAGGGTTTCCTAATATATAAGCGCTAGCTAGCTATAGGGGCTTTCCTAATTAGGGCAGCTGGTGCCTGAATACTTGGTGATCAAGAAAATCTCTCTCGCAATTTACAACGGCCATATTTTGATAGTTTAGATTATTTGACTAATATACCCTTCTTATTGTTCAATTAAAATCTGGTGATTTAACATTAGAAAGATCGACTTATTTTAGTTAAGATTAAGGCTAGGTTTCACTAAAGTACCATGACCTTTCAGGTTTGTTTGTATAAATACCATCTACTTTATGGAGTGCAGGTTGATACACGAAGCAAGTGAATTGCAAAATAATTCCACTAACTTTTAGTGTTGTATAGTAGAATCTCATACATTGTTATGGTATATAACATAGAGTTGTATGTTGGTAATTGTATTATTGCAAAAAAACGCATGGTATTTAAGTAAAACACTAAAAAATAGGATGTTAGTCTCATGTCCTTAATAATTTCGGGCCTATTAACCAAGGTCCCCGTCATCAATTAGCAGTCCCGCAACAACCTAACGCTTGCAAGTGATAACCGCCCGTAAACGACGGCTGCCGACAAGTGATAACCGCCTGTAAACGACGGCCACAAGTAACTGACAACCACTCACCGACCATGGCCAACAACCGACATCATGCTGGCCACCTCCCCTTGAGGATCATTAGCTGGAAATCGCCTACCATTGGCCGACCGGCAACCGCCAATGGCTCATAAAAGTAACCACAGTTTAATACAAACTTTTTAAGAATTATAAAACGGTTTTCATTAACATCTGTGTCTATTAGATACTTTAGGCACATTTTTGTCTTTTTAATATCCTTTCTAACACATAAAATTTCAATAATAAAGAAACGAGGAAAGAATTTAACTTTCTTCCAGAACCAGCAAAAATAACATTGTCCATCTGAGTTTATCATATAGCTGTTCATCTTGATGTATTTCTCTTCAAAAACAACCCTGCCTTATTCGAAAATTCATATCAACCCCAACAATGAAGTTAACAGTTCAAATGGTAAAACAAACAAAAATTGATGTACCACAAATCTATTGGCTTGTGCCTCTCAAAAGATTGTCAAATGAAATACTGGACCTTATAGCATCCATGAGCAGATCCTTCACCTCATCAGAACCTTGAAGCCTGCCGGTCACTTGACTATCTGCTGCAGCCAAAGGATCACTGTCTATAACTGCATCAATTGAAGCATCAGAAATAAATCCACCGTAAAATTTGCAAGGGACAGTAGGAGCAACACTAGCTGTGATATTGTTAGGGAATGTGCATTGGAAAAGCGTAGCTTCGGAAAATGTTCCATTAGCTAATGAAGCAGGAGCGACACTTGAATCTTTTAGAGTTGCACATGGCTGCCCTTTTGAAATACGTTCGTAAATCGTCCAATCATGGTCGATTGAAGATCTCTGCATGTTTATACCGTTTCCAAAATCATTTCTTGAATTTATCTGATTACCAAAAGATCTCTGAATGTTGTTCCCACTTTCAAAATGGCTTATAGTACTTATTTGATCGCCAAAAGATCTCTTTAGCTCATGGTTATCCTGTGCGATTTTCACAGAACCAACAAAATTATCGACCGGATGGCTTCTGGTATTTATCTGGTCAGTAAATGATCTCTTAGGATCATGGATTTCATGCATATTTATCCCATATCCACGTTGGCTTCTCCCATGAAAAGAGCTCGGCAGTTCATGGCTTTCCTGTATGTTTTTCCAATTACCAAAATGCATGCCGGTATTGATCTGATCATGGAAAGATCTCTGCAATCCATTGCTGGCGCCATTATCAACTGGCACAACATCTGCAAGGAAGTAAAACCAAAGGAATATGATATGTAGATTTCATGAGCAATGAAGAAAAAACATTTTAACTTAGGAAAAATTTAGAATGCTTCTGGTTCTTCTAGACTTATTCCTTGGATAGGGTTGTTGCAAGCTTCTCTCATGCACACAGTCTTATGTCATGTATTTACCGCTAACTAAGAGAGTTGTTAGTTCATTAGCTGGTCATAGAGCCATGTCAGATTTTTTAGAGCTTTGCTTCATAACTGATCCCATTTTATGAGAAACGGCTTTGATGTGATAACGATAACTGAAAAAAGAGCCAAGAAAACAAATACGAACACAAAGACACAGCAATACCTTCTTGAATAAATGTCTGTGTACTTTGCATGGACTTTTGGAGTAGAGTTGTCTCGGCAAAGACCATCAAGCTATAATTCTTGATTTCTTCCTCTATAATTGGCTCGAGGGGCTTGAAGGAAAAGGAAGTCATCCATGCCTCCATCATCTCAGGTATGGCAGGGATTATAAGCTTCTCCACATGTAACAAGCATAGCATCTGCCACAACAAATAAGGACTCGACAATATATTTAAAAATCACTGAAATATATTTTCATGTACTTGTGTATATGACATGCGCGTGCATACATAGACAAGTGTTTTGCACGTGCAATGCATTAACATATGTTACGAGATGATTTTAAGTTTAAGAAGTAGAGATTTTTATTGATATTAATAGACATTTTTAAGAATAAAAAAATTAATACAGTTGGAATAAAGTAATTTTAGTGGTTTTTTCAAACGGTAATCATTTTAAAATATTTTCATGGAGATTTTTAAAGATTTGATATGATCTAAACAATTCTATTAAAATATTTAAATGTTTTTTCCACGGAATTAAAAGGATTTTTCTTTCCATCCATCATGTTGATAATCAAGTTGGGATTTTGCCCACCCTTTTCGAGTTAAAATAGTAGAGATGCAGCACGAAGTCATTTGCGTAGCTGATAACTGGGAGCTAAAATGATGGTCCAACACTGAATTTAGTTAACATATGGAAGTGATGCATGTCTTTAACCAAACATTTATATATACTTAACATAACTTGCCTCTAACCAACAATGCAAGTATGATTGACAAATAAAGAAAAAAGAAGTGCAAGTCAAGGGTAATCAGATACATAGAAAGAGAGTTTGGTAAACTATAAAGTTGTAAATTCTTCAAATACGACAACTTATTCTCGTTAGATTTGACCACAAAAACAAGACCTTTATGTCAAATGCATAAATCAATTTATTGGACTTATGTCCATAAAACTACCAAAAGGTTTCAAGCTTGGCAGCAAACTAACCAAAAGGTTCCGGTCTCCATGAAACAACCATGACTAATGATGTCATATCAGCACCAACAATGTCACGTCAGCACCATAATTTAAACTGCCATGTCAGCATAAAAGTTGCAAAAAACCTCAAAAATACCCTCCTCTTTATCCTCCTAACCTAACCGTAGCCACTACCGCCTCAGCCGCCCTAGCCTAGCCTCTCCTTCATCTTCATAATCTTCATTTTTACCCTAGCCATAACCCTAGCTCTAGCCTCGGCAAGGACACCCAAGCCCTATCTTTGGCGATCCTCCCTCGACCTAGCCTCTCCATCATCTTCACCATCTTCATCATCCATCATTACATCGTCATCTTCTTCATCCATCATTTTCATTATCATCTTCTTCACCACCTCCGCCACGCTCCTCTCTCATCTCCATTGCCGACCTCCTGCACTCACCGCCACCAATCTCGCACCCGTTGCCGTGGTCATTGATTATTTAGTCAATAATTAATAATTATAAAAAATTGTTAATAAAATAATTGATAAATATTTGATTTAATTAATTATATTTATTAAAAGGGCGAAAATGGTCATTTGATATACATAGTTAACATCGTTAAGCTTTGACTATCGTTGACCGTTTAGTCATCGTAGGTTTTTGGTGATATTAAACCTTTTGGTATTTTGTTGCCAACCGTTGAAACCTTTTGGGAGTTATATAGAAATAAGCCTTTATTATATTAACTCATATATCATTTAAAACTAGTGAATTCTTTCTAGTTTAAAACTAGAAAAACATTTTTTTAAAAATTACCCGATAAACAAGAAACGACGCTAAAACTGTGTAACTCTAACTTCTGGGAACATTATTACAAGGCATAGTCATACAATTGGTATTCTTAGTCCTCCAGTATATATGTAACACTCTTGAAGCTGAACAGCAAAAAAAAAAAAAAGGAAAAAACAATTCAGCTTACATCTCAGAGTTCTTATTAAACATTGAAATGATAAAAACACACATAGTTGCATGGAAAGGAAAGGTAAGCCCAAGTGGAGATGGAAGGTCAAATTGCCTGCTGGCTGCTAGTTGACATAATCTGAGAATATGAAAGAAATCAATGTACTTACACGTCTAAAATGAGGTTCGAATGTTTGAGGTGTGAACAAATAGCCAAAACCGAAGGTAAATGAGGTGGTAAAAGGATCGATAAAACCACTTGTGATGATATTATAATTTGTGAATGAAAGAGCAGCTTAGCAAGATTCATATGTCAAACAAAACTATGGTGCTCTTGGTTGTTACAATGGACAATACGGTCTTCTTTTGCTAGTTCTCATCTACTAAAATTTCCTCAACAAATTAAGCCTTGCAATAAGATTCTGCCTGAAATTATTCTTCAAAATCGTGTTAGATGCCTCTTTTTTATAATCATGGTTTTAAATCTCAGATGATCTTGATCCCAAAAATGACCATTCGAGTTCCAATACATATGCATTTCCAGTCTTTCTCCCTGACCCTGGGGTATAATGTGGGCCTTTCTTTTTTAGACCTAGGTGTTGGGTTCACCAATTGATAAGGGAGTTTTAGTATTGAATTTATTAATGATTAGTGGGTACACACACAATAAGTTATCGGTTGATTCGACATCTTTAATTACCCAACATTGTCAAAAAGCACATAGTTATCATTGCCACATTATAGTTAAACAGCCGCTCTAAATATCATTAATTACCAAAAAGAAAAAAATCTATGTCAAATTGTTTCTAATTATTTTTATTAGTGAAACAGAATGTAGATTGAATTTTACAAAATCATTTAGTAATCCTATGTCCAGATAGGGGATGGCCGACACAGATAGCCGATTCTGATCCGAAAAATGACCGTTTGTTGCCAATTCAATAGCGAGATTTTAAACCTTCATTACAATCATGATCTAGCACATATTTATTCCTAAAACTATTCCATTGAATATGGAAAAGCTAGCAATCAGAAGGAAAAAATATTTGAAGATGGATCATGCATGTTAAAAAAGGTGACTGTTTATACAAATAATATGTAGAGAGAGAGAGATGATAAAGGATTGAAAATTTACTACATACATCTTCAACTCGCTTAAAAAGGCGCCGACACATGCCTTGTTTCCGATACACAGGTCTTGTACCAATGAATGGCATTTCTGCCAAGCTTGTCCCATGGAGCCTATAAGAAGACAATAGAAATGAAGTACATTTCAAGTCCGTAACAACGAGCATAAAAAGAAAGATTTTAATTATCAACTCGGAGAACCATTTACATATGATAAATTTAAAGATTAAAACAATGTGTGGATACAAGATTGCTTAATTTCAGAGGTGAAACATCGCTGTTTGGTTTGTACCTTAGAATGTTTAAAGAAATAAATATTTTATCAATGAGGTGTGTCACCCACTTAACTATGAAAAAACAGAAGGGAAACATAAATGGTATCATCGTTTATATGGGTGCATTTATAGTAAGCCCAAAGAAAAGGTTTATGCCACAAAACAAATATAGCCTAAGAATGTGTACAAATATACCTACCTTAATGACGCTGCTGATACGATTTCCTCATCCTTCTCCAAAATTAAGGTATAAAATCCTTCATAATTTAGACGATTAAAATTTGACCTGCGTGGACAAAATAAAACTCAAGTATAAAAATTCACTCAATGCAACCAATGTGCAACCAAATGGCACAAACTTAAAATTAAATTCTTCAGATTGCTGTGGTAAAGATGAAGCATACCCACAATTATAAACTGCTTGGCATATCATATCCACACCTGTTCTTTGATCTATTAGAGGAACAAAACACTCATCAAGCACAGATAGAGCCATGGAGAGTTTTATATTAGATTCCATGATAAAAGAAAGGCTTTCACTAGAGATGATCCCTGCATCTTCATCAAGACACTTCAACAGAGTCCAAGAATATCCATCTTCAATAGGATTTATGATTCCAAGCATATCGGATAGTTCGGTGGCCACCTGAAATATTTTGAACATTCAGGATAAAGCTCTGTGAAGCAGAAATTGAACTTTGCAGGGCAATGGATGAACTACAATGAATGCCGCTACAACTTAGGGAAACTAAACATAGAAACTAGAATAGTGGTTGCCAACATGGCATTAGAGCACCAGGAAAAAGAGATCTTGGTTCAAATCCCAACATAAAACTTTAAAGAATATATACCAATAAAGCATGTCTGCTTGCACTGAAAAAGAAAAAAATTACGCATGAGGATGGTGTAACGTGGTATAAACAATAGTTGACTCAACACTCACTAGCTTACGGTTTTAGATAACGCAGTTAAGAACAAGAACTTGATAACTGGACTGTGCTATAAAATATCATCACAGCATTCGACAGGAGTAATGACCTTAGAGAAGTTATTATACACGAGGAATTAACAATTAAAAATTGATTAAATATGTAGCATAGATCCGGATGCGTAACTGCGACACATGCGCATGTGCACAGCCACAAACGCACACATGCACACATTTTGCATGTCTTTTGATCTATTTAGGCATTCCACGTTTGAGAACCATCATCATAGCCAAAGGGTAAAAGCAGCATCAAGAGTGGCATAGAGGAGTCCACAGGATGTTCATTGCTCATATTATGATTTCAATTGGTGATCTCCAATTTGTGCTCAGAATGTATTTATAAATGAGCGCAAACCAATTTGCCTATTCCTTACCAACATTTTTATCTATTTTTTTCCTGCAAATATATCATTTTATGTTGCATACTTTCTTCTAAAAGAAGTTTTCCTTTATTTGTCTAAAGTACCGTGTTAAATTAGAAGCTCAGTCATCCCTTGAGAGGGATGACGAAGTAAATTAGGTTAATAATTGGGGTATAGTTGATATATTCAAACAAAGTGTAGCTCACATAACCACCATATACGACTTTATAAGGAGATTAAAGAAACTAAT
This sequence comes from Agapanthus africanus, assembly GCA_030015575.1. Lineage (NCBI taxonomy): Eukaryota > Viridiplantae > Streptophyta > Magnoliopsida > Asparagales > Amaryllidaceae > Agapanthus > Agapanthus africanus. The sequence continues at coordinate 444,540,905 of CM057347.1, forward strand.
GGGATGTGGCTGCTGTGATTATAAAACTACTAAATACCACTCTCATAAATACTATAAATTTTACCCTTAGCAGAAACAAAAAAGAGCAGCACTAAAGCAATAATAGGGTGGCAATAACAACCGCTTAATCAGCGCTAAGAGGATAGATCGAGCCTTCAAAACCACCCAGGTGGCTGCTTTTTAGAACACTAGATATATGTAAGACCATGGATAGTTGCTCTTTCGAGTAAACAGTAGATTGAGCTGAAATTGAACTGTCGCCATAACAACATATTAGAAAAACTGTTGGTGATATCAGTGAAATAAAGTTTTCTTTTTGCAACTCTACTGCTACAAATTTTAAGATATATTAGATTGAAATGGTGAAGAAAACATTTTTTTATCACGCGATATATCACATAATATTTTGCTTGACGCAGTTGATAATGAAGATAGACTCAAAGTCATGTTGAAGTTTGTTCTTTGGAAAAGTGAAGGTAAAAATATTCTGGAGATGAATATAAATGAAAGAAGTGAATACCTATAGTAAAACACTACCTTTTTGCAACTCTTCCCGCAGAAAGAAAATGGAACTGTACCCATCAAGTGTGTGTCATTCCCCCAGGCACATTCCTTATGATCTGCAAAATCAGTTATAACTTAAGTTAAATCTAGAACAAATATAAAAAAGAGGTTATCACAGCTGACCAGTACTTACATTTGTGTCCGCATTGCTTGCATGAAAACAAACTTGGAGCTTCAAGGGCCTTATCTGACCCGTATGTTATCCTGGTACAGATTTTGCATATACAATATGGACAGTACCATCTTCCCTCGGGTAGGGTCTGAAAGAGAACATGGATACATGTTACTTTTGACTTTAAAGTGTAGTTAACAGAAATATATATTACTTTACATTTAGCATGAGAAGTACACCCCTAATACTTTTGGAGTCTGAAATAACATAATCAGTGTAGAAAGCGTAGGAATTCAAGGTCTACTCAATGTGAGCTAGACACTTTTGAGAGAAAGACAAAGCTCAGAAAGAAAATGAAAAAAGAAAAGGTTGTATAACAAACAATACAGGTTTATATATTTTAAGAAATATTGCATAATTAGCCACAATTCACCAAGATGGTGCCTAATGTAATAGGAGAAAGTACTACTGTACCAGAGTCAGATTCATATACATTTCTAATGAAAATCAGTTAAATTTTAATCACATGTTGAAAATCAGTCACTACTGAAACATCATCATCTAAGCCATTTCCCATCTGGGTTCAACTATTAATCAAGCCCTTATAGAATATTTAACAAAGTTGTTTTCACCAATTGCTGATGTCATCCCTCTTTTAGCATCAAATTTATAGCAAATGAAACTATGGATAAGAGTGGGGGAAGTAGATTATGTCATTACCCTAAATGACCAAATGGTGTCCTCCCTATTCTACTAGCCGGGGGAAAAAATTACAACAGAAAAATAGTCGATATGCTATAAGGAACTTTATTCAACTTTAAAGCGCATATAAAGCCATGAGCAAATCAAAATACATTCACATGCTGAAAGAAAGGAGAATTATGCAGCAGTGCATCCACATGTAATTAGAAGTACGAAGAAGTGACAAGAATATACAAAGAGATCTCAGTTATTCACTACCTCAAGCATCAAACAAGTCTGATGGAAGGTTGAAGGACAACTGTCACAGCATATCAAGTGACCACCATCAGCACAAATCCTGCACGTGTCATCGCTAGGATCAGGATCGCCAATCCCCACTGTTTTAAACCCAACTTTTCTTTGTATCTTTTCCTTCTCCCAAGCCTCTTTCAGGCACAACAGAAGTGTCTTTCCTGACAAAAGGAAAATTTTATCCCAGGATTTTTCAAGTTTGCCACCAGCATGAGCTACAAACATTGACAATGACACAGTCTCCTTACAACAGTAGCACCAAATACCACTTCTGGTAACAAATCCTGGACTGGTTCCGACCCTATTTTTTGTTATATAGAAGACTTTTTCATTTTCCGGCAAAGTGCCACAATCAATCAACCAAGATAGCAGGTTAATCTTCGCTCGGGATAAAATCTCTTTTTTATGGTCATCCTTCTCCTTTCTCCTAATTGTTAAACCGCAACCACCTCTCCTCTTTTCCTTCTTTTTTCTGTTAAAATTCCCAGCACCGGTTAGCTTTCCTTCAGTTCCACATGATGGACCGCATTGGTTAGACACAGGGGTTTCCAAACTTTTATCCTTTGGCGGCGTGGTGCATTTCTCAAATCTTGACTTGTGATAGACAGGATTGCTTATATTGGTTTGCTTCAGCATATCATCTGATGCACTAGCAATTTCAGATGATGAAGTCAACGGCTTTTCCTTGTCCTTCTTCGCCATTACATCAGCATCAAATTCTGAAGAAAATAAACGATAGTCTTCAAACCCGGTTTCTAAGTCTGAATCATTATCTACAGGAACATGCTTTCCATTAATACGCATTGATCTCCTGATTCTAGTGGTATCATGGCATCCATGCATATCATTAGCATTGGATTCATGAATGAAGAATGCACCCCCATAATCGACCCTTTTCGATTCACCATGCAAGCCTTCATCACTTGTGCTGCAATCAGTATTCTCTTTTAACACAGCCTCTCGCGTAAATGGCCTTCCCACTTCCTTTCTAGCATTTGGCCTAGCTGAAGATTTGGTGCCAGCCAGAAAACTACATTCAACCTGTATCTCTGTGTCTAAATCTCTATCTATCACATCACTTTTCTTGTTGAGGCGCCCAGATCTCCTCAACCCAACTGATCTGCGTCCCTTCCCAATAGATCTTCTACTCTTTTGACCACTTCTCATAACACCGCTGCAATTTAAATTTCTTACATCATTAATCAAAGATTTGTCTATTCTGTAAGCTTCAGACCTCTCTAATAGCACATTTTCGGATCGTGGAGTACGATTTTGCTGCTTACCTTTTGCTTTGTCACCATCAACACATGACCCAGAAAAGACATTCATTTCTCCAGTGACATGCCTCCCACTCATCCTCCCAGACCTCCTCAATCCAGAAAATTTCCCATTGCCACGATGATCCCTTTTAAAACCATTGCTCAAACCTCTTTCTTCTGCATTACATTTGGTTTTCTCGTTTACCTTGCACAAAGAAGAAGCTTGGTCTGCTATTTGACCCTTGACTGTTTCTGCAGTTTGAAAAGGTTTCTTGCAATTGTTTATAACAGGATTATCCTTCGGCTGAAATTCTTCCTCGATAGATTCGATGGACTTGATGTTCTTTTCAAAATTGGAATTCCTCTTTCTTCTACCTCTCCTTGTCCATCTAATATCCGCGATACCCGCAGCAGCATTTTCACTTCGTACACCTACATAGCTGCTGGAAGTAGCAGCCCCCTGAACCAAACTATCATTAAGAGAGCTGCTCTCCAAGTACTTGGTGCATATGCTTGCCTTCTCACTATACTTAGAAGTGCCTTGTAGAAACGTCTCAAACGCTTTTGGTAGCGAGAAGTAAGGAATTCCATTTGGAGATATGTAATTGCAGTCGCCCTTTCCAGGTTGAAACACCACCTTCCAACCAAAGAGGGCCAAAAGTCTCATAAGGTGTGGAGGTGGTGATCCCGAGCCCGAACTAAACATCCCATTGAAACCCTCCAACGAGATTGAAGGAGGCTTTGAATTGATAGTCATCCCTTTCTTCGCTTTAGATGTTCCATTAGTTGGATTGCTGCTCTTTCTTGCTTTTTTCTCCGGCACCCATTCAGGATCCTCTTCTTCTTCTTCGTCATCAGAACCCCTTCTGGTGTTGCTGGCTTCTGATGTCGAAAAAGACCCTTCTTCTTCTTCTTCTTCTTCTGAGCTGGATACAATTTCGAAACCGTTATCGGTCTCATGGGGATCAGGACGTTTCGGGGTTGTGGCCGTTTGGGTTTGATGAAAACTTTCAGATGGGATTGGATGTGCAAAAGAGTTACCCACTTCAAGGGTATTACTTCCCAAGTTAAGCACCAAGAAGGATCCATTAAAGGTCCCTCTTTTTATCTCTTGCCCCGCCATCTGAACTAATGTCCTAAAGAACTATCTGTGCCAATCCTGCAAATAATTAAAGACTCTTGTTATAATTGTTGATAACAAATAGTTCTTTGGGCACGTTCTTATAGAACAAAAGCAGCAAATATATATTATAACTATCTTAAATCTTAAAGAATTTATAAGAAAATTGAAAATTATTGCATGCGAATGAACAGAATTATACAAAATTATTCCAAAATAGAGTAAATTTACAATTAAAAAATTTGCAAAACCCTAATCAAAATTCTCGATCATTTACTAAGAATCGCTCAAAATACCTGTAGCTTCTATATGTCACATTCTTCTTTAACTTTATCACGAAAAAGGAACAAAATTTCAATGCTCTGCAGGCAATGCAACATCATTCCTCATTTAAAAGAAGAAGAAGAGAAAACTCTAGAAACCTGAATCATTCCAATCGAAAACAATCAATCCAACAAAATGAGATGGATTAAACCAGAAAATCGACTTACTTCAAAAATGTAAGCGAGAATTTCTCCCGGTTCGAACTCACATTACAATGAGAAGAAGAAGAAGGGGAAAAAACCCTAGGGTTTTTCGCCTCTGCTTTCTTCGGTGGCAAGAAACAAACGAGAGCGGCATCGATTGCTCCCTGGTTTTGTTCCTTTAAAAAGTAATGTACAAGTTTTGGAACTTTGTCACCTATAGCAATTTCCATCCCAAAAACCTTAAAGGAGCAAAACAATTAAAAAATGCAATAAAGTTTTGAACTTATTGCATTTCCATTTATTTTTCTCTCTCACCCTTTATAACCTCCCTCGTTCCAATGTCTCGCGGGTCATTATAACCGCTCCTTTACTCCACTCATTGAATTATGGGGGATTTTTAGATATATTCATCTATTTGTATATACACCTTGAAATATTTAATACTGGAAAACACATTTTCATCCATAATCGCTCAAAGTTTACCCAAAACCGGATTGCTATGACGAATTTTACTTAGTCTACTCAGTAAAAACGAAAATTAATATTATTTCCAATTTTTAAAATCTCTTATTATTTTTTGCAATTGTATAAGATGATTTTTATTTTTTCATACTTCGCTAAACCGTCTTAGTTTGTAAAATTTAACATTTTTTTTTATCCATTTTGTTATATTGTATGGCTCAGGCCTAAGTAGAACAATGATTATGAAGGTTTTAGTGGTAAATTTTAAATTTATTTTAATTACTCATAAAAGACACGGTCGAAGATGAAAGGATAGAATAAATTATCGTATAAATATAATAGAATTAACAATAACTAAGATAATGTCTGCTTTACGTACACAATTATTCTGATGAGGGCGGAGCTTCTCGAAACAAAATATATGATTTAAGGAATACATACAAATACAAAGACTGAAGGGGCATAATAGTAAAAGACTGTATATGTTTATGGGTTGTTTTAAATAAAAAATTTTGAATCGTAAAATCGAATTGCTTCCCTACTAATTTCTATTTAGGGGGAAAATGAATTATAGAATTGAGATTTATGGCAGAGGCTTAAGCTTCTCCTGCGAGTGAACGTCATAGGAGAAGATTTGGTGTTTGATGCAAAGCAATAGAGGATGTTGTGAGGTTTTGGGTTGAGGACACGTGGATTGTTTTGGAAAGGAGTCTATTGAATTTTGGGTGTTTCCTGTGATGCAAATAACAGCGGATCCATCACTTGTGAATCGGTTGGATAGTTGAGGTGAAGACGACCAGCTGGCTTCTAGTCACGCGCCAGGTGGACGGGTGCAGGGAAACATTGAAGACGGAATTTTATTTTTTAATTTTATTTTGAGGTTTTTTTAAGGTTTAATACCTAGCCATTTAAGGTTGAAATATGTTTCTCATATTTATTTCAGATCTATCATTCAAACATGTGATGCATACATTTAAGTGGTAATCTTAAATTGCCCGTAGATCATTTTCGTGTGGTTTCCAGAGGCAAGATATCCTTTCTATGAATAAAAATAGATGGATATTGTAATATGAAATGATTTCGACACCCTAAAAATCATATATCTCAAGCGATGTTTTTACTTGCAATCTGTTATGTCTCTCACATCTATTTCAGATCTACATTTAATCATGCAATTTGTCGTCTTAAATGATAGATTGCAACTTTCAACCAAACCTTCAGTCGTTTTCTCATGATTTCTAGAAACGGCAAATGAACTCTATAAATAGTTAAGCCGCCATCATCTTGTAGAAAGCTCCAGACATTGAAAATTCCTCGAGATATGTTACTCTAAGAGAGGTTTTGTTATGAGACGTGACCCCAATCAACACATACTTCTTGATGATGCTCGATATCGGTGATCTCCCAGATCATGACACGTGGCAGATGACGTGTCCCAAAGCGCACAAGAAAGGACCTACAATGGCCGACCAGGCCACTCCGATGCCCGTCCCATAAACAAACGCTGGCTCGCCTCCGAGCCCCCTACACAATTGGCCTCCTCGGCCTCCCAGCTCGTCTCCGGGCTACCGCAGAACCAAGATACCTCGGCTCTCCCGCTCGTCCGCGAGCTCTCCCGCCGAGGTCATCTTCCTCGGTCTCATCGACCAATCAACAGCACCGCTCACAGGTGCAACCGCCATCCCGCGATCTCGCCATGCGTGAGATATCCGCCGGCCACATCCCACGTTCCACGCCATCACGATCCCCCATTAACGAGCTGTTTCGCCATTAATGGGAGATCCCGCTCATCACGCGGGCGTGACGTCGGGAGCGTAACGGCCGGCGTGATTCTCGCGCCTGCCCTGCCTGTATAACCCCTTCTTCAGATGATTCAAGTAAGCCATTTTTACTCCATTAAGCCGTTACTCTGCTCGGATTTTCTCTTTAACTTGACCGTCGAAGGGTCCTCGGTGGTACAACCACCCCGGGACTTCCTTGCAGGTAGCTCGGCAACAACAACCTCAAACCCATTGAGATCCACACGCTTCAGGAGCCTGCCTCCAGATCTAATCTCAGCCGTCCATCGCCGCTATCATCAGATCAACGGAAGGTAACATCTTGGCGTGATCCAGGTCGCATCAGCTGGCGCCGTCTGTGGGAACACCTTGATTCCACAAAAACAAAAGTTCATCTTCCGATCTCAATCTAATGGCGAGCGATCATCACGACGATCCAAGTACTGCCCACCGCCTCCCCCTCAACGGAGGCGCGGACGAACCACCTCCGCCGAATGCCATCAACGCCCTTGCCAGCCGGATAGACCGACTAGCGTCCGCCGTGGAGGCGCTCATCCGCGTCCAAACGACAGGGCAAGATCCCCGGGTCGCTGCTCCCCCGCCTCGAGCCCGGGACCCCTACAGAGGGAGAGAAGACTCCGCACGCATCGGCTCTGCTGACCACCGCCTCGCTACCTCCTACGGCTGCAGATCTCCCTAGCCAATACATTCTACAACCCGCTGGGCGCCCCACAGTTCAACACCGAAGTCCGTCGCCAGAGCACCTCGCCCCGAGCCTCTTCACGGCCCTTTCCCTCCCGAGGAGATGTCGGTCAGCTCGCCTGTTCCCAAGCATGACCAACGACCCCTCCCTCGACGGGGTCGTGCGGACGAGACTCGCCACGTCTTCTCGAAGTCTACCTCGCCGGAGGATCTGAGGAACCTCATTGAGAGGAACCGAGGCCGTGCCCAGACGCAGGTCTCCAACAGCAGAGGCCGGGGATCAGAATGTGCCGAATCGTTGGGATACCACGGCCGACTCGACGCCCTCGAGAAGAAGATCGAAGGTATACGTCGGGAAGGCCGCTCGAGCGACGGGGCTAAGTACGCCGCCGACTCGCTCACCGAGCTATTCACCGAGGAGCTGTTCGCCGTCCACGTCTCCTCCCGCAACAAGCCCCCAAAGGTCTCTCTCTTCGACGGTAAATCTGACCCGAAGGACCATTTGGATGCGTTCACCACGGGAATGAGCTTTCAAGATAACTCCGACGCTGCCCAATGCCGAGCTTTCTCGGCCAATCTCATCCGCTCCGGACGAGACTGGTTCCGAGGACTCGAGCCACGCTTGATCTCGACTTTCGACGAGCTGGCCACCCAATTCCTCGGCCACTTCGTCGGGAACAGGCGGCAAAAACGCACAGTTGACCATCTCTTCACGATCAAAAGCGGGGACAAGGAGACATTCAAGGCATACATCACCCGCTTTTACAATGCCCTTCTCGAGGTCCCAGAACATAGGGACGAGACGGTCATCACAACCCTGAGGTTTGGTCTTAGGCACAAGGAGTGGTTACGCTCCTTTGCATTAGTGCAACCTAAGACCATGGCCGAGGTAAAGGCCTGGACCGAGCGCGAGGTCCAGCTCGAATCCGAGGTGAACGCAAATCTCCTCCGGACAGAGCAAGCCGACCAAAAGAAAAGGGCAACGGAAGAGAGAAGGGGATCTGAGCGATCAAAGCCCTATCTCCCGAAGTTTCAGGAGTACACCCCACTCAACGTCTCCCAGACAGTGCTACTAGAGGAGGCTAAGGGCGAGGGGTTCTTCAAGCTACCCCCGATCTCGCGAATGGCCTCAAAGCGAACCCGGGGCCCCTACTACGGTTTCCACAGGTCGCTAGACCACTCCACGGAGAGCTGTAAGCAGCTCTGAGACTACATCGAGGAGCTCATCCGTTCAGGACATCTCGCGGCGTACTTGAGGGACAAGAGGTAAGCTGACCACGAGCAGGAGCAGCGTCCCCCTCCCGCCGTGCTGACCATCGTCTAAATCATGGTCGTGTCAGCAGAGGATACGTCTGGTACCCATGAAGCTCAGTACCCTATGCCAGGCATAGAGGCCAACAGACATCCGAAGGGCTCAAGCTGCACGAATAAGAACATCTACTAGCATGTATTTCCTTTTAAAGCAATGTACACCTTTCTTGAGATCTTTTTGTTTATATAATAAAAGGGATCAATAAAGCATTGCAATGAAAGAAAAAGAATCTTGTTCATTCAAAGGGTCCATATCGAAAAAGAAAAATTACAATAGTGGGGGAAGGAGGGTGCAAAGAGCACTGCTCGTGGTACTCTGAGGATATCTCCGCCAGCCGAGCCCTCGCAGCATCTAACCTCTGCCCTCGATGCTTCCTGCGAACGTTGGCATCATGCCTCAATTGGTAGCACTCAAGGACGAGCGCCACCGAGCGGTTTAGCCGACTCATAGAGATCAGGACGAAGCGCCTCAAAGACCTTAGCTTACCAATGACCTCGTCTTTCAGCTATTCGGACGAGGGGTTGTAGATCCCCGGCGACGCCCTCCAGATGGAATACATCAACAGTTGAAGTAGGGGGGAGCGCCGGGGGAGCAATCGGCCAAAATGATTCTCGATGCGGCCTATCACCAACTGCACCATGTCCTCAGTATAGTACTGATCGTAGAGGTACACGTCCTTGAAGTTTATGATCTCGGGGATGGTGAAAGGGAAGTCCTCCATTCTTACGTTTCGGGTGTGAGGAAGGGAGTAATCAATGCTCCCTCCGTTTTATAGCCCACAACGCCCCCGTAGTTCAACGGTCGCCCGTTTCACCCGCAACTGTGCCGCCACGCGGCAGACATCGCGCCGCTCGATGCGAAATCAAAACGATACTACTCCGGCGCTTCGCGTTCCCCACGTGATCATGACACGTGTCGCCAGCGACTGTCCCTCTTCCCGGTACTCACACCAAGGAGGATGGACGGAACCTCACACAAGAGGCAACTAAGCAGCTTCACTGCTCGGTCCATCCTTAGCAGGCCTCCCACGGCCCCTCCAGCGCTAAGGATCAAAGCCCTCACCAAGAGGCAGCCGAGCGGCTACCCTGCTCGGCTATCCCTGGCTGGTAGCTCCCTACCCCACAACGCCAGGGATCAAAGCCCTCGCCAAGAGGCAATCAAGCAGTTTCACTGCTCGGTCCATCCTTAGCGGGCCTCCCACGGCCCTTCCAGCGCTAAGGATCGAAGCCCTCACCGAGAGGCAGCCGAGTGGCTACCCTGCTCGGCTATCCCTGGCTGGTAGCCTCCTACCCCACAACGCCAGGGATCGAAGCCCTCGCTAAGAGGCAACTGAGCAACTTCACCGCTCGGTACATCCTTAGCAGGCCTCCCACAGCCCCTCCAGCACCAAGGATCTAAGCCCTCACTAAGATGCAACCGAGCGGCTACCCCGCTTGGCTATCCCTGGCTGGTAGCTCCCCTACCCCCACAACGCCAGGGATCAAAGCCCTCACCAAGAGGCAGCCGAGCGGCTACCCCACTCGGCTATCCCTGTCTGGTATCCCCCTACCCCACAACGCCAGGGATCGAAGCCCTCGCCAAGAGGCACCGGGCAGCAACCCTGCCCGGTCATCCTTAAGGATCAAAGCCCTCGCCAAGAGGCACCGGGCAGCAACCCTGCTCGGCCCGTCCTTAGTAGGCCTCTTACGGCCCCTCCCGCGCTAAGGATCAAAAGCCCTCGCAAGAGGCAACCGGGTCCGCCCTTGCTCGGTTATCCCTGGCTGATAGCTCCCTACCCCAACACACCAGGGATCAAAGCCCTCGCCAAGAGGCACCGGGCAGCAACCCTGCCCGGCCCGTCCTTAAGGATCAAAAGCCCTCACAAGAGGCAACCGGGCCCGCCCTTGATCGGTTATCCCTGGCTGGTAGCTCCTTACCCCAACATACCAGGGATCAAAGCCCTTGCCAAGAGGCACCGAGCAGCTATCCTACTCGGCCCCGTCATTAGTAGGCCCCTTACGGCCCCTCCCGCACTAAGGATCAAAAACCCTCGCAAGAGGCAACCAGGCCCGCCCTTGCTCGGTTATCCCTGGCCGGTAGCTCCCCACCCCAACACACCAGGGATGAAAGCCCTCGCCAAGAGGCACCGAGTAGCTACCCTGCTCGGCCCCGTCCTTAGTATGCCCCTTACGGCCCCTCCCGCGCTAGGATCAAAGCCCTCACCAAGAGGCAACTGGGCCCGCACTTGCTCGGTTATCCCCGGCTAGTAATTCATTACCCCAAAACGCCAGGGATCAAAACCCTCGCCAAGAGGCAATCGAGCAGCTTCATTGCTCGGTCCATCCTTAGCAGGCCTTGTACGAACCCTCCCACGCTAAGGATCGAAGCCTTCACCAAGAGGCAGCCGGGCGGCTACCCTGCTCAGGTTATCCCCGGCTGGTAATTCACTAACCCACAACGCCGGGGATCTTAGCCCTCGCCAAGAGGCAACTAAGCAGCTTCACTGCTGGGTCTATCCCTAACAGGCCTTGTACGACCCTTATAACGCCAGGGATCGAAGCCCTCGCCTAAAGGCACCGGGCAGCTACCCTGCTCGGTCCATCCTTAGCATGCCTCTCCGAGCCTTCCACGCTAAGGAACATGACCTCACCACGAGGCATCCAGTCTATCTACGTCTGAGCGATCTCCACCTCGACTTCGGGGCCATGGAGATACCATCTTCCCGCCAGTCTTTGCACACTTGGCAAGTGAACGGATTCAACTCGACACGTAATCGCTAGATGAAGAACCGACATAACACGAAGGCAGTACTATGCAAATACAAGTGTTTACTGAAAAAGGAAAATACGCGCGCAAATACGACTGCAAAAAGTCTTTATTCATAAAGTCAAAGCTTTTATAAGGGTATTGTGGGCTCCCCAGCTTCACAAAATGCCCGGAGGCCTACAAAATTCCCGATGCAACAAAAGAAAAGAAACAAGAAAACAAGGGGCTTTAGGCCACAGGGCCAGGCGCAACCCCAGGAAGCTCAACATCAACCACGGCTCGGGCAGTGTCTGGGGGCTCAGCGCCCATCACATCAGCCTCGGCGTCGCCCTCGCCGGGAATCTCTTCCCCGGCTTTGCCCCCGGGGTCGTCCCCCTGCTCATCATCCATGTTCCCCTCCGAAAGACGCGGTGGAGACGCGGCGGACGTCTTGCCTGAATTTCGGGGCACATGCTAATTGGTGCTATCCGTCCACCTCTTCGAAGATGCCAAGTTGATTTATGGCACCATATATCGAAGGTTTAAACGGATGCGGCCGATGTAGCAGACTTCGTCAAATTCCCCCTCGTTTGAGGGGTTTTTAATTGTGGGGACACTCTTCCCTGCAGGCGCAAGCCCCTGCAGTTAATTACGTTACCGCATCGCGGTAACAACTTTCTCCTTCTCCAGATGGTCACTTCGTGTCGTGCGTGTTTGTTTTGTGTTTAGTTGCCCGTGGATTGTATACGGAGACTAAGTTATGTTGTCGCCCGTAGGGCGTGGACTAGTCCAAATCCGTATCTTTCTTAGATTTAGGTTTGGGGGTTGGGTTTAAGGATACGTTAGCCTCATTTGAGACTAAGATCAACTTAAACGTTTGTTAAGGATACGTTAGTCTGATTTTAGACTAAGATCAACTTAACGGGATCGTTTGGATCCAACAAAAGAGCAATTGAGACTCTATTGTTTAGTTTAGTGACATTGCGGTCGATTAGTTTAAAGACATTGCGGTCCATTGTTAGTTTAAAAACATCTCGGTCCAATGTTAGTTTAAAGACATCACGGTCGAAGTTAAGGGTATCATAGTCCATGGGTTTAAGGACCCCACAGTCCGTTGTTAGTTTTAAGACATTACGGTCGAGGTTAAGGACATCATAGTCCATGGGTTTAAGGACCCCACAGTCCGATGTTAGTTTTAAGACATTACGGTCGAGGTTAAGGACATCATAGTCCATGGGTTTAAGGACCCCACAGTCCGATGTTAGTTTTAAGACATCACGGTCGAGGTTAAGGACATCATAGTCCATGAGTTTAAGGACCCCACAGTCCATTTTAAAAACGTCATAGTCTGTGAAATGTGTGGTTGTCGGGGCCCGTCATCTCTTTGAAGACGTTGAGGAATTACAACGACGAATATCAAAGGAGTGAAGAGATGTACCCTTGAACCAAGGTGAGTTGGTTGAAAGAGCAGATATGCTCAATTCAAGATAAGTTGAGGACTTATGGCCAGAATTGGGCTAAGTCCAATTAAAATGTTTTAACAATTTATTTTTGTTCTGCCTATTAAGCCTTTATTTGGGCTCAGCCCTTTTAGTAATGCTAGGCATTGGGCTCTGACATTTTTGTCTTATATCAGAAACAAAGTTTGTTCTGACAGTGCACCACGTGGCGCGCCAGGCGCGTTGCGCCAGTCAAAGAGCGCATTACGCTTCTGTCGGGTAGCGCACACAATGAGGACACATGTCGTGCTTAGCGCTAAGCGCTAGTTTGTTAGCGCATTGCGCTAGTCTATTGGCGAACCAGTGAGTGACACGTGGCGCGCTTGGCGCTAAGCGCTAGCCCATGAGCGCAGTGCTCTGTTTTAGAAGCGCAAAGCGCAGATTGTGTCTCTGGTTGACACATGGCAAGTTTTGGCGCTGAGCGCCGGTCCAATGAGCGTAAGGGCGCAATTCATGAGTGCAAGACACTTTTCAATAGCGCAAAACGCATTTGATCAATTTTAAGATCAAAGAACAAATTTATGTTCTTCAAAGGAGGCTTTTTCCTCAAGATCCAAAATCAAAAGTTCTTGTTTTTATAAAAGGTTCTGCGTTTATAGATCAAAAGATCTGTGAATGAAGTAAAATACTTCTTTTAGTCTTTTTATGATTAGATCTTTTTAATCTTTTCTTTTTTATTAAAGACCTTGGTCTTTTTCTTAGATCTCTGATCTTTTTAGAAGATGGTTCTTCTTTTTACGAGATGGTTTCATCTCTATTATTCAAGAACATGGTTCTTTTTACCTTGAAGATGAAGAAAAATCTTCTTTTTTCTAAGAGTCTTCTGTTCCCCTCCGAATGGCGGCCGCGGCATGACGTCTTGCCTGAGATTCGGGGCAGATGCTAATTGGTGCTATCCGTCCACCTCTCCGAAGATACCAAGTTGATTTATGGCACCGTATATCGAAGGTTTAGACGGATGCGTCCGATGTAGCAGACTTCGTCAGATTCCCCCTCGTTTGAGGGGTTTTTGATTGTGGGGACGCTCTTCCCTGCAGGCGCAAGCCCCTGCAGTTAATTACGCTACCGCATTGCGGTAACAACTTTCTCCTTCTCCAGATGGTCACTTCGTGTCGTGGGTGTTTGTTTTGTATTTTGTTGCCAGTGGATTGTTTACGGAGATTGAGTTATGTCGTCGCCCGTAGGGCGTGGACTAGTCCAAATCCGTATTATCTTAGATTTGGGTTTGGGGGGGGTTTGGTTTGAGGATACGTTAGCCATACTTGAGGCTAAGATCAACTCAAACGTTTGTTAAGGATACGTTAGTCTCACTTCGAGACTAAGATCAACTTAACGGGATCGTTTAGATCCGACAAAGGAGCGTTTGGGCTCTATTGTTCCAGTTTAGGGACATAGTGGTCCATTAAATGTATGGCCGTCAGGACCCGTCACCTCTCCGACGACGTTGAAGGATTACAACGACGGATGTCAGAGGAGTTCAGAGATGTACCCTCAAGCCAGAGTTAATTGGGGGGATTCATAGTCCAGTCTGTTTGAAGGTTTAAGGATACGTCAGCCATCTTTGAGGCTAAGATCAACTTAAACGGGACCGTTTAGATCCGACAAAAGAGCATACGGGGCTCTATTGTTCTAGTTTAAGGACATTGCGGTCCATGGGTAGTTTAAGGACGTTGCGGTCCATGGGTAGTTTAAGGACACTGCGGTCCATTGTTAGTTTTAAGACATCTCGGTCAAGGTTAAGGACGTCGTAGTCCATGGATTTAAGGACCCCACAGTCCATTGTTAGTTTTAAGACATTTCGGTCAAGGTTAAGGACGTCGTAGTCCATGGGTTTAAGGACCCCACAGTCCGGTATGTGCTCTGGATGCTTCACACGGGTTCACTGCCGTGCTCTGCGAGGACCAGGCTCCGCTCTGGATGCTTCGCACGGGTTCACTGCCATGCTCCGCGAGGACCAGGATCCGCTCTGGACGTTTTCCACGGGGTCAAAGAGTGACATTATCCGCGTTCCACGTGACCAGGAATTTTGCATTAAACACGGGTTTAAGGACCCCACAGTCCGTATCAATGTGTGGTCGTCGGGACCCGTCACCTCTTTGAAGACATTGAGGGATTACAATGCCAAGTATCAAAGGAGTGAAGAGATGTACCCTAGAACCGGAGTGGATTAAATAGTCCTTGGCCCAATTTGGGATCAAGACGAATTAATTATGTTATGAGTCCATTGGCTCAGTTAATCACAAATTGAGGACTTATGGCCATCTTGGGCTAAGTCCAATCAGGAGAGGCTTTGCCTCCATCCATTTAGCCAATTGGGCCAAAGCCTAGTGTTAAACACTACAGAGCAATCAGTGTTGAACACTGGGAATGAGGTTGACAAGTTAGTGTTTAACACTAAAAGATAATCGGTGTTAAACACCAGCAACAAGGCTTTTCAGATTAGTGTTAAACACTAAAACAGATCAGTGTTGAACACTGCAAATAAAGCTTTTTAATTAGTGTTGAACACTAAGGCCCAACAGTGTTTTAACACTGGGTTCGAGAGTTTCAATTTAGTGTTAAACACTAAGGCAGGAGGGGTCACGTGGCAGCACGTGAGAGCGCCCTCCCTTCATTTATTCTGCTGAGATTATCGCGTCTTTCAGAGCATCACGTGCCATCACGTGATGGGCATTCAAATGCCTATGTATCAGAGCTTCTGCCGAGGGTCACGTGGGTCACGTGGGGTGCTGCCTCAAAGGGGCTTTCTGTAGATCTCTTGGGGGGGGTCACGTGATGACACGTGACCCTGCCTCTATGTATGTTATTTAGATGATCTGTTAACCTTTTCTCAGGAATTAAGTTCCTCGTAGGGTTAAACCCTGACAGTAATTTCAGAGGAATTAAATTCCTACTTCCTTTTGAAGGTTTATATTCTGAATAGAGTTGGACTCTGAATTTTCCGTAGGAATTAAATTCCCCATACATGTGAAGAACCAAATAGGGTTAAACCCTAATAAAAGCTTTTAAGGAATTAAATTCCCACTTTCTTTTAAGTTATGATCAAGGGAATTAAATCCCCGCTGTTCCAACAGAACTAGGTTCTTAATTAGGGTTAAACCCTGTCTCTTTTTGTTCTGAAGGAATTAAATTCCCATGATACAGGGTCAAGCCCTAATTTTATTTTAAAGGAATTAAATTCCTATAGTTCTGTGAGAATTAAATTCTCGTGCTTGCATTCCCTCTCTATGTTTTGGATCTGCATGGCAGGATCTCAACCCATTGAGAATTAAATTCTCAACCTCAGGGGGAGATGTGCACTTTGCAGATCCTCTATCAAAGAGAGAAGAAATATGTTCTTCTGTTTTATGTATCAGAGTTAAACTCTGTTGAGAATTAAATTCTCTTTCTTCTTTCACGGAGCTTTTCCCTTTCTTACCTAGGGTTTTTGCAGAAGATCCAAGTTTCTCCAGGTATCGAAGCTCTCTTCTTTTTCTTTTTCTCTCCCTGTCTCTATATATATATATATCTCTTTTTGTGTCTCTTGGCTCCTATTTATAGGAGAGGCAGCCGAGTCAATTAGTTTTTGACGAATCTTCATTGAGAGATTTGATTTGCATCCATCATTCGTTTTGGACCTTTGGATTATTAGGTGAATTTTATTCACCATTGGATTTCAAGTCCCGGGATTCTCCTTTGTTGTTTTGGTTAGATTTAAAGGGGAAATCTTTCCAAACTCGAGATTTTTCCATAGATAGATGATATTTCATCACCTCTGAATCTTTAATTCGATTGGTTCCAGATAATCGCTTTCCTTTGGAAAGATTTGATTCTCCTTCAGAATTTAATTATGTTAACAAAATGGGCTTTGAAAGCCGGTCACGTGTGACCACGTGACCCATGGTCACGTGTGGGCACGTGACCCCCTTGGAATGAGCCTTCCTCTTTCTTTTGCGCTCTGTCTTCTGATTGCTGCTTAACCGTCACGTGCCACCACGTGACCCCTGGTCACGTGTGAGCACGTGACCCTTGTCTGGAGCCTCTTTCCTTGGTTCAACTGGAGAACGAGTCTGCTGCTTTGAACGTCACGTGCCAACACGTGACCCTGGTCACGTGGGAGCACATGACCTCTTCTGAAGCCTTTTCCTTGACTTGATCAGGGAACCGGTGTGCCTTTGACGCTTGCATTTAAATGTCACGTGTCGCCACGTGACCCTGGTCACGTGGGAGCACGTGACTCTTTCTGAAGCCCCTTTTCTTCAACGTAGTCAGGAAACTGAACTTGCCTTGATGATGTGCTTAGGTGTCACGTGCCAACACGTGCCCGCTAGTCACGTGTAAGCACGTGACCCTCTTCTGAAGCTTTTCCCAGAAGCTTTCCTGATTTTAAATCAGGAAACAAATGCCCCCACAGCGTTGTTCTCACGTGTCTGCACGTGAGTGCAACGCTGTCACCTCTTGTGACCGTTGGATTCCTCTAGGGATCTGGGAGATGAAACGTTTCCATTGCCTTCTATAAATACCTCCGTCTCTTCATAGGAGCCTTCACTTTGCTCATCTTCTTCTTCCGAGAACTTCTTCTTTGAGAATTTAATTCTCGCTTTCAGAGCTTAGTTCTCTGTCTTGAAACAATCTTCAGAGTTTAACTCTGTTCGAAAAGAATCCTTTTTCCTCAGGTAATGTTCTTGGACAACGATGGATCTTCACATTTATCTGGATTTTAAATCCAAAACAAGGGTTTTTACCATTTTTTCTTCATATTTTCCATAAGAACATGAAACCACTTAACCTTTCAACTGTAGATCTCTTAGGGTTTAGATGATCTTTGGGGAGATGATGATGGCGTTTCAACCCCATGGAATTTAATTCCATCAGAAATGTTTCTGGGAATTTAATTCCCTTTTCTTAATAAGGATTTTAATTCCAATGAAGGACTTGATTTCTTCACACGGAGGCTTCCTGAGGTCTCTTGACCCGAGGTTGTTCTTCTGCAGTTAATGAAACAGGAGTTTTCTAATGAATCTCATGACCTTTATTTCAGGTATCATGGATGCCCATCTGTATGGTCTTGACGAGATCATTTCCTATGGGAATATTCGTGCACTGGGCCGCAGTCAGAACCAGGAGTTCACCGATGCTCAATGTGCCGAGATTATGAGCCGCTTTGATGAGTACAACCATCGGCTACTCCCCCGTCGCTCTTCTCTTCTGAGGCTGATCGTGCTGGCGATCAGGGAGGCTCTCCCTCTATTCTGTGCTGGTGTGCCGCTTGGGGCATTGGACGCCGCCGAGGATAAAGTACACTCGGTGTATCTGATGCACTTGATCTCAAAGAGAAGGCGGGATAATCTCATTGATCTCCTGCATAAGATGTTCCAGCAGTCGGCCATACTTGCCGCCTATCGGAGGGTGGAGGACATTCGTGAGGACCCCGATGCTTGTGATCGTGAGAGGAAGCATACTCGGGAGGTTCGAAATGCTTGGAAAATCTTGAATAAAGTTAATTTTGAGTTTCTCAACCCATGTCCCGCATCTGAAGTTTTACCATTGTAAATGTGCCCTCTGTATTTTGTATGAACCCCTTGAAGTATGAGTGACAATTGTTATTATGTCTTTCTATGTTTGCATGTCTTTTCTCTGGGATTTTATCATTTTGCTACTGTTGTTGTTGGTGCTTTCAATATGCAGGGTGCTACTCCATTTTTTAGTGTACATCAGGTTTAGGCCTCACGTAGTCTGCACGTGGGGTCCCTTGATGTGGCTGTTCACAAAATCTTCTCATGCCCTATTTTCAGCGCACAATATTAGACGCAGAAAAAAGGGCCTTGGAAATAGTTCCATCTCCTTGATTTTCGATGCTTTTCCTTTTTTGGGCCTTGGAAATAGTTTCACCATGCAAGATTTTCCGCGCACAGCACTTAATGCATTTCCTTATATATGAGGCTATAGATTCCCTTTTCTTCTCACAAAGAGATTTATATTATTATTATTTTTTTTTATCTTGGAGTAACTTTCTTGAGAAACAAACGAGCGCCATGGCCTGCAATCGCCCTCATGCTCGTCGACAGCCATGGGAAGTTCCTATTGAGGAAATGGTCCCCCGCTTTGCTGCTCGGTTGGTGGATCCCCTCCTTACCGACAACGAATGCGACTCAGCCATGCATGAACTCTCGATCCGTAGGGGGTCCCCCCTCCCGATGGGTTCTCTCTGGCTCTGGATGATTCTCAAGGCCGTGCTTGCCGACATCCCTCCTCATCCGGCGGAGATGACCCTGGCGATGCTCGACGCGGCAGAAGAAAAGCTCGAGGGTTTTCATGAAGCGTGCCTGATTACTCAGGCTTTGAAGGATTGCTCAATTTATCTGCTGAGCCAGATCAAGGCCCGGCGAGCTATTATGTCTGCTTTCGCGGACGAACACGGCGCCAATCGATGGGGAGCGACTCCTCGTGAGAACCGTCGCTTTGACGTGTTGGAGAAAGCAGAAAGAGAGATGGAGAATTTTGTCCTCTATTTCATTAACCCTTGTGCCGTTGATCCCATGTTTGGTGACCTTTTCCGTTAGCGTAGAATACTTTTAAATTAGTCCCTCTTTTCTTTTTTTTTACGCTTTATGCCGAGATTCCATGTAGGCTTGGTGCTAGTATGTATGTTTCCGCTTGCATAAATAAACTTTGTATTCTTCTCATTAGAACTTTCTTTAACTGCAAATGCTACCATCACTTTCCTGCGCATCAGACCTTTTCGGGTATTATGAACGTTCATGCGATTGCAAATGCTATTATTATTATTATTCCCTTTTTGAATACTCATATGATTGCGAACGCATGCTTGAAATATGTCGGAAACTTTTCTTGTTGCCTTTCACATCAAGCGATGTGAGCGCGTTTTAGATCGATTATTCCCGTCAACTGGAAGCCCATTTATATGGTCTTGTCAATGTCTTGTTTCCAAGGCTGTGGTTATGAAAGCGAGCTTACGTGGCCTGATAGAGCGATACGTAGCGAACATAAGGTTGTGGCTCTCGATAAAGCTGCCACGTTCACTCGTGAGAGGGTCGAGGCTCATAAGGCCACTGAGAAAGAGCTTGAAGCCCGGCTCGCTTCGTATCAGGCTCAACAAGCTCAAGCGGAGGCTCGTCTTTTGGAGATCTTGTGTCATGAAGCCGTAGTCCAACAAAAGCAGGATGAGCTGACCAAGTTGCTGAATCGCCCGCCGGCCTGAAACATTTGTATCTTTTCCTTCCTTTTTGTACATACTCATGGATGAGGGTATTTTCTTTTTGTTTCTTTCATGAATTGTACTTTGTACCCATTTTGGTTTATGAATAGAAGATACATTTTTCTTCTAAATGGTGTGTCCCTCTTTTTATTGAATGTATTCTGCGGATATTCTACCTCGATCTTCTTGCAGGACAGCGATGGCTTAGGATTCAGGGTTAAGATCTGCTTCCTAAGACTTTTGCATTTTACGAGCCACGAGGGTCTCATAAAGAGTTTTTCTCCCTACAGGTCGAGAGGATCCCATAGGTGTAAGTTCTTTTTAGAGATCGTGAGGATCCTTAAGCGAGTTTTCCCTTGAGAGTCGTAAGGATCTCACAAGAGAGTTTTTTCTTCCTTACAGGTCGTGAGGGCCTGCAAGTGTTGGATACGGTCACCCTTGTCCGTGTTTTACGGATTTAGGGGTCTATTAAGGTATCGTAGTTTAAAGACGTCACGGTCAAGGTTAAGGACCTCATAGTCCGTGGATTTAAGGACTCCACAGTCCGCTGTTAGTTTTAAGACATCACGGTCAAGGTTAAGGACCTCATAGTCCGTGGGTTTAGGGACTCCACAGTCCGGTGTTTGGTTGCAGGGACCCGTCACCTCTTTGAAGACGTTGAGGAATTACAACGCCGGGCATCAAAGGAGTGAAGAGATGTACCCTTAAACCAAGGCAAAATCTGTAGGGAATCGGGGTGGTTGATCGTTAGTTTTAAGACATCACGGTCGAGGTTAAGGACGTCATAGTCCATGGATTTTAAGGACTCCACAGTCCGGTATTTGCTCTGGATGCTTCACACGGGTTCACTGCCGTGCTTGGCGAGGACCAGGCTCCGCTCTGGACGTTTTCCACGGGGTCAAAGAGTGACATTATCCGCGTTCCACGTGACCAGGAATTTTGCACTAGATGCTTCACACGGGTTCACTGCCGCGTTAGGCAAGGACTAGGCTCCGCTCTGGATGCTTCACACGGGTTCACTGCCGTGCTCTGCGAGGACCAGGATCCGCTCTGGACGTTTTCCACGGGGTCAAAGAGTGACATTATCCGCGTTCCACGTGACCAGGAATTTTGCACTAGATGCTTCACACGGGTTCACTGCCGCGTTAGGCGAGGACTAGGCTCCGCTCTGGATGCTTCACACGGGTTCACTGCCGTGCTCTGCGAGGACCAGGATCCGCCCTGGACGTTTTCCACGGGGTCAAAGAGTGACGTTATCCGCGTTCCACGTAACCAGGAATTTTGCACTAGATACTTCACACGGGTTCACTGCCGCGTTAAGCGAGGACTAGGCTCCGCTCTGGATGCTTCACACGGGTTCACTGCCATGCTCTGCGAGGACCAGGATCCGCTCTGGACGTTTTCCACGGGGTCAAAGAGTGACATTATCCGCGTTCCACGTGACCAGGAATTTTGCACTAGATGCTTCACACGGGTTCACTGCCGCGCTCGGCGAGGACTAGGCTCCGCTCTGGATGCTTCGCACGGGTTCACTGCCATGCTCTGCGAGGACCAGGATTCGCTCTGGACGTTTTCCACGGGGTCAAAGAGTGACATTATCCGCGTTCCACGTGACCAGGAATTTTGCACTAGATGCTTCACACGGGTTCACTGCCGCGTTAGGCGAGGACTAGGCTCCGCTCTGGATGCTTCACATGGGTTCACTGCCGTGCTCTGCGAGGACCAGGATCCGCTCTGGACGTTTTCCACGGGGTCAAAGAGTGACGTTATCCGCGTTCCACGTAACCAGGAATTTTGCACTAGATGCTTCACACGGGTTCACTGCCGCGTTAAGCGAGGACTAGGCTCCGCTCTGGATGCTTCACACGGGTTCACTGCCATGCTCTGCGAGGACCAGGATCCGCTCTGGACGTTTTCCACGGGGTCAAAGAGTGACATTATCCGCGTTCCACGTGACCAGGAATTTTGCACTAGATGCTTCACACGGGTTCACTGCCGCGCTCGGCGAGGACTAGGCTCCGCTCTGGATGCTTCGCACGGGTTCACTGCCATGCTCTGCGAGGACCAGGATCCACTCTGGACGTTTTCCACGGGGTCAAAGAGTGACATTATCCGCGTTCCACGTGACCAGGAATTTTGCACTAGATGCTTCACACGGGTTCACTGCCGCGCTCGGCGAGGACTAGGCTCCGCTCTGGATGCTTCGCACGGGTTCACTGCCATGCTCTGCGAGGACCAGGATCCGCTCTGGACGTTTTCCACGGGGTCAAAGAGTGACGTTATCCGCGTTCCACGTAACCAAGAATTTTGCACTAGATGCTTCACACGGGTTCACTGCCGCGTTAGGCGAGGACTAGGCTCCGCTCTGGATGCTTCACACGGGTTCACTGCCATGCTCTGCGAGGACCAGGATCCGCTCTGGACGTTTTCCACGGGGTCAAAGAGTGACATTATCCGCGTTCCACGTAACCAGGAATTTTGCTGAATATATCCGCATTTCACGGGATGAAGGTTTGACTGTTGGCGATATGTATACCACCGAGCCATGGAACTGGGAGTTGCCACTGTTCCGCTTAGCTTGAAGTTGTGTCCGTTGTTACGAGACGAGTGTTGGGATGATCTTTAGGTCGCTTGTGGCCCGTCGAGATTTAGCTTCGTTCTTTGGTGAAACCTGGGGGAGGGAGGTACGTTCCCTTTTTGTTTATGCCATTGGATTGTATACAGGGTGTGATGGAACATCACCTGTAAGGCATACATTTTATTTTTATTTTATTTCTTTTTCCGCGATGCTCTATCGTTTCAGCTTTTATATCGCGAAGGTCGCGATTGCCCCATCATTTCGACTATTTTTTCGCGGTGCCCAATCTTTTCGGCTATTTATTTATTTTCTACTCGCTGCTTTTTATTGCGAGTTGCCTCATCATTTCGGCTATTTTTTATGCTTTCATTCTTACTTGCTGCTTTTTATTGCAAGTTGCCCCATCATTTCGGCTATTTTGTAGGCATGTGTGGCTTGCTAGCTTTTTCGCCGCAAGCTCGGATTTTGGACACCAATTTCGGCATCAGCATCGCTGCAACTGGGATGTTGCCAGGAGCGAATCATCATTTGCCATGAAAGAATTTGGGATTTGATACCGGTTTAGGCATCAGCATCGCTGCGACTGGAATATTGCCAGGAGCGAATCATCATTTGCCTCTGTCGATGTTGAACAAAGGTGGCTTAGCAAACAGGGTTAAGGTTCTGTCGACTAAGGCTTTTGACTTCATGAGCCGTAAGGGTCTCACAAAGGTATTTCTCCCTACAAGTCGTGAGGATCTTGCAGGTGTATTTTCTCCTTAGGGATCGTGAGGATTCCTAAGTGTATGTTCCTCTGTAAGTCGTAAGGATCCTACAAGAGGGTTTTCTCCTTATGGGTCGAGAGGACCTACAAGGGTTGGACTTTGCTGGGGAAATGTTTATTTGCGCCCGTGGATTGTATACAAGGGTCAGTATTGAGCCTCTTGTAGGGCAATATCGAAGGTTGCGGAGGATTTGCTTAAGAACAGGTTCATGTTTCTGTAACTTAAGACTTTCAAATCTCATGAGCCGTGAGGGTCCCATAAGAGAATTCTCCTTACGAGTCGTGAGGATCTCGTAAGTGTATTTTCTCCTTAGGAATCGTGAGGATCCCTAAGTGTGCTGCTCCTTTGTGAGTCGTAAGGATCTCACGCCGGTGGTTTCTCCCTACAAGGTCGAGAGGACCCTACAAGTGTCTTTTAACGAGGTTGCGCCTTTTCGGGTTTTCACAAACACTCGCCGGTAGTCCTGCTGTTTTTACTCACGGAGCCCTTTTGGGTTTTCATCCGTGCCCATTTTGCTTATGGACATACCGTTTTTTTCTTCTTTTTTCACTTTTTTTTTACAAGGTCGCGCCCTTTCGGGTTTTCACGAACACTTGCCGGCAGCCCTGCTGTTTTTACTCACGGAGCCCTTTCGGGTTTTCATCCGTGCCCATTTTGCTTATGGACATACCGTTTTTTTTTTGTTTTTTTTTATCTTCTTCTTTTTTTTTTATCCCTCTCGTCAACCTAAAGATGTTGCGGTAGTAGTTTAGGGACGTTTCGGTCCGTCGATAGTTTAAGGACGTTTCGGTCCGTCGATAGTTTAAGGACGTTTCGGTCCGCCGTTAGTTTAAGGACGTTTCGGTCCGTCGTTATGGGAAGGCCGGCTGCTGCTTGTAAAGTCTGAGGCTAGGAAGATAGTGAGCGGACATAGTCGTCATCATCTATCATTGACCCAGGCTGTGGCTTATTAAGCGTAGTATTTCTTTAAGAAGCGGCCGTTTATTGGCCTGAAAGGCCTTTCACCGTGCATGTCCATGAGTAGGTAGGCTCCACCCTGGTAGACCTTGTCTATGATGTACGGGCCTTCATAGTTTGGCTCAAATTTTCCCCGCTTGGCACGATTGGGG
The DNA here is from genome assembly GCA_030015575.1 of Agapanthus africanus. Classification (NCBI taxonomy): domain Eukaryota; kingdom Viridiplantae; phylum Streptophyta; class Magnoliopsida; order Asparagales; family Amaryllidaceae; genus Agapanthus; species Agapanthus africanus. The sequence goes on from CM057347.1 coordinate 444,565,546, forward strand.
ATCATAGGTCTTTTGACCACTAGTACGAGTTCGCCTTGGCGGAATGTCCTCGGCCTGGTCAATTTTTCGTACGAGCGCGTCATCTTTGCTTTGTAGGCCTCTAGATGTTGTTGCGCTATGAGCCGGGTTTCGTCGAGGGCATCAAGCTCCTCAAGCCGAAGGTGAGCATTTTCTTCGTTCGTTAGCTCGTGATGGACTGCTATTCGTAGAGAGGGTAACTCTATCTCGAGGGGGAGCACTGCTTCCGTCCTAAATACCAACGCGTACGGCGTTGTGTTTGTGGCCGTCTTGAATGTAGTTCGATAAGCCCAAAGGGCTTCTTGCAGCCTTTCGTGCCAGTCTCTCTTATTCCTGGAAACGGTCTTTTTTATGATCTTCGTCAAGGTCTTATTGAAGGCCTCGGCCAGACCGTTAGCTCGTGGGTTGTAAACCGAAGAATATCTCCAGTCTATACTGTGTTGCTGTGCGAAGCGGCTAATCTTATGGCTTCGGTAGGCTGGCCCATTATCGGAGATAATCCGCCGTGGAGTTCCGAACCGATAAATGACGTGCGTCTTGAAGAAATGGAGGATATTCTCCGTCTTCACTTCCTTCAGTGGTACTGCTTCTGCCCATTTGGAGAAGTAATCAGTCGTTGCTAGGATAAAACGGTGTCCCCGGGATGATGCTGGCTCAATGGGGCCGACTATGTCAGTCCCCCACATTTCGAATGGCCAACTAGCCACCGTTGGGTGCAGTGGATTCGGATGTTGGTGGATGAAGTCTCCATGAATCTGGCATGAGTGGCATTGCTTCGCATACTCGAGACAGTCCTGGATCATCGTGGGCCAGTAGTAACCCATCCGTTTAATTTTTAACTTCATCTTTGGGCCTGCTTGGTGAGAACCGCAAAGTCCGTCATGCACTTCCTGAATGACTCTTTCTGCTTCGTCAGGTCCTAAGCATCTCAGCCATAGAGAATCAAACGATCTTTTGTATAGAATATCGTTGACGAGAGCGAAAGATAGAGCTCGTTTCATGAACTGATGTCTTGAGGACGCTTCTTTGGGCATTCGGTGGGACTTAAAGTAGTCTACGAAGACTTCCCTCCAGTCTTCGGCCTTCTCATGGTCTTTTATTTGTAGGGTCGTCTGCTCAGTCGCTCCCTTTTCTTCGCATAATTCCGGAGACATTTCTGCCGGGGCGAGCACTCGACGGCTTTGTACCATGATTCTGACGTCATCGAGGTTCTCGTCAGCCAGTTCTTTAGCAAGTTTAGCCAACGCGTCTGCTTTGCTATTTTCCGCGCGCGGTATGTTCTCCAAAGTATAGGAGGGAATTTGGGTCAATAGTTGTTGCACCCTTTCGCCGTACTTCACCAACTCCGGCTTGCACGTTTGGTAGTCACCATTTACTTGACTAACGACCAGCTGAGAATCCCCGTATATAAGGAGGTCTTCAATTCCCATGTCGATGGCGATCTCGAGGCCTGCTATCAGAGCTTCATATTCAGCTTCATTGTTTGTCCTCGGCTCTGTTAAGGAGAAGGCGAAGCGCATTATCCCTCCTTATGGAGTTGCAAAGATGAGGCCTATCCCTGATTTAATCACTGGGATACCTTGTTTCTGTTTCTTTATAGAGGACGCTCCATCGAAATAGAGTTCCCATCGGGTGCTTCCGCCGCTAATCGCATCAAATGCATGCTCGTCCGGCAAATCACAGTTCAGAGGAGAATCGGCCGGTACTGGATGCTCGGCGAGGAAGTCGGCAATGGCCTGGCCTTTCACTGCCTTGAGAGGTTGATACGTTATCGAGAACTCCATCAAGAGCAGGGCCCACTTAGCGAGTCGTCCCGTCAATATGGCTTTCGACATCAAGTACTTAAGAGGGTCCACCTTCGAAATAAGACGGACTTCATGTGCTAATGCGTAATGTCTAAGCTTTGTTATTGCGAAGATCAACGCCAGGCAGTGCTTTTCAATGGGGGAATAGTTGCTTTCTGCCCCCAGCAGCACTCGACTTAAGTAGTAAAGTGCTCTTTCTTTCCCCTGATCGTTCTCTTGCGCCCATAATGCGCCTAAGGAACCTTCGAGGGCGGTTGTATAAAGAATGAGGGGTTTCCCCTTGACCGGCGCAGCCAACACCGGAGGGTTCTGCAGATACTGCTTGATCTCGTCTAGTGCACCTTGGCATTTGTGATCCCAAACGAATGGAGTTCCCTTCTTCATCAGGTGGCTGTAAGGACGGCATTTGCCCGAAAGATTGGCGATAAATCGCCGGATGTATGCGAGCTTCCCTTGGAGAGACCGCAACTGCTTGAGGGTTCTTGGCGGAGGCATTTCCATGATCGCCTTAATCTTTGACGGATCTATTTCAATACCTCGGTGTCGAACGATGAATCCCAGAAATTTGCCCGAGGAGACTCCAAACGCGCATTTGAGGGGATTCATTTTCAGATTATATTGCCGAAGGCGTCGAAATACAGTCTCCAGATGCTTTAAATGATCTTCGTATGACATGCTCTTTACTACGAGGTCATCGATATAGCACTCGACGACGTCGTGTATGAGGTCATCAAAGATCTTTGTCATGGCCCTTTGATAGGTAGCGCCAGCGTTCTTTAGACCAAAGGGCATAACCCTGTAGCAAAATATACCCAAAGGGGTGCGGAAAGCGGTGTGCTTCTGGTCTTCGGGATGCATCTTTATCTGATTGTATCCTGACGAACCATCCATAAAGGAGAAAACCTCGTGAGTGGACGTGTTATCTATCATTAGCTCGATTACTGGTACTGGGAAATCATCCTTTGGACAGGCTTTATTGAGATCCCTGAAATCCACGCATATGCGTACCGTCCCGTTCTTCTTCATTACCGGGACGATATTGGCGATCCAATCGGGATATTTGACTTCTTGGATAAATCCAGAATCGATCAGCTTCTTGACTTCGGCGTTGATGCTCATCTCAAGCTCGAGTCGCATCCTCCTTGGCGCCTGCTTGACTGGCTTGATATCTGGGGATATTGCTAATCTATGCACAGCAATCTCCGGGTCTAATCCTGGCATCTCGGAGTAATTCCACGCGAAGCAGTCTTTATGCCGTAAAAGCACGTTCTTTATGAAAGGTTCCTAGGCACCCTATAGAGGTCTCACAAGGCATCGAACATGCCATTTTTCAAAAATTATGGTGCCGAGAAACCCTAACACGGATCTTAGACTAGAATTCTAGGCGAAAAACTAAACTAGTTAACATATTAACTAAAGGTTAGATGCTACAACCTTTGTAGATCCGGTTACCCTCTTCCTTGGCTCCACGAAGGCATCCTCTCGCTGTCCATCTCGATTCCCAAACTCGAACGTTGGCTTCATCGGAGAAACGGACAAGCTAGGTCGTCGGCTTTGTGTCAAAGACGATCTACCTCGAGGCATCGCAAGTTCAAGCTCCGACTTCACAAACTTGTGAAACTTGTGAAGAAAACACCCAAAACAACTTGGCAAGAGGTAGAGGGTGAAGAAATAGGAGGTGGGTTCACTTTAAAATTGGATTTCTCTCACTTATGCTCAAGTTGCCATTAAAGTAGCAAGCTTGAAGAAGAAGAAGATGAAGATGGTTATGATAAGTTCTGTTAAAAAGAAATAGAAAATCAATACTTATCATAACTTAAACTACGGTTAAGTGTAGAGAATAAACCATGGTGAATTAAGTGGGTTAGGGTTAAGCAAGAAGACAAGAATGGTTAAAGAAGTCAAAGCTTCATGAAGCTTCAACTAATGACAAAAGAAAGCCACCATTCTCTTTAAACTTATCCAAATAAATGAATAAACAAATAAATGAATAAATAAATATGCAAAACCCTAATTATCATAATAACCATGGTTTAATTCTATTCACTTAACCATATGATCAAGTATCATCAAACATGATACAAAAAAAAGTGCACAAAAGTATATCACATATACAATGTGCAATCCAAGTGAGAAAAATCCGTTTAAAGTGAACCAATACTAGTTAATGCAAAGTAATATATCAAATATATAATTATACATTAAATCATTAAATCAACACTTGATTCAATGATCCGGTCATGTCGCACATGACCGACTAGTATTCAATGTATCGGCTCATCGAATCGATCTTCGATTCGATAACTAGGTTATATCGAATATAACCATTCGATACATATATCGCGAGAATGGAATACGGTATCACATACACGCATTATTCTCGGTCCTGCACATATCTCATATGCGCTCCTATTTCGTTTCGCTTGAACCAGGAAACCTCTGTGTAGGACTCTAAAGACTCGTCAATACGCCGGTAGCAGATGATGATCATATCAAGCACCCACAAGCCGCAATCGGTCTGCTAAACGTAACGGCCATCCAGGTATTGAGCGATCAGAAGATCGACGAGCTAGCCCGCTCACACTTCTGTGAATCCAACCAGTAACACTTACCGTACAGTCCGGTCTGTTCGTCTGATATGTCGCATATCAAGTCTAGGGGTGGTATACGTCAGACCCCAATAACCGATAAGTCGTGCCGATGTGAGGCTCATAACGGGTCGAGAAACTACTGGTAACACTTACCAGCAAATCTCTGATCAGCCCTGGCCAGGGACTTCCCTGTTACGGCCAATCGAGCACAGCGCAACATCAACCCCCAATACCGGGAGAGACGAAACCCCTCCTATCGCTCATTGCCTCCATGTGACTCGGGACTGTACCCAAAGACCACCGTTTTGCACGCCCTCATGGACGTGGTAAGGTGGAGATCAAAGCACAGTGGGAATCACACAAGACTCTATGACGATCTCGGGTCTACAGACTAACCTGTACAAGTGTCACCTGAGAACTGCCATCTGACGTGAGGTATAATACCATCTGGAAGTTCTCGGCGAGTCCGTCCAGTGTACCCAGTCTCCACTGAGCACCCGTATACCATCTCTGATGTCAAACACCAATGGATATGGGATCATCCATCGCCCATCTCATGGGTCGAGAAGCGTATACGCTAGTCTACTCTGGTATATCGATGCCCCGTCTCGATACACCCACGACTAGGGACCTTGAAGGATGTACTTATGGACTACCATGTCCCCACTAGTATGATCTGCATCATAGTCCAGGTAGTCAAGTACACATCCTAAGGGCTTTACCAACATGTAACTATAAAACAGTATAAAGAGACAAGTGTACATGTTAAGATAAAGATCAACCACGTAGCATACTATCATGTCGAGCAAGAAAGTCATCTCTATATATGTCCAAGCATCCAATATAATATACATAATCTGTACAATACTGGCCTCTAGGGCATACATACAACTAACAATCTCCCACTTGCACTAGGGCCAGCTGCTGTAGTATCTCATACCGAGCATCCCGAAGAGTCTCTCAAACTGTATCTGGGAAATGGCCTTCGTGAGTGGATCCGCCGTGTTGTTCTTCGTGTCAACCCTCCTGACCTCGATCTCCCGGCGATCAACTATCTTCCGGATCAGGTGATACCGCCTCAGAATATGCCTGTACCGCTGATGGGACCTGGGTTCCTTGGCCAAAGCCACCGCTCCATTGTTATCGCAATACAAAGGTATTGGATGCTCAATGGATGGAACCACTCCAAGTTCAGTAATGAACTTCTTGATCCAGACAGCCTCTTTGGCAGCATCGTTGGCAGCGATGTATTCAGCCTCCATCGTCGAGTCTGCCACGGTTTCCTGCTTGGAACTCTTCCAGCTAACCGCCCCTCCGTAAAGGGTAAAGACAAAGCCCGACTGCGACTTAGAGTCGTCCTTATCACTCTGGAAGCTTGAATCGGTAAAGGACTCCACTTGGAGCTCTCCGTTACCATACACCAAGAACATATCTCTAGTCCTTCGCAAGTACTTGAGAATGCTCTTCACAGCTGTCCAGTGACTCTCTCCAGGATCAGCTTGATACCTACTCACTATACTTAGTGAGTATGCAACATCGGGTCTAGTACATAGCATCGCATACATGATAGAGCCTACTGCCGAAGCATAGGGTATCCCTTGCATGCGAGCTCTCTCCAAATCAGTCTTGGGAGACATCTCTTTGGAGAGAGTGACTCCAGAGATCGTGGGTAAGTTCCCACGCTTGGACTCTTCCATACTAAACCTCTTTAGTATGGTGTCAATGTACCTGGATTGGGACAATCCCAAAATCCGTTTGGATCTATCTCTATAGATCCTGATTCCCAATATGAAGGAGGCATCACCAAGATCTTTCATCGAGAATCTTTGTGATAAGAAGAGCTTGACCGATTGCAGCATAGGAATATCATTTCCTATCAAGAGTATGTCGTCCACGTACAATACGAGGAAGACAACCTTACTCTCTGCCACCTTCTTGTAGATACAAGGTTCATCTGGATTTTTGACGAAATCAAACTCTTTGATAACGACATCAAAGCAGATATTCCAACTCCGCGATGCTTGCTTTAATCCATAAATGGATTTAAGCAGCTTGCACACCTTCCCGCTGCTCCCACTGTCTACGAAGCCCTCTGGCTGAGTCATGTACACGCACTCTTCTAAATCACCATTTAGAAAGGCGGTCTTAACATCCATTTGCCAGATTTCGTAGTCATGAAAGGCAGCAATGGCAAGCATGATCCGGATGGATTTAAGCATAGCCACTGGAGAAAAGGTCTCGTCATAGTCCACACCTGGTCTTTGACGAAAACCCTTTGCTACAAGTCTAGCTTTGAAAGTCTCCACTTTCCCATCTACACCAATTTTCTTCTTGAAGATCCACTTGCTTCAGGAGCAACTTCCAAAGTCCATACTTTGTTGGTGTACATGGATTCCATCTCGGACCGCATAGCATCCAGCCATTTCACTGAGTCCCTACTCGTGATGGCCTGCTCGAAGCTAGTTGGGTCATCATCCTCCATGATGCAATCCTCGCTTCCACCGTCAATGAGAAAACCGTAGTATCTCTCTGGTGGACGAGAAACCCTACTAGATTGGCGGAGAGGCTGAGGTTCATCGGGTACTACTGAATCCTCTGGTTCTACCAAGTCCTCTGTTATAGTTTGTGTCGCTGGAACCTCTTCCAGTTCTACCTCAATGCCACCTATCTGTTTCATAAGAAAACCTTTTTCTAAGAAAGTGGCATGCCGAGAAACAAACACTTTTTGTTCCTCGGGATGGTAGAAGATATACCCCTGTGAATTTTTGGGATATCCTACAAACTTACATAAGACAGATCTTGCCTCGAGTTTGTCCGGATTTTGTCTTTTGACATAGGCTGGATAACCCCATATCTTAACATACTTAAGAGATGGTCTCTTCCCTTTCCATATCTCATATGGAGTGGTAGGCACTGATTTGGTAGGAACCATATTCAATAGGTGTATGGCTGTCTCAAGCGCATACCTCCAGAAGGAAATAGGTAACTCAGCTGTAGTCATCATTGAACGCACCATATCTAATAGGGTGCGATTCCTTCGTTCCGATACACCGTTGTGCTGTGGTGTATAAGGTGGAGTAAGCTGAGAGAGAATCCCATTCTCTTTTAGATAATCTTGGAACTCATTACTCAAGTATTCCCCTCCTCGATCAGATCGAAGGATCTTAATACTTTTGCCCGTTTGGTTCTCTACTTCGTGCTTATATTCTCTGAATTTCTCAAAAGCTTCAGACTTGTGTTTTAATAGGAACACATGCCCGTATCTAGAGAGATCGTCAGTGAATGTAATGAAGTAGGAAGAACCGTTCCTGGCAAGGGTAGACATGGGACCGCATACATCAGTATGTACCAGTCCTAAGAGTTCAGTAACTCTTTCTCCGTGTCCACTAAACGGAGCTTTGGTCATTTTTCCTTTGAGACATGAATGGCAAGTATCATAAGATGATAATTCGAACGGATTCAAATAACCATCCTTATGTAACTTAGCCAGTCGTGTCGCATTGATATGACCAAATCTACAATGCCACAAGAAGGATTCGTTCATTTCTGAACTCTTCCTCTTGTGTGTGTTTTGTATATTGAGGACTGTATTTTGATTTAGAATGAATATGCCATTATGTAGCGAGCCTGATGCAATCAACTTTTGATCTAGGAACATGTTCATAACATTTTCCTTTACTACAAAATTATATCCTTCTTTACTCAATAAAGAAACAGATATAATGTTGCATATCATGTTTGGTATATAATAGCACTCATTCAGAATTATTGTATCACCACTTGGTAATACAAGGTGATATTCGCCAACTGCTTTGGCTGCAACATTTGCACCGTTCCCTACTTGAACGGAATGATCACCTTTTCCCAGTTCTCTACCTTTTCGCAGCCCATGTAACATCTTACATATGTGGGATCCTGATCCGGTATCTAATACCCAGGACGTAGGGTGAACTGAGAAACAGTTCTCAATGACAAACACACCCGAAGATGATGCATCAACATGCATGTTCTCCGTTTGGGCGGTGTGAGAATCCAGATATTCTCATGTTTCCTGTTCATTCTTATAACACTTATAAGATAGAACGGGTCGAACGTTCCCTTGCATAGTATAACATGCGGGTTCGGTCAATACATCCATATTATTATCTTGATTAAGGCATGAACTGGTCGCTACCTGGAGAGAGAGAGAAGAAAACACTTTAGCGTATGCTCGTGCAAGATCAGATTGGTTATTATCTTATCTAATCAGGATGGCTCCCACTGCTTTTTATCAAATCTTCCTCCAAACCCTAAAAGGAAAGATTAGCCGGGATTAATTACACACTACAAGTTCGCTAATCTTTCGGCCAGGCCAGTGTCGGTACTTTGAGGGAGGTCCCCCGTGCTTTCGCACGAACCTAATTAATGTAAACCTCGTTTTCCCAGAGGCGTAACCCCGTTGACACCTTTCTAGACACCTACTTGATCAGCTAATTGCAATGTGTAAAACTCTCCCAGGAGTAACTCTTACTCGCAGTGGGTATCGGGATCCAACTATCTCATAGAAGGTATGCAATCTCATTGCAAATTTCAACACTTGAAATTCCCGATAATATTTTACCCCTAGTGTTCTATGACCTTGACGAATGCCAAACAACCCATAGTCCACTAGTCAAGTTCAACCCGTACATTTCTTGATTGAATTAAACCCACCCGCACGACCCTTGACGAATGCCAAACAACGCCGTACGAATACCCTAATCCAATCTGCATCATATGCACAAGCAGATAAATACTAGTTAGCTACCGTACACTACGCCTTGACGAATGCCAAACTACCGTAGCACGAATACTAAGTAGTACTTATCTGAAATGACGGAGGGCTACGCAGGTTTTCATAAAACCATGGGCGTAATGAACTTGATATCGTTGTAGAATCAAATGAAGTTTTGAAATGGAGTGATTTTGAGGCTTTTCCAGTTTTGCTAAAGGAATCACTCCCGGTGAAGGGATCTCGGTCCTTTCCTCGTCGAATGAGGTGCGGGATATATCATATATATCACTGTGCAAAGCAAAAACTCTTAAAAGCAATCAAAACCAAACCGAGTGTGTAGCATCTGCCAGTTACTGCTAAAGGAGTCACTCCCGGTGAAGGGATCTCGGTCCTTTCCTCATCGAATAAGGTGCAGGGTATATCATATATACCACTTTGCAAAGCAAGAACTGTAGCTACCTGTTTTATTTTAAAATTTGATTCTACAACATCTTAGGTTTCTTATCTTTCATTAATCACATTAATGAAGTCCCATCATTTAAATACCTAAACATCACAGATAGATATGACGTACACTTATGCCATCCGCATTCGCCTCGATATCCCCTCGTGCACCGTTAGGTTAGGTAACTAACGACAGAGCCGGGCAGGGCCAGCGCGGGTGTAAAACATAAGTAACGTCTATATAATATATCATATATACTATATACTATATCCATCACAGAGTCACAACACAGATATCGCAGCAGAATAAACATATGAAATATTGGATATACTAGGACGTCCGTGTTTTCAATACGAGCCAGTATAAAACACGGATTCCACGGTCGTAATGAATAGCCAATCCCACACCCCTAGACCCCTACGAGAGCGGCAAGCAACCCTGCCAATCCTAGGGTTAGGAGACCCGGACTCGACTCCTCGAGCTGGTCTCCCACTGAACCCCAGAACCCGGTTACTTGTGCTCCCCTCCTTGGGTCTATCCTAATGCGGAAAAGTAAATAATATACAAAAGGTGACATCTTCCGCTACCTGGAAGTGCCCCAAATAAAAGAATATTACATACAAGTTTTTACATGAATGAAAATGAAAAACACTCATCTCACATAAAAACCCCCGGCTATTCGAATACGACGATCCAATATAACATATCCAGCAACACATAACATCACATGTCATCAACGTAAGTAAGTATGCATACCCCAATTGTCGTTGGTGTATAGCAACGAAACCGGCGATATGAACATACTACACTTACGGTCACAGAAAAGAAAGTGTAAAACTACAACAATTGGAATCCGCAACTACTTTAGACATCACATGCCTAACAGTTATAAACCCCGCATTTTAGTCTCATTATCGAAAACACTTTTCAATATAAAGTGAAACTAAACCGCTAGATTTATAACATTCATTCAGTTATCACATAACTGTTTGTGAATTCCAATTATTGTATCACATTCCAAATAAACAGAAAATGTTAAACTTTCCGATCGAACAGTCGAATACCCAAGTTTTCCCGATACAGCTCAACACATGAAATAAGTCTAACAACATTCAGTTCGTGCCTCAGTACCGACGGTCCAGCCGTAGAAGGGTCAAGCCAACGCCTCACATGTGGCACGCCGTACTGCCCCAAACCCGAAGGTTCAAAGGGCAGTTCAAGACGGTCACATAATCGAGTTAAGGTTTGTTGTCTTCTAGAAGGTCCATCGCGTTACTTGCACTACTTAGAACGTCGTTAAACTACGGAAAAATCCAACACTTGGAAATTTCCTGACAGGGAAAAAATTGAGTATTTATATCCGGTCGAACTTTTTAACATATTCTAAAAATTATCCGGAAAAACACAAAGACGAAATTTGATACCCCGATCGAAACACCGAATCCCCAAAGCAACCCCAGAAAATTCAACTCTTGAATAATTATTAAAAATACCCAGGAAAATCACCACTGGAAATTAAGGATTACTGTGTAAAATCCTTTAAATAATTAGGCCGTACGACCGCGGATCCGCCGCATGAGCCATGCTCATGCCGCGGATCCGCGCCGTATTAGTGGAATTACGCTCACGAATTTCACAGTAAACCTTATAATTTCCTACTGATATTTCTGCATATTTTTAATATCGAAAAATCCCTGATTTTGGAAAAAGTCCAGAGAGCTCATGGGTTTTAGGGTTTCGGGTTCGTTCGGACTTCAAACTCCGTCTAGACTTCGCCTAAGGCTCTAGCTAGGCTCTGATACCAGTGAAAGGTTCCTAGGCACCCTATAGAGGTCTCACAAGGCATCGAACATGCCATTTTTCAAAAATTATGGTGCCGAGAAACCCTAACACGGATCTTAGACTAGAATTCTAGGCGAAAAACTAAACTAGTTAACATATTAACTAAAGGTTAGATGCTACAACCTTTGTAGATCCGGTTACCCCCTTCCTTGGCTCCACGAAGGCATCCTCTCGCTGTCCATCTCGATTCCCAAACTCGAACGTTGGCTTCATTGGAGAAACGGACAAGCTAGGTCGTCGGCTTTGTGTCAAAGACGATCTACCTCGAGGCATCGCAAGTTCAAGCTCCGACTTCACAAACTTGTGAAACTTGTGAAGAAAACACCCAAAACAACTTGGCAAGAGGTAGAGGGTGAAGAAATAGGAGGTGGGTTCACTTTAAAATTGGATTTCTCTCACTTATGCTCAAGTTGCCATTAAAGTAGCAAGCTTGAAGAAGAAGAAGAAGATGAAGATGGTTATGATAAGTTCTGTTAAAAAGAAATAGAAAATCAATACTTATCATAACTTAAACTAGGGTTAAGTGTAGAGAATAAACCATGGTGAATTAAGTGGGTTAGGGTTAAGAAAGAAGACAAGAATGGTTAAAGAAGTCAAAGCTTCATGAAGCTTCAACTAATGACAAAAGAAAGCCACCATTCTCTTTAAACTTATCCAAATAAATGAATAAACAAATAAATGAATAAATAAATATGCAAAACCCTAATTATCATAATAACCATGGTTTAATTCTATTCACTTAACCATATGATCAAGTATCATCAAACATGATACAAAAAAAAGTGCACAAAAGTATATCACATATACAATGTGCAATCCAAGTGAGAAAAATCCGTTTAAAGTGAACCAATACTAGTTAATGCAAAGTAATATATCAAATATATAATTATACATTAAATCATTAAATCAACACTTGATTCAATGATCCGGTCATGTCGCACATGACCGACTAGTATTCAATGTATCGGCTCATCGAATCGATCTTCGATTCGATAACTAGGTTATATCGAATATAACCATTCGATACATATATCGCGAGAATGGAATACGGTATCACATACACGCATTATTCTCGGTCCTGCACATATCTCATATGCGCTCCTATTTCGTTTCGCTTGAACCAGGAAACCTCTGTGTAGGACTCTAAAGACTCGTCAATACGCCGGTAGCAGATGATGATCATATCAAGCACCCACAAGCCGCAATCGGTCTGCTAAACGTAACGGCCATCCAGATATTGAGCGATCAGAAGATCGACGAGCTAGCCCGCTCACACTTCTGTGAATCCAACCAGTAACACTTACCGTACAGTCCGGTCTGTTCGTCTGATATGTCGCATATCAAGTCTAGGGGTGGTATACGTCAGACCCCAATAACCGATAAGTCGTGCCGATGTGAGGCTCATAACGGGTCGAGAAACTACTGGTAACACTTACCAGCAAATCTCTGATCAGCCCTGGCCAGGGACTTCCCTGTTACGGCCAATCGAGCACAGCGCAACATCAACCCCCAATACCGGGAGAGACGAAACCCCTCCTATCGCTCATTGCCTCCATGTGACTCGGGACTGTACCCAAAGACCACCGTTTTGCACGCCCTCATGGACGTGGTAAGGTGGAGATCAAAGCACAGTGGGAATCACACAAGACTCTATGACGATCTCGGGTCTACAGACTAACCTGTACAAGTGTCACCTGAGAACTGCCATCTGACGTGAGGTATAATACCATCTGGGAGTTCTCGGCGAGTCCGTCCAGTGTACCCAGTCTCCACTGAGCACCCGTATACCATCTCTGATGTCAAACACCAATGGATATGGGATCATCCATCGCCCATCTCATGGGTCGAGAAGCGTATACGCTAGTCTACTCTGGTATATCGATGCCCCGTCTCGATACACCCACGACTAGGGACCTTGAAGGATGTACTTATGGACTACCATGTCCCCACTAGTATGATCTGCATCATAGTCCAGGTAGTCAAGTACACATCCTAAGGGCTTTACCAACATGTAACTATAAAACAGTATAAAGAGACAAGTGTACATGTTAAGATAAAGATCAACCACGTAGCATACTATCATGTCGAGCAAGAAAGTCATCTCTATATATGTCCAAGCATCCAATATAATATACATAATCTGTACAATACTGGCCTCTAGGGCATACATACAACTAACACTTTAACGCAGCCACCCTCTCTTCGGATAACAGCTCGCTGATAAATGTCGGTCGCGGGTCATCTGCCGATCCCAACTCAATCTTCTTGAGGTTATCTGCAGTAGTATGTATACCATCTTCCAGTTCTTTTGGAGCTGGCGGAAATTCTGAGATCACCTCATCGTCGCTGTTCTCGAAGCACCGGGGAAGGTCATCTACGCTCTCGGGCTCTTCTCCTAATATCGTAATCGTATAGCAAGTGCGAACCCGCTCCCTGGACTGAGGTGGACCCGGTTCTGCTCTTGCGGCCTTGGGCTCATGCTTTTGCGGCTGCGTTACCTTCCAGCCGTCGGATAAAGCGAATCTGCCCCGTCGGTACTGGTCCTCGACCCAGTTCTTGAAGGTGAAGCAGTTTTCGGTAGGATGTCCTATGGCTTGGTGATAAGAGCAATAACTCAGATGAGAAGCCTTGCTAGCTTGCTCAGGATGTCTAGACTCTGGAAGCGTGATCATTTGATGTTCTATAGCGAGGTTAAGTAACCTCTCCGTCTTGTCTCGGGGGAAGGAGTACGCTCGACTCATCTTCTTCATGAGGAACAAACCCGAGCCGCTTCTTGATTTATTTCCGTCTCTGCGTCGAGCCTTTCGTACAGCGGATTGACGAGGATAAGCGTCTTTGTCTTTTGCAGCACGTTGAAATAGACGTTGCGTCCTGGCCTTCTCGTAGATGGCCATTTCGCGGTTGTGGTCTTCCCGAGCTTTCTGACCCATTTTCCTGATAGGCTTGCCCATTCGTTCTTCAAACGACGGACTCGGCGCTTCAATCGCGGGGTCTAGTTTTGATGGGGGGTTGGCATCTCCTGACAGGGCGTCCTCCTCTTCATCAAAGGTATATATAGCGTAGCTGCTGTGAGCCCGTTCCCGTTTTCCGGATCTTGTGTATCCAAGCCCGAGTGTTTCCATCTTCCCGTTGGGCAATTTGCGTTGAGTCCCGGGGACATCCCAAATCCTGTTGTAGAACCGCGCCTGCCGAACGGTCTGTTCTAAGGGTTCTCCTTGGCGCTTCAATAGCTTCTTTAATCCATTTGTATAGTATCTGGGCAGATGGATGGGTTGGAGCCTGTCAAGTGTAGCATCCGCGCCATGCCAGATTTCTTTCTCTATTTTCGACTCTGAGAATCGGTAGAATAGGATCACCTTCTCACCCCTTTGCCTGGGAGGGACGTAAAATGTTTGCAGGTCCTGCACATTATGAGCCTGAAGCATGTCGAGATCCTTGTGGTGTTCTCGCGGTACCATGGTGATTTGCAAACTATGGTCATCGCCAGGGAGTGTTTGTATTGACAGCCGATTGGAGAACACAGCATTAACTTCATCTTCTGAATCACTTCCGAAGACCAACACGGGGGCGGGCGTCCCCAGGTTGTTGCGCTGAGATGGCCCTGCATAAATTATCTCTTCCTCTTCTTCGGTGTCGCTTCCGAAAACGGGGATGGTGGCGACGGTTTTGTTCTCCGGGTTGCGACACCTTTCTGTATCCTCGAAATCTGGCAAAAAGTACTTCGCATCTTCGTATTTGCGGACTTCGTTCACGGAAAATGGGTTTAACTCACCTGTTACGGTATACTCGAAACCATCCTTGAAGTACTTCATACACTGATGTTGTGTAGAAGGGATGATATTGTACTCGTGTAACCAAGGACGACCGAGCAAGGCGTTGTAGCAGGTCTTGGCGTCAATGACATGGAATTTGATGTCTGTGACGAGAAGTCCAAAGCGTAATGTTAGTATCGCAGATCCGAGAGTCCGTGACGATTGTGAATCGAAACCGGAGATAGTAATCTTGTCACGAGCGAGGTGTTGCATGCTCATGCAGATTTCCTTCAACACCCGAACATTAAGGAGATTGACGGAGGATCCATTATCCACCAGGATCTTGCCTATCTTGATGTCATGGCAGTATCCGGAGACATATAGGGGACGGTTGTGGTCGCACGTCCCGAGAAGGAGGTCTTCATCACCGAAAGTGATGTCGGCCGTATGCACTTCCTCCAGTTCATCCTTCATCTTTTCAGTGGCGAGGAAGGCTTGGAATTGCTCAGGTTCTTGTAACGCCTTAATTAGTGAGTCTCGCGCTTCTTTTGATAATAGGAGGGCATCGAGAATGCTAAGCTGAGAAGGTAGTTTCCTTAGGTGCGCGAGGATGTTATAGTCCACTTTACCCTTCCTAGGAGGGTCTTTGGCAGCCAGCTCTATCATGACTTGATCATCTAAAGTGATATCTTCAGTGACCTTTTCCTTTCCCTTATCCTTTCTATTCCCGGGCCCGAGATTCTTTTCTGGGAGTGTGCGATTGCGCAGCTGAATGTTCTCGCAGATCTCCGATTCCTCCTCTTTCCCCAACACGGATTCTTTGAAGAGAGGGCCCAGAGCGATTTCTTCATCAGAGTCGCTCCCAAAGGTGAGAACTTGTGACCCCCTGGCGTTTACCACGTAACAGTTGCTAGTAGCTCTGTCGTGCCCATCGATAGTACTTCTTCGCTCCCGACGGCTCTTGCGTTTCATGCGCTTAACATGTTGCTGACGAGCGACATATCCTTGCCACCATATCTTAAAGGCATCGCACTCCTCCGTGGGGTGTGAGATTTTCCGGTGATATGCGCAATAGTCAGGGTGCCTCTCCACCCCATCGTGTGTGTTTCCTTCCGAGGGTGGTAGCTTCATTCCCATTGACATGGCTTTGGCAAACCTTTTCCTCGTCTTGAATATCTTCTTGTCTTCTTCGGATGCCTTTCGCTCTGGTAGTTCAACTCTTTCGTTCAGCCGCCCGCATTTGGCTCCTTCCGATGTGGCCATCTCACGCTCCTGGTCCGCTTTACATTTTAGACGAATCTCGTCTAGAAAAGCGTCGATCATTTCGTCTGTTGGCCATGCACGCTCTGGTACAGGCTCTGCCTCCAGCTTTTTAGTGCCAGGAGTTTTCCCATCATCGGTAAACGAGTGGGAGATTACGTTACAACTCGCCACATATCCTTCGGATTCATCCGACGAGCTTTCTCCATCATCTTCCTCTTGAAAGATGTGGTTGAGGAACTCTTGCAGTGTGACAGGAGTTCGCGCCTTTTGATTATATTCTTCCAACACGTCGATTTGCTTCTGCAAGTTCGTGTGTTCGTTTCCAAGCTTCACGGGCTTCTTGGATTTCTTCTTCTTTTTCTTCGAAGATTTTGACGGTTGGGCGTGAGTATTTGGGCCCTTATCGTGAATCTTCGTAATTGGGCGGGGCTTCAACATTCCTTCGATAATTTGAGGTTCAAGAGGGTCCTTCCATTCGATCGTAGGGCACGCATGAAGGTCTCTCAGCATTCTTTTGGTTTTAGTTGATAGCACGACCTCCCATGGAGCTTCTTCAATAAAAGAACATGTTGCCCCCGGTGTATCCGCTTTCCTAGGAGCATGCGGCTGTGGTGGGTTCACCTTCCACTTTTCGGACAGTACAAACTTCCCCTGGAGGTACTGGTCTTCAATCCATCCTTTGAAGACGAAGCAATCTTCAATCGGATGGCCTACCGTTTGATGGTAAGGGCAATAGTTAGGGTTATTCACCTCGGTGGGTTGCGGCGGTCGTCTTGGATTTGGCAGGTTTATAAGTCTGTTGCGTATTGCCAGCTCGAATAGCCGTTTCGTCTTGTCCCGTGGGAACGAGTAGGGACGCTTCATCTTCTCATTATAATACCGACGCCTTTCCTCCAGTTGATCTGCCGGTTTCGGGGCGTTAGGTTGCTGTTGGGCATTCGCAACAAAGGTTGCTCTTCCTTTACCCTTGTCATTCCGAGGTTCCGACTTCGGGGGAGGTGGTCTATGACCCATCTGGTCCATCTGAGCCAACTTGTCGATCAAAGCCTGGAATGTGGTTGGCTTAAAGAACATCATAAACTGGGAGATAGTTGCGTGGGGGTCTAGGGTTCCCATAAACATGCCCACTGCGGGTGCTTCCTCAATGCGTTGTTCACATCTCGACCACAAATTCCGCCAGCGTATAGCATACTGGACCCAGGTTTCGCCTGGTTTTACCCTGGCGTTGATCAATGCAGTTATTGGAGTGCGTTCGCTGGCACTTGCGAATCGCTGAGTGAACAACAACTCCATTTCAGCGAACGTTTTGATAGAATCGTTCGGGAGTTCCGAATACCATTCGAACGCAGTTTCCGATAGGCTGCCCACGAACTGGCGGAGCAACAGTTTATCATCACCGCCGGTGTTACCGCAGAGGGCCCGGAACTGGGCGACATGTTGATGGGGGTTGCCGGTCCCCTTATACACGTGGAATTTTGGTATCGTATAGCCTTGCGGGTATTTGATTTGGTCGTACCAGCTCGGATACGGCCGCCCCGTTTTCACGACTTGACCAGCTGCCTCAGTCGCGTGATGAACCCGGATTTGCTGGGCTATGTAGTCAGCCAAGTCAGCCTTAGAGATTGCCTCCTACTTGGCCGTTGAGAGGGCTGGTGGTGGATTTGACGTTTCTCCTCGGTCGTCTTCAAGAACGATTGGGGGATCCTCGGCGGGTAAGTCCTGCTGGATCATCATTCCTATCATATCTTGGAAGAGAAGGCCCATCCGTTGTATGTTGGCCGCTTGTTCAGCAGCCTCTTTGTCCTTTTTCTCCAGTGTCCGGCGAAGGAATTCAGCGTCGGTTTCTTCCTCCCGGCGTGCGTCTGAGGACGTTTCTGGGTTTTCTTTTGGCCCGGTGAGCGCGGCCATAGCATTCATCATTTCCTGAAGCTTTTGTTGCTGCTCCTGGGCTTTCGTCACGGATCGGGTTAGCGGTCGGTGGCCCGTAGAAGTGCGGCTTTCCTCTTTTCCGGAGGCCATGTAAACAGTGTGCACCACCATGCCCCCAGACTTAGGGCGTCTGGGCTCAGTGCTTTTAGCCGTCGTTGCATGCTGTGGGGTCTTCTCTGGCCTCCTCCTTTTATGAGTCAGTTGATCAACAGCCTTTTGGGGTTTAGCCTGGTGACCAGCTTCCGGTTGGATTTTCAGCTTCTTGTGCTGGCGGAAGAAGTTTGGATCGATGATCGAGTCTCGGGCCTGCCGCCAAACCTTATAGATTTTGGAAGACAGCCGTTGAGAAGATCGGGGCTGTTCAGGTTTTATTTCCACAACCTTTTTTAATGGGGGAGGAGACCTCTTCAGCACTGCAGTAGCAGAATTCCTTCGCACCTTATTTAGCATTTCGAAGCTGTTCCCAGTTGGAACAGCAGCATTCACTTCTGCCACCGGGGCCGATGGAGTCAACCCGGAGGGGGAGTTTCCCCCAGCCTTCCTTACTCGGCGCCAATGGCGACGTCGAGCGTGTCGAGCGGACGGCGTAGGGTCAGCGGTAAGAATGGTTTTGTCTTGCCCCCTGTGTAGGTGGGGGGTCGCTGTTGGTGTTAGCCTGTCAAAGACCGACGTCCTTTGGGCAGCAGGAGCGGAAGCTGGAGCCGTCAATCTTGTAAAGACCGACCTTTTGGCCGGAGAAGCCGCCTTGGCGATTTCGGGAGCAGGAGCAGCCACTTTCTTAGAAGCAGCCTTCTCTGAGATTGTAGGTCCCATGATGGCTTTGCAGGATTTCTGGCCCAATCTCGAGAAGACCGAGGCGTTGACGTTGGGCGACTCGTTGAGAGGAGCCGCGACAGGGGTGAGACGATCAAAGACCGACTTCTTGAGAGCTTCCGTTGTCAGCACTGGAGCGGTGAAGTTTGTCGGCGGGAGCATGGTCCCGAAGAACAATCCTGTGGTGGCGCGAGTGACCTGTTCCACGGGCATTGTGAATAGCGAAGCAGCTTGGGGTCCGTAGGCTATACCTCCTGGCGAGGCAGAGCGTTGGTTGCAATTGCAGTCTGAGCAGTTGGAGAATTTCACGGAATTAGAAGCCATCGATCCTTTGCTTTCTGCAATAAGCAAGACGCCAATTCTTAGTATCTTGAAACCCAAGGGCAACCATTAGCGAACCGCGATTGGTCCGTGAGTCACGACACACGAAGTGTGGAGTGGAAAGAGGAAAAGGTCCCACCGGGCGTGCCAGAATCTGTTCCCCTCCGAATGGCGGCCGCGACATGACGTCTTGCCTGAGATTCGGGGCAGATGCTAATTGGTGCTATCCGTCCACCTCTCCGAAGATACCAAGTTGATTTATGGCACCGTATATCGAAGGTTTAGACGGATGCGTCCGATGTAGCAGACTTCGTCAGATTCCCCCTCGTTTGAGGGGTTTTTGATTGTGGGGACGCTCTTCCCTGCAGGCGCAAGCCCCTGCAGTTAATTACGCTACCGCATTGCGGTAACAACTTTCTCCTTCTCCAGATGGTCACTTCGTGTCGTGGGTGTTTGTTTTGTATTTTGTTGCCCGTGGATTGTTTACGGAGACTGAGTTATGTCGTCGCCCGTAGGGCGTGGACTAGTCCAAATCCGTATTATCTTAGATTTGGGTTTGGGGGGGTTTGGTTTGAGGATACGTTATCCATACTTGAGGCTAAGATCAACTCAAACGTTTGTTAAGGATACGTTAGTCTCACTTCGAGACTAAGATCAACTTAACGGGATCGTTTAGATCCGACAAAGGAGCGTTTGGGCTCTATTGTTCCAGTTTAGGGACATAGTGGTCCATTAAATGTATGGCCGTCAGGACCCGTCACCTCTCCGACGACGTTGAAGGATTACAACGACGGATGTCAGAGGAGTTCAGAGATGTACCCTCGAGCCAGAGTTAATTGGGGGGATTCATAGTCCAGTCTGTTTGAAGGTTTAAGGATACGTCAGCCATCTTTGAGGCTAAGATCAACTTAAACGGGACCGTTTAGATCCGAAAAAAGAGCATACGGGGCTCTATTGTTCTAGTTTAAGGACATTGCGGTCCATGGGTAGTTTAAGGACGTTGCGGTCCATGGGTAGTTTAAGGACACTGCGGTCCATTGTTAGTTTTAAGACATCTCGGTCAAGGTTAAGGACGTCGTAGTCCATGGATTTAAGGACCCCACAGTCCATTGTTAGTTTTAAGACATTTCGGTCAAGGTTAAGGACGTCGTAGTCCATGGGTTTAAGGACCCCACAGTCCGGTATGTGCTCTGGATGCTTCACACGGGTTCACTGCCGTGCTCTGCAAGGACCAGGCTCCGCTCTGGATGCTTCGCACGGGTTCACTGCCATGCTCCGCGAGGACCAGGATCCGCTCTGGACGTTTTCCACGGGGTCAAAGAGTGACATTATCCGCGTTCCACGTGACCAGGAATTTTGCATTAAACACGGGTTTAAGGACCCCACAGTCCGTATCAATGTGTGGTCGTCGGGACCCGTCACCTCTTTGAAGACATTGAGGGATTACAATGCCAAGTATCAAAGGAGTGAAGAGATGTACCCTAGAACCGGAGTGGATTAAATAGTCCTTGGCCCAATTTGGGATCAAGACGAATTAATTATGTTATGAGTCCATTGGCTCAGTTAATCACAAATTGAGGACTTATGGCCATCTTGGGCTAAGTCCAATCAGGAGAGGCTTTGCCTCCATCCATTTAGCCAATTGGGCCAAAGCCTAGTGTTAAACACTACAGAGCAATCAGTGTTGAACACTGGGAATGAGGTTGGCAAGTTAGTGTTTAACACTAAAAGATAATCGGTGTTAAACACCAGCAACAAGGCTTTTCAGATTAGTGTTAAACACTAAAACAGATCAGTGTTGAACACTGCAAATAAAGCTTTTTAATTAGTGTTGAACACTAAGGCCCAACAGTGTTTTAACACTGGGTTCGAGAGTTTCAATTTAGTGTTAAACACTAAGGCAGGAGGGGTCACGTGGCAGCACGTGAGAGCGCCCTCCCTTCATTTATTCTGCTGAGATTATCGCGTCTTTCAGAGCATCACGTGCCATCACGTGATGGGCATTCAAATGCCTATGTATCAGAGCTTCTGCCGAGGGTCACGTGGGTCACGTGGGGTGCTGCCTCAAAGGGGCTTTCTGTAGATCTCTTGGGGGGGTCACGTGATGACACGTGACCCTGCCTCTATGTATGTTATTTAGATGATCTGTTAACCTTTTCTCAGGAATTAAGTTCCTCGTAGGGTTAAACCCTGACAGTAATTTCAGAGGAATTAAATTCCTACTTCCTTTTGAAGGTTTATATTCTGAATAGAGTTGGACTCTGAATTTTCCGTAGGAATTAAATTCCCCATACATGTGAAGAACCAAATAGGGTTAAACCCTAATAAAAGCTTTTAAGGAATTAAATTCCCACTTTCTTTTAAGTTATGATCAAGGGAATTAAATCCCCGCTGTTCCAACAGAACTAGGTTCTTAATTAGGGTTAAACCCTGTCTCTTTTTGTTCTGAAGGAATTAAATTCCCATGATACGGGGTCAAGCCCTAATTTTATTTTAAAGGAATTAAATTCCTATAGTTCTGTGAGAATTAAATTCTCGTGCTTGCATTCCCTCTCTATGTTTTAGATCTGCATGGCAGGATCTCAACCCATTGAGAATTAAATTCTCAACCTCAGGGGGAGATGTGCACTTTGCAGATCCTCTATCAAAGAGAGAAGAAATATGTTCTTCTGTTTTATGTATCAGAGTTAAACTCTGTTGAGAATTAAATTCTCTTTCTTCTTTCACGGAGCTTTTCCCTTTCTTACCTAGGGTTTTTGCAGAAGATCCAAGTTTCTCCAAGTATCGAAGCTCTCTTCTTTTTCTTTTTCTCTCCCTGTCTCTGTATATATATATATCTCTTTTTGTGTCTCTTGGCTCCTATTTATAGGAGAGGCAGCCGAGTCAATTAGTTTTTGACGAATCTTCATTGAGAGATTTGATTTGCATCCATCATTCGTTTTGGACCTTTGGATTATTAGGTGAATTTTATTCACCATTGGATTTCAAGTCCCGGGATTCTCCTTTGTTGTTTCGGTTAGATTTAAAGGGGAAATCTTTCCAAACTCGAGATTTTTCCATAGATAGATGATATTTCATCACCTCTGAATCTTTAATTCGATTGGTTCCAGATAATCGCTTTCCTTTGGAAAGATTTGATTCTCCTTCAGAATTTAATTCTGTTAACAAAATGGGCTTTGAAAGCCGGTCACGTGTGACCACGTGACCCATGGTCACGTGTGGGCACGTGACCCCCTTGGAACGAGCCTTCCTCTTTCTTTTGCGCTCTGTCTTTTGATTGCTGCTTAACCGTCACGTGCCACCACGTGACCCCTGGTCACGTGTGAGCACGTGACCCTTGTCTGGAGCCTCTTTCCTTGGTTCAACTGGAGAACGAGTCTGCTGCTTTGAACGTCACGTGCCAACACGTGACCCTGGTCACGTGGGAGCACGTGACCTCTTCTGAAGCCTTTTCCTTGACTTGATCAGGGAACCGGTGTGCCTTTGACGCTTGCATTTAAATGCCACGTGTCGCCACGTGACCCTGGTCACGTGGGAGCACGTGACTCTTTCTGAAGCCCCTTTTCTTCAACGTAGTCAGGAAACTGAACTTGCCTTGATGATGTGCTTAGGTGTCACGTGCCAACACGTGCCCGCTAGTCACGTGTAAGCACGTGACCCTCTTCTGAAGCTTTTCCCAGAAGCTTTCCTGATTTTAAATCAGGAAACATCTTCTCTTCTTTTGCAGAGGGCTTCTCTCTCTCTCTTTTCTGTCTTCTCTCTCTTCTGTATTCTCTATATCTTAGACTTGAAGTCTAGGGTCCTTTATATAGGGCCAAATGATTTGTTAAATCAGATTTAAGAGATCTTTCTCTGATTGATTTGGGAATATTTCCCACCGTTGGATCTTTGATCCTAAGGCTTCTGTTTTACAGAAGATAATCTTCTTGTTTTAATAAGATTGAAAAATCTTTTCATAACAGAACTTTAGTGAACTTTAGTTCTAATTAATTAATAATTTATTATTAGTAGATCTTTTGATCTAACGGTGGGGAAATTTTTAATTCCAGCGCTGGCGCACCTTACGCTATCGCACCTACGTTCGACACGTGGCGCGCAGCGCAACTGCGCTAGCGCATCCGTGTTAGACACGTGGCGCGCAGCGCAGAGCGCTGGATCTGAAGCGTTACTTCAACTTTTAAATTTTGAATTTTGAAACAGAGCTTTGCTCTGATTGGGGGTGCGCTGCCTAGGGCGCAGCGCTTCTGGCGCTGGCGTGTTTGCTTTTGACACGTGGCGTGCATTGCGCAGCGCGCAGGATCTGAAGCGTTGCTTCAATTTTTGAATTTTGAAATTTAAAACAGTGCTTTGCTCTGATTGGGGGAAACAATCCCCGCGAGGATATTTGGCTCGGAGCTCTTCGTCGGCGAACTCCGGTATCCAAGCCTTGACGACATCGAGGGCCTCATTCCAGATGGCGGTAGTGGCCGAGGCTAGGACGGTGTAAAAATCTCCCGACTTCTTGTAGTTATCCACCGCCTTCACCGCTCTGAGATCGGCTCGCTTCGTCCCCTTTACCGCCGCCTTCAGCTTCTTCCGGGGGGTGCTCGCCGACTTCTTCATGGTGCCGACGAGCACCTTGGAGTCCTGAAGCTTGGCCTCGGCGGCCTGGGAGGCCTCGCGGTACCGGGCAACCTCCTGCTTCACGGCCGCCACCTCCTGCTTCCCAGCCTCCACCTCGCCCTCCAGGGCAGCGACCCTCGCCATCGCCGCCTCCAGCTCCAGCTTTGAGCTCTCCTCCAGTGAGGAGAGCTCGCCCGCGGCTCGTATCGCCGGGGCAATTTCCTCTTCCTCCATGTGGACGATGAAGGCGACGTGCTGGAGGACCTGAAGAAATCAGAAGGGGGTCAGAAAGGAAAAGGGGCACCAAATCTCGCGAATGACGAGACGCTGAGTGAAAAATCGAGCCAGGTGCGAGCACTGACCAGCACGGCCTCTTGGGTGATGGTCGCCATTTGCGCCTTGAGAGTCCCCCTAGGGACCTTGCCCCCGGCCGACCTCTCCATGTCGGACAGCAAGCTATCAGCGACGGAGAGCCCCGAGGACACCTCAAAGCGGAGATCCTCCTTGTCCACCAAGATCGGGGAGGCCGGGGTCCGCGGAACCGTTCCGGGGAACCTCTTGAGAGACAACGGCGGAGAGCCGGTCTCCACCTCCGAAGCCTGGGCCTCCTATCCCCGAACTCGCTTTCGGCTTGGCGCCTGGATGGGTTCTGGGGCACCGCCTGCACTCGAACGCTGGGGTGGGACGACTGCCGAGGGAACCGAGATAGACGTCAGACGAGAAGAGCTGGCACCTCCAGCCTTCGATTCCTTCTTCGGCTTGCGCATGGCCGCTCGGAGGTGGCTCAAGTCCATGGGTTCTGCACAAGACAAGATACAATAGAATCAACAACATAAACAAAAATGAAAACAAAGGCAAGCTCCTAACTAACCGACGAACTGGGCGGGGCTGAGCCCAACCCAACTAAGAGCCCGCTCAGAAAGCAGCACGTTAGCCCGGGGAACGGGCTCCCACTCCTCCACTCTCGCCGCGTCGGGATCATTGGACGGACTTCCCCGCCAGCACCTATCCTTAGACCAATGGGTGGGCACGGGCTAGTCCTCACCCTCTGGCGGCCCAACAAAGAAAAACTTCTTCTTCCAATCGTGGATGGAAGAAGGCAAGCCGACGACTCCTGAACTGGCTGCACTCTCCCGTTGTTTCCTAAAGGAGAGGTAAACCCACCTCGGGTCGTCCGCGCGAGTGTCGGGGTAACCTTTGTAAATGAGAGAGGAGGCAAGGATGGACAGACTGAAGGGGATCATCTGCAACTTCAAACGGACCAGGAACCCAAGGAGAATCCTCCAGGAGTTCGGCACTAGCTGGCCCGGAGCTAGCCCAAAGTAATTTAGCGCTCTAACAACTTCGGGAGAGAAAGGCAGGCGCATTCTGGCCCAAAAGGCTTCCAGGTACAAAGCAATCTCTTTACCCCGTACCTGATCTGCCCTCTCTCCTTCCTCGGCCAAACGTAGCGTATAGCCGGAAGGGATATGGAAACGAGCCCGAGCGGTGGCAAGCTCGTCCTCATACCTCACCAAGGACGGCACACCAGGAGCGTCCGCAGCCTCCGCTCTGGGAACCGCCCCAGTCGCGCGACCCCGAGAAGAGGATCTGACCCCAACTCTCCGGGAAGACTCCGACTCAGTGGAAGAATCCCTAGAATCTACCCCGACGACATCTACAGACTCCTCAAAAGAAGATATTTAACCTGGTGGAGAGAAATCATCGGGAGAGAAAACGCAAAGATCCGACCTAAAGAGGAGAGCGCCGAGCTAACAAGACTCAGAACGAGGAAAATATGAAGAGATATGGGCCCTGAAGCGGACCCCACCTCTATTTATAGCTGCCGGCGTCCTCATCCAACGGCGACAGTCAACTCTCGCCAAAACAACTCCTCGCATTCGACGACCACGATCTCTCCACCTGTCGTACGCGCATTGGCCGTATCCCATCAGACGCCAGAGGTCTACGGCCCGTTACGTTAGCCAACCAGCTCCCGACACGTGGACTGTCGCTTCAGCGGAAGTACGCATGATCCGGCGCACCCTCTTTAAAGCAGAGATCGCACCCCTGAGTTACTGGCGTCATCCAGAAAATACAAAAGATTGCCCGGGAACACGCCCCGACGATATCTTTGAAAGGAGCTCACCTCGGGTGACCCGGCAGACCGCTCTTGACCCGACCCGTCAGCTGGTCGGGATGAGAGTGGGGGGCTAATGATGATGCTCGATATCGGTGATCTCTCAGATCATGACACGTGGCAGATAACGTGCCCCAAAGCTCACAAGAAAGGACCTACAGTGGCCAACCAGGCCACTCTTGTGCCCGTCCCATAAACAAACGCTGGCTCGCCTCCGAGCCCCTGCACAATTGGCCTCCTCGACCTCCCAGCTCGTCTCCGGGCTACTGCAGAACCAAGATACCTCGGCTCTCCCGCTCGTCCGCGAGGTTTCCCACTGATGCCATCTTCCTCGGTATCATCAACCGATCAACAGCACCGCTCACAGGCGCAACCGCCATCCAGCGAATCTCGCCATGCGTGAGATATCCGCCAGCCACATCCCACGTTCCACGCCATCACGATCCCCAATTAACGAGCCTGTCTCGCCATTAATGGGAGATCCCGCTCATCACGCGGGCGTAACGTCAGGAGTGTAACGGCCGGCGTGATTCTCACGCCTGCCCTGCCTGCTGCCACCGCTATATAAACCCCTTCTTCATACGGTTCAAGTAAGTCATTTTTACTCCACTAAGCCGTTACTCTGCTCGGATTTCTTCTCTAACTTGACTGTCGTAGGGTCCTCGGTGGTACAACCACCCCGGGACTTCCTTGCAGGTAGCTCGGCAATAACAACCTCAAACCCATTGAGATCAACATGCTTCAGGAGCCTGCCTCCAGATCCAATCTCAGCCGTCCATCGCCGCCGTTAGCAGATCAACGGAAGGTAACATCTTAGCGTGATCCAGGTCGCGTCACTTCTGATCATGGTACTCTATGCACATTTCAAGAGGACGTTCCAGCATCTTAATCTTTTACTTCATCAACTGGACAACGATAGTTCCAAAACAAGAGAAAACGATGAATTCCAATACCAATTTTGATCTTCAAGGCCATTTTATAAAGAAAATGGAAAGCGTGAAAATGTGTTAATCAACTTCATTAATATATATACTGGGGGCAATGCCCGGTGTTAGTTATATGTATGCCCTAGAGGCCATTACTGTACATGCGATGTATATTGTAGTGGATGCTTGGACATATATAGGGAGGACTTTCTTGCTCGACATAATAGTATGCTATCTGGTTGGCCTTTATCTTAACATGTACTTTGATTATCTCTATGTTACATGTTGATAAAGCCCTTAGGATGAGTACTTGACTACTAGGATTATGATGTAGATCATACTAGTGAGGACAGTGTAGTCGCTAAGTACATGCTTCAAATGTTCCGAGTCGTGGGAGTACCGAGACAGGGCATCGATACTCCAGAGTAGACTAGCGTATGCGCTTCTTGACCCATATGATAGACGATAGATGATCCCATATCCATTGGTGTTTGACATCAGAGAAGGTATACGAGTGCTCAGTGGAGACTGGGTACACTGGACGGACTCGCCGAGAACTCCCAGATGGTATTATACCTCACGTCAGATGGTAGTTCTCTGGTGACACTGGTACATGTTAGCATGTAAACCCGAGATCGTCATAGAGTCTTGTGTGATTCCCGCTGTGCTTTGATTTCCATCATACCACGTCCAAGAGGGCGTGCAAAACGGTGGCTTTTGGGTACAGTCCCGAATCACATGGAGGCAATGAGCGATAGGAGGGGATTCGTCTCTCCCGGTATAGGGAGTTGATGTTGCGCTGTATTCGATTGGCTATAACTGGAAATCCCTGGCCAGGGTTGCTGAGATTTACTGGTAAGTGCTATCAGTAGTTTCTCGAACTGTTATAGACCTCATATCGACACGACTTATCGGTTACTGGGGTCTGACGTTTACCACCCCTAGACTTGATATGCGACATATCAAACGAAGAGACCGGACTGTACGGGAGTGTTACTGATTGGATTCGCAGGAGAATGTACAGTCTTGCTTGTTGATCTTCTGATTACTCAATACCTGAGTGGCTGTTAAGTTTAGCTGACCGCTTGCAGCTTGTGGGTGTTTGATATGATCATCACCTACTGCCGGCGTATTGACGATTCTTTAGAGTCCTACACAGAGGTTTCCTGGCTCAGGCAAAACGGAATCTGTTCCCCGCCGAATACAGAGACGCGACCGTGTAGGTTCGTCTTGCCTGATATTTGGGGTAGATGCTAATTGGTGCTATCCGTCCACCTCTCCGAAGATGCCAAGTTGATTTATGGCACCGTGTATCGAAGGTTTAAACGGATGCGGCCGATGTAGCAGACTTTGTCAGATTCCCCCTCGCTTGAGGGGTTTTTGATTGTGGGGACGCTCTTCCCTGCAGGCGCAAGCTCCTGCAGTTAATTACGCTACCGCATCGCGGTAACAATTTTCTCCTATGGTCACTTCGTGTCGTGGGTGTTTGTTTTGTTTTTGGTTGCCCGTGGATTGTATACGGAGACTAATTTATGTCATCGCCCGTAGGACGTGAATTAGTCCAAATCCGTATTTTCTTAGATTTAGGTTTGGGGGTTTGGGTTTAAGGATACGTTAGCCTCATTTGAGACTAAGATCATAAACGTTTGTTAAGGATACGTTAGTCTCATTTCAGACTAAGATCAACTTAACGGGATCGTTTAGATCCAACAAAAGAGCATTTGGGCTCTATTGTTTAGTTTAGGGACATTGCGGTCGATTACCAGTTTAAGGACATGGTGGTCCATTACCAGTTTAAGGACATGGTGATCCAAGGTTAAGGACATCATAGTCCGTGAGTTTAAAGACCTCACAGTCAAGGTTAAGGACATCATAGTCCATGAGTTTAAAGACCTCACAGTCAAGGTTAAGGACATCATAGTCCGTGGATTTAAAGACCTCACAGTCAAGGTTAAGGACATCATAGCCCATGAGTTTAAGGACCCCACAGTCCGTAAAGTGTTTGGTTGTCGGGACCCGTCACCTCTCTGAAGACGTTGAAGGATTACAACGACAAATAACAGAGGAGTGAAGAGATGTACCCTTGAACCAAGATAGATTAAATGATCTGTAGTTCGATTTGGAACTAAGATCAATTAATTATATTATGAGCACATTGGGTCAGTTGAGTCTGAGTTGAGGACTTATGGCCAACTTGGGCTAAGTCCAATTAAGTTTGAAGTATTGACCTTCTGTTGGACCATTAGACATTTGTCTGGTTTCAGCCCACATTATTTAGTAATGCTAAACAAGAGTTTGAGGGCTTTGATAACATTTTTATCTGTGATTGAGCAGTAGACATTAGAGCTCTGATTTTTACTCAATTTTGAATGGGAGGCTTTGCCTCTGGAAGATTAACCAATTTGGTTAAAACTAGTGTTAAACACTAGATAAAAACAGTGTTAAAGCTCTCAAGTTAGTGTTAAACACTAGAAGGTAACAGTGTTAAACACTGGAAGTAAAGTTGTCAAATTAGTGTTACACACTAGAAAACACCAGTATTAAACATTGGGTATAAGTTCTTTAAATTAGTGTTAAACACTAAATAGGAATGGGTCACGTAGGGCCATGTGAGGGCACACAGAGGTGGGACCAGATCCCCTTTTACTTTGCTTTGTAAATAAGTGTTAAACACTTCTTTTATATTTTATTTTGAGCATCACGTGTTGACACGTGATGGGGATTTATGCATCGATAATTAAAGCACTTGCTGAGGGGTCACGTGGGGACACGTGAGAGCGCCCAAAGCTTCTTTTCTTCTGCTTTTTCTTTCTGTGTTTTTGGAGGTCACGTGGGAGCACGTGAGGCGTTGCCTCAGGGGTTTTTCCTTTTTATTTTTGGGGATCTTTTCAGGGGTCACGTGGGGACACGTGACCTTAGTTCTTTTCATGCACAGAGATCTTTTAAGTCTTTTTATTTTATTTTGAGAATTAAATTCTCTTTAATTCCCATTAATCTGAGAGAATTAAATTCTCAATTAGGGTTAAACCCTAGTTTTGTCCATCTTGAAGGAATTAAATTCCTGTAGTTTTAAGAGAATTAAATTCTCAGATAGGGTTTAAACCCTAATTTCATCATGAAAGAATTAAATTCCTGTGAGTTTGGGAGAATTAAATTCTCATATAGGGTTAAACCCTAATTTTGTTTTGGGAGAATTAAATTCTCATATAGGGTTAAACCCTAATTTTGTTTTTGGAGAATTAAATTCTCTAAACTCAATTCCCCCTATAAGTTTTGGATCTGCATGGCAGGATCTCAACCCGATGAGAATTAAATTCTCAACTTATGGGGGGATGTGCTCCTGCAGATTTTCAACCAGAGGAAGAACTAAGTTCTTTTGTGCAGAAGAGTCAAACTCTTAGATTTGAAAATTAAATTCTCTGTTTGAAGTTTTGATCCCCCTTTCTTTTCTCACCTACGGTTTTCTTTGTTGAGAATTAAATTCTCCTTTCTCTTCTCTCTGAAATTTCAAGATTCAAAAACTCTATATCCCTCTCCCTTCTCTTGGCTCCTATTTATAGGAGAAGGAAAAGAATCAATTTGTTTAGTAAATCTTTCATTGAAAGATTTTGTTTGTTTTCATAATTAATATGATCCTTTAGATCATTCAGTGAATTTTCTTCACCGTTGGATTTTAAATCCAAAGATATTATGTTTGTTATTCTTGGTGAATTTTAAGGGAAATCTTTCCTTGTCTAAGATTTTTTCCATAAACTGGTGATTTTTAATCACCCTTGGATTTTCAATCCAACGGTCCCCATAATCCTTTTCCATTTGGAAAGATTTAGAAGCTTTTAGAATTTTATTCTATTAAATTGTAAGGCTTTCGAAGCCAGTCACGTGCTGACACGTGACCTTTGGTCACGTGTGAGCACGTAACCCCCAATTGAGTCCTTTTCTCAGTGTTTAATTACGCTTCAGTTTTAACCATCACGTGTCAATACGTGACCATTGGTCACGTGTGAGCACGTGATACCTCATTGAGGTATTTCCTTCAGCCGTTTGTTTTTATTTCTGTTTGATGAGATTTTAACCATCACGTGTCATCACGTGACCATTGGTCACGTGTGAACACGTGATACCTCATTGAGGTAATTTCTGATTTTTTAGAATTAAGTTCTATTAAGCTGTAAGGCTTTCAAAGCCTGTCACATGCTGGCACGTGACCCTTGGTCACGTGTTAGCACGTGACCCCCAATTGAGTCATCTTTCAGCCGTTTGTTTTCATTTCTGTTTTAACTATCACGTGTCAACACGTGACCATTGGTCACGTGTGAGCACGTGATACCTCATTGAGGTAATTCCTGATTTTTAGAATTAAATTCTATTAAGTTATTAGACTTTCAAAGCCTGTCACGTGTTGGCACGTGACCCCCGATCACGTGTAGGCATGTGATGCCTCGTAACTTTTGATCCCGGATGAATTATGAGGCCCATAATATATCAAATCGAAGGATTTTTCGAGACGCTTTCGATACCAATAGAATTTAGCTGTTTCTCATTCGAGAGTTTATCAAAATACAGGCCAGAAGACACTGGTTCGCATTTTCTTAAGCGTATCGCTGCCATTTGATACCTTGGACTCTTTTGCGCAGAAATTTTTGGCGGGAACAACGGAGTAGGAGCACATATGTGATGTGTGCAGGACCGAGAATAATACGTGTATGCGATACCGTATTAGATTCTCGCGATATGTGATATCGGCCGGGTATATGTGATATAGCCGGGTCATCGGATCAAGTGTTGATTCGATGAACTAATACAGATTATATTAGTCGATTATTTCTGAAATAGCCGGATTATCGGATCAAGTGTTGATTTGATAATTTAATGTATAATTATACATTTGATATATTATATTACATTAACTAATATAATCTCACTTAAAGATTCTTTTTCTCACTTGGATAATACATTGATATATATGTAATATATGTTAAATGTATTATTTTATTTTGTTACAAAATATATTATATATGTGATATATAATATTGTAACAAGTTAGGGTTACAAATGCAACATGTTTTGTGGAGTTTAAACATGGTTAGGGTTTGGATTAGTGTCACGCCCCGCTTCCCAGAGTACGCAAGATGAGGCACGTGACATAGCCAACCATGCTACCTGTGGGTAGGAATTATCCATCCACAGTCACATTACGGTTGTGGAGATATCAAGAACAAAATAATAAACTAATCTAATACATGTCCAAATCCATAATAACAAGAATCAATAAACAATAAGTGCGGAAGCAAATGATCCAATACAATAATTAAACAGTACGTCCCATAATGCGGGCTCACATCTGGAAATGAAATGAAATAAATAAACTAAACCCTAAGGAACTCACAGTTCAGCCTGCTGGCTGAAGTACTCCTGCTCGGTCGTCGACAGTGGTACGGAATCTGGGCCATGCAAAACCCAGACGTCAGCGCGTCATGACATCAAGTATATAGTATAAACATGGTAATAAGCAGTGCAGGTATGAACATGAATAAAGCAGTACAATAACAGAGCAGGGTAAAGTGCACGGGTGACTAAACTGTCCTATCAGGTTTCTACTCTATAGTCTTTGAAATCAATTGATGAATCGTCGATGTAACTCAATAGTATCCCGTGCGTGCCCGGGACCACGGTCAAGGTCCTCGGGGCTGAATCCGAGACGTGCCGCTAAGCAGTAAAAGTAGGTAGTAGGATGGACGAGTGATGTCAGCATCATCACTCCCGGACTGGCCAAGCCCGTAAGACTGATCAGAACAAGTATCGAACCATTGAGTTACAAGTCGGTTTCACCTTTGATTTCCCCATACCCCCAAGCTATGTATGTCAGGTCAGGTATTCAGTAGTCAAGGACTAATGCCAACAGAAAATCAGGTAAAAGTAGGTCTGTCTGGATAGACAGCGGGGATGGTCAGGTTTGTCGGCATTAAGCGTGAAATCATGAAACAAGTCATGTCATGGTACAACAGGATGAGTCGGTAAGTATGTATATGTTATGTGTAGCAGGGTCAGGCCAATATGTAGTGCAATCGAGTATGTGCTCACAACAGGTATACAATCAAATAATGAACAGCAGCAGGAAACAGTAAGTAACAATATTATTCCATGTAAACACAGTGGTGTTTTGTATTCTCTTATTAACAGGTTCAAGCACCCTTGGGTGCAATAATCACAGGGTAAAACAATATTAATAACACGAAGCAATGAAGCCATTAAAACTACAGCATAATAATAGTTACAAGGATGATCTAGCAATTTAAACAAGGACGTTCTAATTGGTTTAATTAGTTAAAGTGTGGATTGATAGCATACCGATTAATTACACGAAATTACCATACTGATTTAATGTTAAGGCTTATTGTGACCGTCGGTTTTAAGTTATAAACTAATATGATAATCAAGAGTAAAGCAAGACTTGATATTGTGTGCTAGCATGTTAAAGCAAGTATTCGGATACTTGCCTCGACGGTTTCGCAAACCGGAAAGCACGGATGCAAAGTCGGCAGAAAACACGAGACGGGTGCACGGACTACGGATCGAGTCCCAACAGCGAACAGCGGGATCACACGGACCAGGGTACCTCGCTGGAGCATCGGGTTCAAAAGACGGCACGGTCGGATTCCGGCAAAAGTCATCGGCAACGAGGTTAGCAACAATGATACGATACACGCAAATAACGACCAGCGAGGGGGATTAGCCCAAAAGGAAAGATAAGGGATGCTTACAGGGAAGAAACAGGGTGCAACCACTATGGCTCGACGGCGATGGGGCGCCGGCGGCGATGAACAGTGCGCGGCAAGGGTTCGAGGTGGCTGGACTTCGCTGAAACCGATGGTGCTGAGAGTAAAGGAGATGCTGGCCTGCTCTGGTGGTCGAGGGGAGAAGGAGGTGGCTCTGGTGACGACGGCGAGGATCGTCGGCGCGTTTTCCGGCGAACTGCAGAGGGTGGTAGGGTTGTGGTTTTGGGTTCTGTGGTCCGGCGAGGAGAGGAGGAAGGTGACGACGAGGTAGTGACGAGGAGGAAGAGAGGGAGTCGCGGGCGTCGTCGGTGACTGGAGGCGGCGTCGGTGACTGGAGGCGGTGGTTGGTGGCGTCGTCGGGGTTGGGTGCAGGCGCGGAAGAGAGCGGAGGAAGGAGGAAGAGGGTGCGGCTAGGTTGAGGAGGTGCTGACGGCGACGGCGAGGTCGCGGGGAGGTCGGCGGTGAGGTCACGAGGAGCTAGGGTTAGGATTTCGTGGGTTGTTCGCGTAGGGTTTTATTTTCTCGTGATGGGGAGAAGATGAGGCGGCTGCGAGGGATAAATATAGGAGGAGAGAGAGAGAGATTTGACGAGGGGGGGAGAGAGAGAGAGAGAGAGAGAGAGACGGTTGAAAAGGGGGGCCCACGAGAGACTTGAGTCTCTCGTGATTGGCTGAGGGTGTGTGTGTACGGGAGGAAAGAAAATATTTAAAGGATTTTGAAAAAGATTTTAACGTAAAAAGTAACGAATAAATATATATTATGGTTTAAATATATTTAATCAAACGGGCACTTTTGGCGCTAAATGAAACATTTCCAAATCGCGCCCGGGTTGCGCCCAAATGCTCCAAATTCAAATTATAGGATTTTAAGCGGGTTCCAAATTTTGAAAAGAGGTGTTTAGTGATTAAAAAGCATGCCCCCAAGTCGGACACTTGCACGCGCGCGTAGTCGTCCAAGCTTGCCCGTTTAGCCAAACGGGACGGAATCTCGACACGCGGACGCTACCACGCGACTAGTGGCGACGAGTAGGCCAACATGGATATTTTAAATTTCATTTTAGGAGTTAAAATTTGTTATGTGCCAAAATGACTTAACCGGTTAAAATTTAGCAGTAAACACCAGAAAATCAGAATAATTGGAAATGAGCAATATATGACACTCAACCAGTAATATAAATAGTATTATTGGGCTCGGGTGTTACATCATACCCAACTACAAAAGAATTTCGTCCTCGAAATTCCAAGAATACAAGATAGCTACCTACTGGAAAAGGTGAGGGAATTTCTGTCGGATCTCGTCTTCTCGCTCCCAAGTGGATTCTCCATGCGATCGATTACCCCAAGAAACTAGCACAAGAGGGATAACCTTGTTCTTAAGAACCTTTTCTCTCCGATCCTTGATTTCAACTGGTCGCTCCTCAAAGGTTAGGTCCTCCCGTACAGTCAACTCCGAATGATCCAAGACATGAGTCTCATCACGAACATACCTCCGTAGTTGAGACACATGAAACACATCGTGAACTCCTGCTAATGACTGTGGTAACGCCAACCGGTACGCTACCTCTCCAACACGCTCCAATATCTCGAAGGGTCCAACGAATCGAGGACTAAGCTTTCCCCGACTTCCAAAGCGAATCACCCCTTTAGTCGGTGATATCTTCAGGAATACCAAATCACCCATGGCGAACTCTAGAGGTCTTCTTGACGTGTCGGCCCAACTTTTCTGTCTGTCTTGAGCTGCCTTCATATGCTTCCTGATTGTATTCACCTTCTCAACTGTCTGTACCACCAAATCTGGCCCTAGTAACCTTCGTTCACCCACATCATCCCAACAAACAGGCGAACGGCATTTACGACCATACAACGCTTCAAACGGAGCCATCTGAATAGTCGCTTGGAAGCTATTGTTGTACGAAAACTCCACCAGGTGTAGATGATCCTCCCAAGAACCTTTGAAGTCTAACATGCAAGCCCTCAACATATCTTCAAGGGTTTGGATCGTTCTCTCCGATTGTCCATCAGTCTGAGGATGATAAGCTGTGCTGAACTTCAATCGAGTCCCCAAACTTTCTTGTAAACTCCTCCAGAAGTGTGACAAGAATCGAGTGTCCCGGTCGGACACGATGCTTACCGGCACTCCATGCAATCTGACAATCTCCTGCATGTATCGCTCTGCCAAAGCCTCCGTCGATTGACCAACCCGAAAAGGAATAAAGTGAGCTGCCTTGGTCAAACGATCGACAACCACCCATACAGCATTGTTGCCCTTTGGAGTCCGCGGTAAAGCCGTCACGAAATCCATGGTTATATGTTCCCACTTCCACTGAGGAATCGGAAGTGGTTGCAACAAACCAGCAACCCTTTGGTGTTCAGCCTTGACTTGCTGACACACCAAGCACTTAGCCACGAAGCGAGCAATTTCCCGTTTCATACCTTCCCACCAGAAGTGCTGTCGAATATCTCGGTACATCTTTGTCCCTCCTAGATGTACAGAGTAAGCTGAACTGTGTGCCTCCTTCATAAGCTCTTCACGCACATCTCCTTTTGGCACACACACACGGCTACCATATCTCAACGAACCGTCTTCATGGATCAGTAAATCGGTTCGTAGTCCGGCTCCAACCTGTTCTCGAAACTTTTGCAGTCTAGGATCCTGCGATTGTGCCGCTTTAATCTTCTCAACTAAGGACGACTGTACTTGCAACTGCATCAACTGTCCTGTAGCATGTGGTAGCACAACCTCCAAGTCAAATCTCTGAAAATCCGCAACGATCTCCCTCTGTGCAGTCAATATCTGAATTGCTGGTAACCGATTTAGCGCATCTGGCACGACGTTAACTTTTCCCGGATGGTACTTAAGATCAAGGTCGTAGTCGGCCATCAGCTCCAACCATCTGCGTTGCCTCATGTTCAACTCCTTCTGAGTGAACACATACTTCAAACTCTTGTGATCCGTAAAGACTTCGACTCTCTCGCCCAATAGGTAGTGTCTCCAAATCTTCAGGGCGAAGATCACGGCTGCAAGCTCTAAGTCATGAGTCGGATAATTCTTCTCATGAGTCTTCAGTTGTCTCGATGCGTAAGCGACGACTTTCCCATTCTGCATCAAAACACACCCCAATCCTTTTCCAGATGCGTCGCTATGAATCACCAGTCCTCCTGAATCATCCGGTACGGTTAGGATAGGGGCGGTTATCAACTTCTGCTTCAACGTCTCGAAGGCCAATGCACATCCATCCGTCCAAACAAACGGTACCTCCTTACGCGTAAGCTTGGTTAACGGCTCAGCTAAACGAGCGAAGTTCTCCACAAATCTTCTGTAGTAACCGGCCAAACCAAGGAAACTTCTTATCTCCGCAACATTCTTTGGAATAGGCCAATCTCGAACTGCTGCAATCTTTTCAGGATCGACGGCGATTCCATCGCCCGACACGACATGCCCCAGAAACTTCACTTCTTCCAGCCAGAATTCACACTTACTCATCTTCGCAAATAACTTCTCTTGTCTCAGCGTCTGCAGTGCGATCCTTAAATGCTCAGCATGCTCCTCCGGACTCTTCGAGTACACCAGAATATCGTCAATGAATACCACAATAAACTGGTCCAAGAACGGTGAAAAGATCCTGTTCATCAAATCCATAAATATTGCTGGCGCATTAGTCACTCCGAAGGGCATCACTAGATACTCGAAATGCCCATATCGAGTTCGAAACGACGTCTTGCAAATGTCTTCTGCTTTCACTCGGACCTGATGATATCCCGATCGCAAGTCCAGTTTCGAGAATACCCTCGCGCCACTAAGCTACTCAAAAAGCTCTCCAATGCGAGGGATCGGGTACTTGTTCTTAATAGTCACCCGGTTCAATTCTCGATAATCAATGCACATCCTTCTCGTGCCATCCTTCTTCTTTACTAAAAGAACTGGAGCTCCCCAAGGTGAGTTGCTGCTTCGAATCCATCCCTTCTCGAGTAATTCACCAACTTGTTTCTTAACTTCTTCCAATTCCACCGGTGCCATCGGATAATAAGATTTTGATACTGGCGCTGCACCAGGAATAAGGTCAATCGCAAACTCCACATCTCGCTTCGGCGGTAAGCCCGAAATATCTTCAAACACATCCATAAAGTCGCGGACAACTGCCGGCTCTTCATTACTATCCACTACCATAGCCGCAAGAACATTGTTCGTCGGCCTAGCCCTAAATTCGACTGGCCCGACGGAACTGCTTCCTCCAATGAAAGTAAACTCAGGGTGTCCGGGAATCTGGAAAATTACTTTCCTTGCCCTATAATCAATGTGTGCGTGGAAAGTGCCAAGAAAATCCATTCCCAAGACTACTTCATAACTGCCCGTATCAATCACCAAGAAATCTGCAAAAAGCTCCCGTCCGCAAACAACAACCGTACAATCTTTACATTCCTTACTAGCTATGATTTTCCCATTCCCAGTATGTATGTCCCAGAAACTAGACAGGGTCGTGTAGGTAATCGAGTGTGTAGTTATAAATTTGGATGACATAAAACAGTGGGATGCTCCGGAATCAAATAATGCCAATGCGGGAAAACCATGAACGAGCAAAGTACCTGAAACCACTTCTCCTGATGCCTTGGCTTCCTCAGCTGTCAACGTGAAAGCTCGAGCCTGGTTTGGTCCTTGAGTCAACTGTTTCTGCCCTTGGAACGGTCTCTGCGGAGGCTTCTGTATATCATCTCTCGTGCGAAGCTTCGACGGGCAAGCACCAACTGCGTGATCGGCTGCCCCACAAACCAGACAAAGTCCCAGTCTTCTTCTACACTCCTTATGCACGTGCCCGGGTAAGTGGCAGTAGGCACAGGTCACGCTCTTCCTTCGGTCAACGATCACAGGCTTCTTCATTGGCGCTACACCTCGACGGTCCACTGGAATACCTCTGCTCCCATGATCTCGGTTAGGTACAAATGCAGGCTTCCTGGCCACAACTGCTGTCTGGTGAAGGTTCCCTTTCGATCCTGATAAACTCTGTTGCTCTCTGGCTGCCGTAAGAACCTGTGAGAAAGTGGTCAAACCCAGGGAGACAATCTGCCTCTGGATTTCCACATCCAAACTGCGCAAGAACCTTCGCGTCCTGTCTGCCTCCTTGGCGACTAAGGGTCCAGCGAAACGGCTGAGTCTCGTCCATTCCGCTGCATGTACATCCACAGCTGCTCCATTTTGTCTCAGCCCGATAAATTTCTCCTCCA
Organism: Agapanthus africanus; assembly: GCA_030015575.1. Lineage (NCBI taxonomy): Eukaryota > Viridiplantae > Streptophyta > Magnoliopsida > Asparagales > Amaryllidaceae > Agapanthus > Agapanthus africanus. The sequence continues at coordinate 444,604,720 of CM057347.1, forward strand.
TTTCCTCCCGTGCAGTCCGCGGGAAGAACTTCTCCAAGAAACTTTTAGAGAAATCCGCCCAACTGATTGGCTTGGACAAGCGGGTCTCCTCCACAAGCCACCACTCTTGGGCGTAATCCACCAGCTGAATGCGCACCACATCAACTCTCTTGTCGTCTGGGATCTGTGCCGCAATCAGTAAATTCTCCGTGTCTACTAGCCACTGCTCGGCTGGTAACGGTTCCTCCAAACCAGTGAAAGTAGTAGGACCCAACCGTCTGAAGTCTGCCACGGTCCCTACTCGGTCGACTGGCTTCGCTACGGCGGTGTTTACAGACTGCTGAATAGCCTGCAAACTCTCCTGAAATGTATCCGCTTGCTGCTGGATCAGCTCAGTTTGCCTCTTCTGATTTTCCAACATCCCACGTATCACTCCTAACATGGCGGCTTCATCCACACGCCTCTGATACGTCTTAAAATTTTTATCTGCCATGGTCCTGAAATCAAAACAAACGACATTAGCATGATGATAGATTCAATATATAAATCAAGGCTAGAACTCCAAGATACTTAAATAGAGTACTGCATTGTAGCTATGCCGCGGTATCATAGCCGCAATTACTTAACTCCACCCAAGTCGTCTAAGTCCTAGAGATAACAAGAAGTTAGGTTTTCGAGTTGACAATGCAAAGTAAGTTTGCATGCCGACATGATCCGGAAGAATGATTCAAGGATGGTAAAACGGTCAAAGTGGCAGGACATGTTTCCTAATCACGGGTATTCTGATTCGTGTATCGGGTGCAATACCCAACTACAAAGAATCAACCCAATAAACCTATGGCTCTGATACCAAAAGAACCATGTCACGCCCCGCTTCCCAGAGTACGCAAGATGAGGCACGTGACATAGCCAACCATGCTACCTGTGGGTAGGAATTATCCATCCACAGTCACATTACGGTTGTGGAGATATCAAGAACAAAATAATAAACTAATCTAATACATGTCCAAATCCATAATAACAAGAATCAATAAACAATAAGTGCGGAAGCAAATGATCCAATACAATAATTAAACAGTACGTCCCATAATGCGGGCTCACATCTGGAAATGAAATGAAATAAATAAACTAAACCCTAAGGAACTCACAGTTCAGCCTGCTGGCTGAAGTACTCCTGCTCGGTCGTCGACAGTGGTACGGAATCTGGGCCATGCAAAACCCAGACGTCAGCGCGTCATGACATCAAGTATATAGTATAAACATGGTAATAAGCAGTGCAGGTATGAACATGAATAAAGCAGTACAATAACAGAGCAGGGTAAAGTGCACGGGTGACTAAACTGTCCTATCAGGTTTCTACTCTATAGTCTTTGAAATCAATTGATGAATCGTCGATGTAACTCAATAGTATCCCGTGCGTGCCCGGGACCACGGTCAAGGTCCTCGGGGCTGAATCCGAGACGTGCCGCTAAGCAGTAAAAGTAGGTAGTAGGATGGACAAGTGATGTCAGCATCATCACTCCCGGACTGGCCAAGCCCGTAAGACTGATCAGAACAAGTATCGAACCATTGAGTTACAAGTCGGTTTCACCTTTGATTTCCCCATACCCCCAAGCTATGTATGTCAGGTCAGGTATTCAGTAGTCAAGGACTAATGCCAACAGAAAATCAGGTAAAAGTAGGTCTGTCTGGATAGACAGCGGGGATGGTCAGGTTTGTCGGCATTAAGCGTGAAATCATGAAACAAGTCATGTCATGGTACAACAGGATGAGTCGGTAAGTATGTATATGTCATGTGTAGCAGGGTCAGGCCAATATGTAGTGCAATCGAGTATGTGCTCACAACAGGTATACAATCAAATAATGAACAGCAGCAGGAAACAGTAAGTAACAATATTATTCCATGTAAACACAGTGGTGTTTTGTATTCTCTTATTAACAGGTTCAAGCACCCTTGGGTGCAATAATCACAGGGTAAAACAATATTAATAACACGAAGCAATGAAGCCATTAAAACTACAGCATAATAATAGTTACAAGGATGATCTAGCAATTTAAGCAAGGACGTTCTAATTGGTTTAATTAGTTAAAGTGTGGATTGATAGCATACCGATTAATTACACGAAATTACCATACTGATTTAATGTTAAGGCTTATTGTGACCGTCGGTTTTAAGTTATAAACTAATATGATAATCAAGAGTAAAGCAAGACTTGATATTGTGTACTAGCATGTTAAAGCAAGTATTCGGATACTTGCCTCGACGGTTTCGCAAACCGGAAAGCACGGATGCAAAGTCGGCAGAAAACACGAGACGGGTGCACGGACTACGGATCGAGTCCCAACAGCGAACAGCGGGATCACACGGACCAGGGTACCTCGCTGGAGCATCGGGTTCAAAAGACAGCACGGTCGGATTCCGGCAAAAGTCATCGGCAACGAGGTTAGCAACAATGATACGATACACGCAAATAACGACCAGCGAGGGGGATTAGCCCAAAAGGAAAGATAAGGGATGCTTACAGGGAAGAAACAGGGTGCAACCACTATGGCTCGACGGCGATGGGGCGCCGGCGGCGATGAACAGTGCGCGGCAAGGGTTCGAGGTGGCTGGACTTCGCTGAAACCGATGGTGCTGAGAGTAAAGGAGATGCTGGCCTGCTCTGGTGGTCGAGGGGAGAAGGAGGTGGCTCTGGTGACGACGGCGAGGATCGTCGGCGCGTTTTCCGGCGAACTGCAGAGGGTGGTAGGGTTGTGGTTTTGGGTTCTGTGGTCCGGCGAGGAGAGGAGGAAGGTGACGACGAGGTAGTGACGAGGAGGAAGAGAGGGAGTCGCGGGCGTCGTCGGTGACTGGAGGCTGCGTCGACGACAAGACCTGCGGTGGTTGGTGGCGTCGTCGGGGTTGGGTGCAGGCGCGGAAGAGAGCGGAGGAAGGAGGAAGAGGGTGCGGCTAGGTTGAGGAGGTGCTGACGGCGACGGCGAGGTCGCGGGGAGGTCGGCGGTGAGGTCGCGAGGAGCTAGGGTTAGGGTTTCGTGGGTCGTTCGCGTAGGGTTTTATTTTCTCGTGATGGGGAGAAGATGAGGCGGCTGCGAGGGATAAATATAGGAGGAGAGAGAGAGAGATTTGACGAGGGGGGGAGAGAGAGAGAGAGAGAGAGACGGTTGTAAAGGGGGGCCCACGAGAGACTTGAGTCTCTCGTGATTGGCTGAGGGTGTGTGTGTACGGGAGGAAAGAAAATATTTAAAGGATTTTGAAAAAGATTTTAACGTAAAAAGTAACGAATAAATATATATTATGGTTTAAATATATTTAATCAAACGGGCACTTTTGGCGCTAAATGAAACATTTCCAAATCGCGCCCGGGTTGCGCCCAAATGCTCCAAATTCAAATTATAGGATTTTAAGCGGGTTCCAAATTTTGAAAAGAGGTGTTTAGTGATTAAAAAGCATGCCCCCAAGTCGGACACTTGCACGCGCGCGTAGTCGTCCAAGCTTGCCCGTTTAGCCAAACGGGACGGAATCTCGACACGCGGACGCTACCACGCGACTAGTGGCGACGAGTAGGCCAACATGGATATTTTAAATTTTATTTTAGGAGTTAAAATTTATTATGTGCCAAAATGACTTAACCGGTTAAAATTTAGCAGTAAACACCAGAAAATCAGAATAATTGGAAATGAGCAATATATGACACTCAACCAGTAATATAAATAGTATTATTGGGCTCGGGTGTTACAATTAGGGTTAATGTTATGGATGAACTTTGTGGAAGCTTCTTGAAGTTTTGACTTTAGTCTTCATCTTTTGATATTTTGTGAAGATATTTGTTAACCCAACCCAAACCTCAACCCATGGTTTATTCTCTACAAGGGTTAAGGATGTTATCTTTAACCCATGGTTGCAATTCTAAGCTCATACAATAATTCATTATTCATCACAAAAGAAATTCTTCTTCTTCTTCCTCTTGAAAAAGCTTTCTAGCTTTTGGGTTTGTGATGATTTTGAGTGAGATAAAGAAAACAAAAAGGGCTAAATTACTACTTCATCATCCTCATCTATTCTAGCCACTTAAATTAGGGTGTTTGCTTTGCTAATACTTGATTAGTGAAGCAATAGCTTGGGTTTGAGATTCTTCAAGATAGATCATCTTAGTTGTTGAAGATTGGAAGCAAGCTTGCATCTTTCTCTTCATGGAGCCTCTCTAGAGTCCGGATACTTGATGATCGCAGCGAAGGGACCTCAACACGGAGCTTATGAAGTGAAAGAACGGACTACAAAGGTTGTAATCCCTAACTCTTAGATGTAAAGTTGTTTACATGCAAGTTTAACATAATTCTCTAGTTAAGATCTTGGTTAGGGTTTGTTTAGCACCCTAAAAAATTTAAAGTTGCATGATTAATGCTTGCTAAAACCTTTACAAGGTGCTATACTAACCCTACAGTGGTATCAGAGCCAAGCTAGAGCATTAGGCGATGTGTAGATGAAGTTAAAAGTCCGATCGAACCCCAAAATTTGATTTTGGACCCCTTCTCTGGAAATTTTTTAAAAATTTGTTTTTTTCCGTATTAAAAATAATCATAAAAATAAGCAGGTAATTGTATGGATATCTGTGAAGTACGACTCCCTAAATCAATCAAGCCACCGCGGAACTGCGGCCAAACCAAGCTATTGGCGGCAGTTCTGCGGCAGAACATGAGGATTGAGGGATCGTACTTCAAGAGGTGATCCGTAGGTATTAAATTATGCTTCTGGGAATTTTTAATATTACTCAAGTGTTGAGTTTTTTGTATCTCAAAAATTCGTTGATTCGATCGGAAAGTTTAACATCGTTTAGTTTTCCGGGTAATTTAGAACGTGTTAAAAAGTTCAAACGGATATCAATAACTCACTTTTTCCCCTGTCGGAAAACTTTCAAGTGTTGGATATTTTCACGAGTTTAAAACTTTCAGAAAATCATGCAAGTGAATCTGTGGACCCTCTAGAAGAACGTAACCTTAACTCGATTATATGACGGTCAAAACCGCCACTGAACCATATGGTTTGTGGTAGTTTAGCGTTGCCACATGTGAGGCGTTGGTTTGACCCTTCTACGGCTGGTTCATTAGGGCTGTGACATGTTCTGGGATTTTTGAACTCCGCTCAAGTATTGAGCTATTTGGGAAATCTTGGGTGTTTGATTATTCGATTGGAAAGTTTAACATTGTCTATTTATCTGGAATGTGATACAATATGTGGAATGTGATACAATATGTGGAATTCATATAGTTAGGCATGAAATGCGAAATATGTGATATTTCGGATTTAAGATGCCTAAAGAGATTGTGGATTCTAAATGTTGTAGTTTTACACTTTCTTTTCTGTGACCGTAAGCGTAGTATGTGGTGTATCGCCGGCTTCGTTGCTATACATCAACGACAATCGGGATACGCATACTTGCTTACGTTGATGATATGAGATATTATGTGTTGATGTGATATGTTATATTGGATCGTCGTGTTCTGAATAGCCGGGGGTTTTATGTGAGATGAGGGTTTTTATTTTCATTCATGTAAAATTCATTGTATGTAATATTCTTTTATTGGGGCACTTCCGGCTTGAGGATGATGTCACCATTGTATATTATTTACTTTTCCGCATTAGGATAGACCCGAGGAGGGGAGCACAAGTAACCGGGTTTTAGGGTCCAGAGGGAGGCCATCTCGAGGAGTCGAGACCGGGTCTCCTAACCCTAGAATTGGCAGTGTTACTTGCCGCTCTCGTAGGGGTCTAGGGATGTGGGTTTGGCTATTCATCGCGACCGTGAAATCTGTGTTTTATACAGGCTCGATATAAAACACGGACGTCCTAGTATATCCAATATTTCATATGTTATCTTCTGCTGCAATGTTCTGTGATGAGATCATATTACTGCCTGAGACAAATGTTTATATTATATATATGATATATATATTATATATTGTTGATTTCGTTTCAAATGTGATGCTTGTGAAGCATAATAAAATGGGACTTCATTAATGAGATTAATGAAACTAAAAGAAACCTAAAGATGTTGTGGAATCGAATTTTCAAAAACAGGTAGCTCTAGTTCTTGCTTTGCATAGCGGTGTTCCTTGTAGAACATCCAGCACCTTATTCGATAAGGAAAGAGCCGAGATCCCTTCACCGGGAGTGACCTCTTTAGCAATAACTGGCAGATGCTACAACCCTCGGTTTTGTCTTTTGATTGCTTTTCTAGTTTTTACTTTGCATAGTGGTATTTGTGAAATATCCTGCATCTTATTTGATAAGGAAAGAGCCGAGATCCCTTCACCGAGAGTGACCTCTTTAGCAAAACTAGCAAAGGCCTCAAAAACACTCCATTTAAATCATTTGATTCTACAACGATATCAAGTTCATTACGCAAAGGGTTTTCTTAAAAACCTGTCGTAGCCCTCCGTCATTTCAGATAAGTATTTCATAGTATTCGTGCTACGTTTGTTGGCTTTCGTCAAGGCGTAGTGTGCGGTAGCTATTTATTCTTATATGTATAAGCATATGATGCGATTGAGTTAGGGTAGTCGTGCGACTTTGTTGGCTTTCGTCAAGGGCCGTGCGGGTAGGTTTAATTCAATCGGGAAATGACAGGTTGAACTTGACTAGCAACCTATGGTTTGTTGGCTTTCGTCAAGGTCATAGGATGCTAGGGGTAAAATATTATTGGGAATTTTAAGTGTTGAAATTTGTAATGAGATTGCATACCTTCTATGAGATAGTTGGATCCCGATACCCACTGCGAGTAAGAGTTACTCCTGGGAGAGTTTTACACATTACAATTAGCCGATCGAGTAGGTGTCTAGAAAGGTGTTAACAGGGTTATGCCCCTGGAAAAATGAGGTTTATTTTAATTAGGTCCGTGCGAAAGCACGGGGAACCTCCCTCAAAGTACCGACACTGGCCTGGCTGAAAGATTGGTGAACTTGTAGAGTGTAATAAATCCCGGCTAGTCTTACCTTTTAGGGTTTGAAGGAAGATTTGACTAAAACAGTAGGAGACATCTTGATTAGATATATTAATAACCAATCTAATCTTGCAAGAGCATACGCTGAGTGTTTTTTTCTCTCTCTCTCCAGGTAGCGACCATGTCACGCCTTAATCAAGATAATAATACAGATGTATTAACCGAACCCGCTTATTATACTGAGCTGGGGAACGTTGGTCCCTCTCCAACTTATAATTGTTATAAGACAGAGCAGGAAATAGGGGATTACCAGAATTCCCGTGCCGTCCAAACGAAGAAAGTACATGCTGATGCATCTTCTTCGGGTGTGTTCATTACCGAGAACTGCTTCTCAGTATCATTTACATCCTGGGTATGAGATACCGGATCAGGATCCCGCAAATGTAATTTGTTACATGGGCTACTGATAGGTAGAGAACTGAAAACGGGTGATAAGTTTCAAAAGTTGGAAATAATGCAAGTGTTGCAGCCTAGTCTGTTGGCAGTTATCACCCTGTATTACCAGAATACATTGATTCTGAACGAATGTTATTAGATACCGAATCTGATATACAACATCATATCAGTCTCTTTATTAGTAAAGAAGGATATAATTTTGTATTGTTGGATAATGTTTTGAACATTTCCTATATCAAGAGTTGATCGGTTCAGGCACGTTATCTAAAAGCATAGACGTTCTAAATAAAACCACAGTTCTTAACGTACAGAACACACACAAGAGGAAGAGTTCAGAAATGAACGAATTCTTCTTGAGGCATTGTAGACTAGGTCATATCGATGCGACCCGACTAGCTAAAGTTACATAAAGATGCATATTTAAATCAGTTTGAATTTACATCTTGTGAAACTTGCCGGTCATGTCACAAAGATAAGATGACCATAGCTCCGTTTATTGGAAACAGAGAAAGAGTTACTGAACTCTTGGGATTGATACATGCTGATGTATGAAAGTCCCCTGTCTACATATGCCAGGACCGGTTCTTTGTACTTCATTACATTCACTGATGATCTCTCAAGATTCGGACATATGTTCCTGTTGAAACAGAAGTCCGAAGCTTTTGAGATATTCACAGAATATAAGTTAGAAGTAGAGAACCAAAAACGGGTATAAGTATTATGTCCTTTGATGAGATCAAGGAGAAGAATACTTGAGCACGGAATTCCTGGAGTATTCTAAAGGAGAATGAGATTATCTCTCAGCATTACTCCTCCGAATACACCACAGCACGTCGGTGTATCGGGGCGGAGCAATTGCACCCTATGTGATATGGTGTGCTCTATGATGAGTACTACTGAGTTGCCTATTTTCTTTTGGGGTTATGCACTTGAGAAGTTGCATACCTATTGAATTGGGTTCCAACCAAATCAGATGCCTACCACTCCATATGTAATATGATATGGGAAGAGCCCATCTCTTAAGGAAGTTAAGATTTGGGGTTGTCCGGCCTATGTCAAAAACAAAATCCGGACAAGCTCGAGGCAAGGTCAGTTCTGTGGAAGTTTGTTGAATATCCCAAGCGTTCGCAAGGAAATATCTTCTACCAAATTGAGGAACAAAAGATGTTTTGTTTTCTCAGCATGCCACCTTTGGGAAAGGGAATTTCTTGTGAAGAAATTAGTGGTCATAAGGTAGAACTGGAAGTAGTTCCAGCTAAAACAAATTGCAGCTGATGATTTGGTAAAACCGGAGGATTCAATAGTTTCCAACGAACCTCAGCCTATCCGCCGATCTGGTAGGGTTCCTTATCCACCTGAGAGATACTTCGGTTTCTCTATGACAGTGGGAGCGAGGATTGCATCATGAGATGATGACCCAACTAGTTTCGAGCAGGCCATCAGGTGAGAATGGCTGGATGCTTAGCGATCTGAGATGGAATCCTTATACACCAACAAAGTATGGACTTTGGTTGCTTTATCTGAAGGGTTAAATCCCCATCAGGAGCAAGTATATCTTGAGAAGATTGCTTGGTGTACATGGAAAAGTTGAGACTTTCAAAGCTATGCTTAGGTCCATCCAGGTCCTACTTGCCACTGCTACATACCATGACTACGATATCTGGCGGTTGGGTGTCATGACTGCTTTTCTAAATGATGATTTGGAAGAGAGCGTCTATAAGTACACAGCCAGAGGGCTTCGTAGACAGTGGGAGCAGCAAAAACGTGTGCAAGATGTTTTATGTGATAAATCAGGCATCGCGGAGTTGGAATGTCTGTTTTGATGTAGTAGTCAAAGAGTTTGACTTCATCAAAATGGTAGATGAACCAAGTATATACAAAAAGGTAGTATGGAGTATGGTGGTGATCCTCGTATAGTACGTGGATGACATACTTTTGATATGGAAGGAGTTTCCTATGCTACGCTCGGTCAATCTCTTCTTATCACAAAGATTCTCCATATAGGATCAAAGTGATACCTCCTAAATCCTGGGTTATGGATCTATGAGATAGAACTAATTGGATGTTAGGATTCTCACTAGTTGTAGTGAGATGGTATCAATCGATCGTGGGGAGAATCACTGGAAAGATTCCAGGATGATAAGGATGACTGAATGTCAGTCGCAGGCATTGTCTTTACCCTCAGTGGAGGGACGGTATGTTGAAAGAGTTCATAGCTAGATACCGTGACTTACTAGACGATTAAAGGCAAGATACATCGTTACCAAGGATGCTACCAAAGAGGCAGTCTGGATATATATGAGTTCATGTGTCACGCCCCGCTTCCCAGAGTACGCTAAGATGAGCACGTGACATAGCCAACCATGCTACCTGTGGATAGGAAAAATCCCTCCACAGTCACATTACGGCTGTAGAGATATCAAGAACAGGAAAGTAAACTAAACTATCTAGTACATGTCCATGAGCCAGAATGAATGAGTCAAGAAATAATGATAATATGCGGAAGCAAAGGATACAATAAATGAAACGCATGGAAAGTAAGACTGCATACCAACAGGATCTTCACCGCTCGGTCTAACAGCGGAAATACTCCTGATCAGTCTGCAACAAAGGTAGAAGGATCTGGGCTATGCAAAACCCAGACGTCAGCGCGTCATAACATCAAGCAATAATATTAACAGGGGTAGTACGACATGCAGGTATGAGTATGAGCAAGAATATAATGAGAATATATAACGGTGAATGTGTCAGTATAAGTGACGTGCAGAGATATCTAAACTGTGCTACGGGGTTATCTATTCTAAAGTCTTCGAAACCAAGTAATGTAATCCTCATCGTAACTCGTCGGTGATTATTCCGTAACGCCCGGAAAGACGGAAAACAATGGTTATTCCGTAACGCCCGGAAAAACGGCAAACAATGGGTATTCTGTAACGCCCGAAAAAACGGCAAACAATGGGTATTCCGTAACGCCCGGAAAAACGACAAACAATAGGATGGCCCTTTGAGTTACGTTCGGTTACAATACTGATTTCCCCATACCCCAAGTTATGTGTTCAAGTCAGGTATTGATAAATATAGAGCTAATGCTAACACAGGATCAAGCAAGTACAGGTTTGTCTGAATAGACAACAGGAAATGTCCGTAGGGACCACAGGTCAAGATTGTTGGCATTAGTAACAAGATCAGGTAACAGGTCAAGATTGTTGGCATTAGTAACAAGATCAGGTAACAGGTCAAGCTACGGCACATCAGGTCAAGTCAGGTAGTATATACATATATCAAGTCATGTCAAGTAGTAGTGTATCAGGTATCAAGTTAAGCAGTGGTATATCAGGTCATAACAGGTAGTGCACATGTGTCAAGCGGATGCTCATACTAAAACTGTAGCAAGTACGGATGCACGGTAAAGTATGGATGCACAAATATTTATCAGGGATTACATCATGACTATGTAGGATGCACAAGATCAAGTATGGAATACTAATGTAACAGTAAAATGAAATAATATGGTCTCGGCGTGCAACTAAATATGTAATAAACCATACGGATACAGACGGATACTATAAAACTGTAAATCGGTAAAATTTGCTGAATATTAAAACACAAGCACTATTATTTATTAAATAGATATCGATATAATAATATTAACATGGATAACATATTCAGACCGATTAATAACTATAAAATTGGTATTGATTAACCATGCACAAGAAAGTTCCGTTCAGAAATTCAGCGTCACCCTGATTCGTAAAATAGCTTAAAAAATAACAAACGTTCTCCAAAAGGGACGTGTCTTATACCAAAACAAAGATAATTCAATAAGGTTTTCATTTTTATAAGTATAAGCATCTCAGATTGTCCCTATAAAAAGCTATGAAATTCGAAGTTGAAAGTTTGCTGCTGGAATTTTCCTGGACAGCAGTTTAGAGACATTTTCATTTTCATTTTACGTTATTTAAAAAATTTATTTTGCAAGTAAAAATTTCATAGAGTTATAGTATTCTAAGTTATCTTCGTAACGAACTAAAGAACGTATACTGATGATTTTTCTATGATTTATAATGAATTTTATAAGGTAAGGTGTACAGTAAATTTCAGATTTGTCGTATCCGCTTTTTCAACAACGTTTCATGTGTAAACTATAATATTTTCAAATGTATAACATTATAAAATGCAGATTATAAACTAATTAAAGATAATAATAAGAAATATTACGACGATATATATTTTAAATGATATGGATGCAGTATAATGTAATCTAGTATGTCACAAGATAAGTTTTCATGATCTAGATTTAAAATGATATAAACGGATGCAAACAGAACATCGAAACGTTATAAAATTAAACATGGGGTATTAGATTTAAACTATAGGTATGGTATTTATTTAAATAGGTATAAAATGAATTATATAGCATGTAGCAAGATTAACTTGCCTAGACGGAACAAGAACGGATGTGTACAGAACGTCCTTTGTAGGCGAAATGTCGCGATGCGCGCACGGTATACGGAACGGTTCCAAACAACGCACGAGGGTGATCACGCAAGTCAGGTACGTTCACTGAATCACTCGTATCGTCAGCGACGAGCACGGCTCCGGCGGCAATCACCGGAATCAAGAAACAAGATCAAGAAAAAGAAAGAAGAAAGAAGAAGAAAAAGTAAGAAGAAGATGTTGTGTATTAAATAATGAAAGAAAAATTAAATAAATAATATATATATATATATATAAATATATATATGCAGAGGAGAGAGAAAGAGAAAGGGGTTGTTAGTTTGTTAGGAAATTAGATTTAAAATTTTAAAAGATTTTTAGATTTAAAATTTTAGATAAGAGCTTTCAGTTTGTTAAAGAAATCGTATGAAAATATTTAAACTAAATTTTAAAATTAAATAAATTGAATTTTGGCGGGATACAAAATATTTCAAAACGCGCCCGGGTTGGGTCTAAAATTCAGATTTAAAATACGAAAAATATATGCGACTTTCAAAATTCAAAATGAACGCTCAGGTAAGGAAAATGCATACCCCTAAGAACGGATGCACGCACGTGCGCGTAGCCATCCAAACACGTCCGTTTCACTGAACGGGACGAGAACAAGATGCGCGGATGCTACCACAGGGTTAGGGGGTATCATGCAGGCTATGAAATGCAATTTTAATTTATTTTCCGTGACCTAAATTGTTATATAGTAAAATGTGCGATGCCAGATGAAATGCCAATATGCACTAAACATGAAAATGCACAGTCTACATAACAAGTCAAGGTATTCTATAAATATGGATCAACAAGTTCAAGCAAGCAGGTCGGGTCGAATGCAAAGTAAAATGTAAAATACCATTCGCACCCAAACACGCTAAATCAAGAAAATACCATGGATAAGTAAATACGGGAACTGGAATTGGTATAAATGAACTCGGTTGTTACATCATGAGATAAATTTCGTTCCTACCATTGTGTGACAATGGAGTTCTGGCTTAGGCCTAGGAACCCCGTCCCATCTGTGATCCAGACATATTCTTAGGCAGTATCACCCGATCATGGAGATGGTTGATCTCCAGGGAGGTCGAGGTTAGGAGAGTAGACTCAGAGGACAACAGCGCGGATCCACTCACAAAGGCCTATTTCTCAGTAGATACTTTTATGAGATGGTTGAGTATGAGATACTTCAACCACAGCTTATTGTTGGGTATAAGATACTACAACAGATGGCCCTAGTGCAAGTGGGAGATTGTTAGTTATATGTATGCCCTAGAGGCCATTACTGTACATACGATGTATATTGTAGTGGATGCTTGGACATATATAGGGAGGACTTTCTTACTCGACATAATAGTATGCTATCTGGTTGGCCTTTATCTTAACATGTACTCTGATTGTCTCTATGTTACATGTTGATAAAGCCCTTAGGATGAGTACTTGACTACTAGGATTATGATGTAGATCATACTAGTGGGGACAGTGTAGTCGCTAAGTACATCCTTCAAATGTTCCTAGTCGTGGGAGAATCGAGACAGGGCATCGATACTCCAGAGTAGACTAGCGTATGCGCTTCTTGACCCATATGATGGGCGATGGATGATCCCATATCCATTGGTGTTTGACATTAGAGAAGGTATACGGGTACTCAGTGGAGACTGGGTACACTGGACGGACTCGCCGAGAACTCCCAGATGGTATTATACCTCACGTCAGATGGCAGTTCTCTGGTGACACTGGTACAAGTTAGTCTGTAGACCCGAGATCGTCATAGAGTCTTGTGTGATTCCCACTGTGCTTTGATTTTTATCATACCACGTCCAAGAGGGCGTGCAAAACGGTGGCTTTTGGGTACAGTCCCGAATTACATGGAGGCAATGAGCGATAAGAGGGGATTCGTCTCTCCCGGTATAGGGAGTTGATGTTGCGCTATGTTCGATTGGCTATAACTGGAAATCTCTGGCCAGGGTTGCTGAGATTTACTGGTAAGTGTTATCAGTAGTTTCTCGAACTGTTATAGACCTCATATCGACGCGACTTATCGGTTACTGGGGTCTGACGTTTACCACCCCTAGACTTGATATGCGACAAATCTGACGAAGAGACCGGACTGTACGGGAGTGTTACTGATTGGATTCGCAGGAGAATGTACAGGCTTGCCTGTTGATCTTCTGATTGCTCAATACCTGGGTGGCTGTTACGTTTAGCTGACTGTTTGCAGCTTGTGGGTGTTTGATATGATCATCACCTACTGCCGGCGTATTGACGATTCTTTAGAGTCCTACACAGAGGTTTCCTGGCTCAGACAAAACGGAGTAGGAGCACATATGTGATGTGTGCGGGACCGAGAATAATACGTGTATGTGATATCGTATTAGATTCTCGCGATATGTGATATCGGCCGGGTATATGTGATATAACTGGGTCATTGGATCAAGTGTTGATTCGATGAACTGATACATATTATATTAGTCGGTTATTTATGAAATAGCCGGATTATCGGATCAAGTGTTGATTTGATAATTTAATGTATAATTATACATTTGATATATTATATTACATTAACTAATATAATCTCACTTAAATATTCTTTTTCTCACTTGAATAATACATTGATATATATGTGATATATGTTAAATGTATTATTTTATTTTGTTACAAAATATATTATATATGTGATATATAATATTGTAACAAGTTAGGATTACAAATGCAACATGTTTTGTGGAGTTTAAACATGGTTAGGGTTTGGATTAGGGTTAATGTTATGGATGAACTTTGTGGAAGCTTCTTGAAGCTTTGACTTTAGTCTTCATCTTTTGATATTTTGTGAAGATATTTGTTAACCCAACCCAAACCTCAACCCATGGTTTATTCTCTACAAGAGTTAAGGATGTTATCTTTAACCCATGGTTGAAATTCTAACCTCATACAATAATTCAGTATTCATCACAAAAGAAATTCTTCTTCTTCTTCCTCTTGAAAAAGCTTTCTAGCTTTTGGGTTTGTGATGATTTTGAGTGAGATAAAGAAAACAAAAGAGAGCTAAATTCCTACTTCATCATCCTCATCTATTCTAGCCACTTAGATTAGGGTGTTTGCTTTGTTAATACTTGATTAGTGAAGCAATAGCTTGGGTTTCAGATTCTTCAAGATAGATCATCTTAGTTGTTGAAAATTGGAAGCAAGCTTGCATCTTTCTCTTCATGGAGCCTCTCTAGAGTCTGGGTACTTGATGATCGCAGCGAAGGGATCTCAACACGGAGCTTATGAAGTGAAGGAACGGACTACAAAGGTTGTAATCCCTAACTCTTAGATGTAAAGTTGTTTACATGCAAGTTTAACCTAATTCTCTAGTTAAGATCTTGGTTAAGATTTGTTTAGCACCCCAAAAATTTTAAAGTAGCATGATTGATGCTTGCCAAAACCTTTACAAGGTGCTATACTAACCCTACACTCGGCCGCTTAGCCAAAAAAAACATCATATATATAGAGTTTAATTAGGATTCTATCGGAAGAATTTGAAAACAAATCCTTCATACATTTTCACCATTAGATTAAATTTGGGATTTGTACGTTTAATTATATTATGTTTGGTAATAAATGAAAGATTTTATCCATAATTGTTAGCACACATTCCAAACTTGATCTAATGATGAAAATGTGTGAAGGTTATATATATATATATATATATATATATATATATATATATATATATATATATCCATCGTTTTTTCCGACGATCGGCACCCATCATCTTCATCGTTTATCATCTAAGATATGGGTGCACCAAATGGTGGATGTTGTATTTTTTCGACGCCACAGAAGGAAATCCCCTCCTATGGCCTCTTTCCTCCATTATTCTCTCTATATATATATAGAGAGAGAGAGAGAATAATGGAGAGGATTTTCTCCTATGGCGTCCAAAAAATACAACATCCACCATTTTTTCCGACGATCGGCATCTATCATCATTATCGTTATCATCTAAGATGTGCACATATCAAATTTCATGTGATTCCACCACCTTTTCACCGTTGAATTAGCAATGTAAAAAGTTCTATTGTCGGTAAACCATTAATTTTGCACCAACTAAATTAACGGTGATAAAATGGTATAATCACATGAAATTTGGTGTATCCACATCTTAAATGATAAAGATGGATGCGATGTGTGCCGATAGTCAAAAAAAATCATGTAGGATACATTTTTCCGATGTAATATGAGGAAATTCCTTCCTATGCCACCTTTCCTCCATTAACCTTATATATATATATATATATATATATATAGGATGAAAGAGGCCTAATATCTCAACCCACGTCATGATCATCATCATTATTTCAAGTACTGTTTCACTATAATCAAGGAGAAATTACACTAGAATACTGTTATTTATTAAGGTTCTTCGCTAAAACACCTCAAAGTATTTTTATTACAGCAAAAACACTTTTAACCATGGGTTTCAAGAGATTATTATAGTAAAACACCGTTAACCTTGGGTTTCAAAAGATTAAAATACCCTCTAAAGCAAAACTTAATGTATTTCACTGCAATAAAAAACCTTTAAGGTATTTTAACGAAAATCCTTGTTAGCTAAGGGATTTTTAGTAATTTACCTTTATAATGAAATAAGAGTAAATTGTTGAAAATCCCTCAGCCCATTTAAAACTTGTGGAAAAATCCCTCAACTTTTTCAATAAGCAGAAAACCCTCTAAGCCCATCAAGGTTTCTCTCAAATACAAAACTTTTTGTATTTTGATATGTCCCAAAAATACCCTTGGACATCCATGTGTGCAAGTACACAAACCGGTTACCAAGTTCTTGGCAATTAAACATGCGGTTGTGTTGTTCGTTACTTCTGATGGTTTGTCTGTAACTTCTATCCTGAGTTGCTTTTTTGTTGATTTTTGCTTAAAGTACTAAGCATTAAATGTTCCAACCATTCAATTTTCCTTTCAAATTTACTACTTTTCTCACTAAAAACCCCATTTGCCACCATAACAAGAATCATCACTTTCATTTTCTTCGTTATCCATTATCTTCTATCATTTACTCCACTTTCGTTTACTATCCAACAAACTAAATCTTTATTTACTATCTTGCTTATTGATGATGGCCCAAACTTGAACATAAATGTGTTTTATGGGTGGATCCAATGGTAAAGGTGCGGTCTTAACCATCTCAGATACTACAACATGGTTTGAATTGAAAAAAACAAGCTCATTTCAACTTGATATACCGGTTGATAAGTGAAAGCTTTCATATAAAACGGAGAAATATGGAGATCATATGATTAAGATGATAACTGAAGATAACGATATAAATATGGTTTGTATCCATTAAGAGATGAACGAGAAGGTCATCCATATGCAAGGCTATGTTAATTCTCAAGTCATTATAAGCAGATTTGATCTTTATTTGATTTGATTTTTGCTTAGAATAATATACAAGACAGTTACCTGTAATATCTAAGCACTTGCCTGGAATATCTAAAAACCTGCATGTAACTTCTAAGCACTTGTCTGGAACATCTAAAAACCTGCATGTAACTTCTAAGCACTTGTCTGGAACATCTAAGAAGTTGTCTGTAATATCTAATCTGTTACATGTCCTAATATCTAAGAAGAGTTGCTTATAATATCTAATAAGATACATGTAATATCTACATAGATTCAAATAATAATATGTCAACATAAGATTTTTCTATGTAACAGTCAACACGCATCATCGTCTTCCACTCTGGCAATTGCGTAGGACCGAGGACATGACTTGGAGTCAAGTTTACCACCGGTGAGGCAAGATGTTCAATTAATGCGAAACAATATCCCGGTTTATTGGCATGCCGCAATTGAAGGCGCATATCAAATATTCAAGGGTTTTTACGAACTTAGATGACTCTCTACTAATTTGCTATTACGAAACAATTCAACTTTGTATTGTTTAAAATAGCTTCATGTTGTTTGGTATTTTGTTTTATACTTAAGTATCCACCGTCAAGCTTCATGGATCTTTTGTACTAAAATATTACGATATTTGTTATAATTTTACTGCAAAAATTGCTTTTGGTTAAGTATGCATCTAAATGAATTTTAGAAGCTGTTTGATGAAAAGAATTTGCACTTGCCTATAACTTCTAATTAGTTGTCTGTAATTTTTAAGCAGTTGTTTGTAACAACTGTGTATTCTTTAAACAAAAGTAATGTATATTACAATCCACGGTAATTGTATCGGCCAATATCTGCGAAATAAAAGTATATACATCAATAAAAGCAGTCATTAATAAGACAACCGCCAGTATAGACGATAATATTGTAAATACATCAATAATTGTTGTCATTCATTAGACAATACATCAACAACTGCCAACATCGGCGAAATAAAACCAGTAACATCATTAATTTGTTGTCATTCATAACCACTAGCAACAATATCGATCAATATCAGCCAAATAAAAATGTTTAGATCAATCCATGTCGGTGGATGGAACCGAGCAAGTAAAAAAATTAATGTATGATAGATTTATATTTACATTGAATCTCCAAAAACTCCCTCTTCTTACATATGGCACCATGCTGTTGTTTACCCTCTTTAAGACCTTTGATGAAATGAACGTTCAAAATAGTTAGAGTTTATATAAAACAAAGATTTGAGATTTAAATGGTTAATCAGAAGGTCCTGAGTTTGAGACTTCCCATAAACGCAAGCACCTATAGTTAATTACACCCTAGTGTCTAAAGAAATATTTAAACGGGATATTTTATTAGGTTGTTCAAATCACTTCACAGAAATCATATTTAAAGATCATAAAATACTTGCAGATAGAACATGATGTAAGCAATAAATATATCTCATTGCATTTTATTTATATTTGTGTACAAGTTGAATAAATTATATTGATACTGCAAAATATATAAAAAAAAGTGTAAGAAAACTCTAATTAAGAGTTTAGTTACAAACTTGGAGTATTTTAATGTCAAGTTGACATCATATAGATGGGTACTATCCTATATGGGGGCCACATCGTTCTATTTTAAAATAAGGCGGAGTTATTAAAAGTGGGACCCACATCTTGCTTAAGAAACAAAGATATTTCTTCTATTGCGGGAAGCATGTAATGGGGCTTCCCGACCCGTCGGGAGGGGGATCCCGACCGCGGGAGGCCATCTTTTTAGGCCTCCCTACAGTTAGTTTTGGGAAGCTTATTTTAGAGCTTCCCGCCATCGGGAGGGGGCTCCGACCGTGGGAGGCCTTCTTTAGAGGCCTCCCGACAGTCACTTTAGGAAGCTCATTTTAGAGCTTCCTGACGCCGAGAAGTCTATATTTGAGACTTCATATTTTAATAAAGCACAAGTATTATATACTCTCTTTTTTATACTTATGTGTCTAGAAAGTTTATTTAAAATATCATCATTAATCTTGCGTGAATAATGGGGAAAGCACATTTGTTTGAGCTTTCAGCACAAGAAGGAAAATAACGGGTGTTCCCGTCAAAATTTGGTGCTCGAAACTTAAGCTTCATCAAGGCTGAAGTGAAAGCGTCAAGTCGAGCTATGCATGCGCAACACGTGCAAAGCACGTGGCGCGGGCCGCATATTCGGCTGAAGCGCATGCTTCAATCAGAGATTAAGTTCTATTTGGGAAAATATTTCCCCTATCTTTTTTAAACAGAAAGATATTTTCTTGTTAATAAGAAATATCTTTGGATCAATGATCCAACAATACTTAAGCATCATCTGTTGATCTTAAGATGAGTTCGAGATCTCTCAATGAGAGATTCTCTCAACTGGATTAATAATCTTCTCCTATAAATAGGAGCCCATGAGATTAATCTCTAAAAAAAGAAAATCCTTCCCATAAGTGAAGAAAAGAAATTTAAGCATCTGCAAGTTCTTCTCCTTTCTCAAAACCTTCGATAGGGAGATTAATCTCCATAAAAAGAATCTTAAGCTTCAATAGGAACTTAAGTTCTCTCTTTGGATTGAAGATCCTTGGGTCAAGTCTCTTCCTTGTCGAGAACTTAAGTTCTCATGGAGGGATTTTTGATCTCATGATCTGTGATTTGGAGGAAAACTTAAGTCTTCCTCCATCAAGAAACATATGATTGTCAAGATCTCCCTTAAAACCGAAACTTAAGCATCGCAAGACCCAGTCCCCAAAGATATATAGCGTGACCAAAACAAAACCCAAGATCATAAAACGTTGATCTTGTTGATTTTAATGGCTAAAAAACCATTAAACAAAAGTTTAAGGTTCATAAAATTCAATTCTTTTCTCTGGAAGGTTAACCTTCCATGAACAAGATAGAGATTAATCTCTAAAACCCTAATCGCACCACGTGATATGCACGTGAGCATGGGTAAAAGTCGTGCGCTTGCAAGAAAGTTGCGTCGGATCTTAATCTCTACAATTGGGCCGCGCCACGCGAAATACATATGCATGCGCCAAATGCTAAGAAAGATGGGTCGCTTTAGTGCCATGTGATATGCATGTGCGCTCGAGCCGCGCCAAGCTGATGCCACCATGTGCCACGTTATATACACGTTGGTATACGCTTGAGCCGCTAGCCGATATTCGAGCCGTGTGCCATGTGCCAAGTTATATACTCCAAGCATGTTTGGGTGTCAAACGGACCCCATCCTTAGCCCCAAATTAGCTAAGTCCTGAACCTTAAGCTTCATTGAGCACGTATGCTCAAGATGTTCTAAGTTGATCTTAGTCTCAAATAAGGCTAGCGATCCTTAGATAAGATTTATGCATGCGAACCTATGGACCTCACAAATATGGGATATGCGTCCTAAGTTCGTCCCCGTTGGAAAATCAAAATACCAACATGGACCCCATCAAGCAAATACTTGACCCAAATCTGAAATATATACAGATTTAGACTAATCTGCGCCCTACGAGCAACGACAAAATTAGTCTCCATACACAATCCAAGAGCAACCCAAAATAAACAAAAACCAAAACACGACATACGAAGCTAAAAACATGGAGTGCAAAAAGTTGTTGTCGTTCGTGATAACGTAATTAGCTGCAGAGACTTGCACCTGTAGGAAAAATGCATCCCCACAATCAATAAACCTCTCACCTTGAAAGGGGATCTGAAAGTCATATATACCAGTGGAATCCTTCCAAACCTTCGATATATGACGCTATAAATCAATTATGTGTTTTTGGAGAGGTGGATGGATCAAAACTATGCATTTGCACCAAAATTCAAGTAAGATGTTCAACACCAATTCGTTTCTGACCGGTTTTTAACGGTAAACAATGAGTAGCATTATTTTCAAAGTATGTGGTGTTGAGGTCAAAAATTACATCCTACGGCCGAAGTCAAAAAGTCAAATTCAAGACCCGAAAAATGGGCCCGGGCCCAAGCCCGATTCCAAATCAAGTGGACCCAAGCCTGAACACAAGCCAAGTGGGCCCAAACCCAGCCCAACCGGTCCAAGCTCAAGGATGGGGCCGCCCCTTATGCCAAGAAAAGAGAGAAAGTGCAATAAAATGGATTTAATATATAATAAGTATGAATAATGTAGAAATGACAGGCATACAACCAATTTTGTAAAGCGTAAGGGCTTAAGTGCAAATGTGTAAGAGTATTTAAATCCAACAACATGCTAAATGATAAAATTTTCCTCTCTCATAATTTTTCTAAGGTTTCGAGCCTCCTCTCCCCCCCCCCCCCGGCGCAAGGTTCTTCATCTGTTCCATATCAATTTAGAGAAAAAGCTCTCTTTTTTATAAAAATAACTTAGATAAACCCACAAATCCAAAGAAAAGAACCTTTTTCTTCTATCAAATCTTATAAAGGAGAACCCATCACTTGAAGAAGAAAGCTCATCTCAAAAGTCTAAGATCCAAAATCAAGCTCAAGAAAAGGAGCAAGCTTTTTTTATCAAGCTTGAAGAACAAGAGAGCATAAGGGTTCTTGGGGTGAAAGCCTATGGATTTCATCCCGAGCAAGCATATTTTTCGAATAGGGAACTCGACAAAAGCCTCCGCGCCCTGTGAAAGAATGACCCACGTCGGATACCCCATAAAGGGGTTATCCACTACTTTCGGAAGTCCCCTCAAAAGGATTTTCCATTGCTACCCTCCGTGCGGAACCCGTCAGCGGAGACCCCCATGGGAGGTACCCGTAGTGGGGACCCCCTAATGGAGGTCCCCATGGTAGAGACCCCCTTTTGAGGTACCTACATGTAGGGACCCCTTTGGAGGCGTTCATTCATGCTTCCTTGTCTTCTCTCTCCATCTTCACTTTTCGGGAGCTCCCCGACACACACAAAAGTCTTCTACCATTCAAAAAAAATTTCTAACAGGACGCTGCTCCGGACACCGTAAGGAGGCTGCTAACCCTCTTGACCCCCGTAAACTCTGTGAGGCCCTCGATATGTCCGAAACACCCTTAAAATTGTTTTTCAAAATACAACACGCGCATATTGCACTTTGAGTTCGCATGACCTATTCGACTTTTTAATTGGAGGTTCTCTTACCTCAAAACGAGGGGTAATTAACGGCAGATTTGTCCGCAGCTGCCGGAGATTTGAATCTACACAATCAATAGACCCCTATCTATCTTAGACAGGAGAAATCTGTATAACGCCTGACAAGCGAGCGTATCCTATCCCAATAGGGTGACGAAAAACATCCTGCATGTGAATTTTAATGCCAAAGTTTGACACTACTTAAAAATGCGTGTGGATGGGCTCTACCCTATATGGGGGCCACATCCTTCATTTTAAACAAGTGTGGATCACTCTAAATGGGACCCACACGATTTTTATAAAGAAACGAAGAAGTTTCTTGTTGCAGAATGCCTAATTTGGGGCTTCCCGATATTGGGGAATGGGGGTCCTGACTCTTGTTTGATAAGTGGGGAACACTTCTCATTTGATGTTCAAATTTGTTTTGAAAGGACATAGAATTTACTTTATGTTCAAAGTTGTTTCAAGGACATAAGTTTATAGTTTTTATGCCCATATATAGTATCGTTTTGAAGCTTAGTGAGTTAGTTTTCATATACTTCGAGCATATCGCGATTTGGTACTCTTGGGTGAGAGTATTGCCATTTTGCTCCGATGTGTTGGAGTAGACCGATTCAATCCGAAAATCTGTTTGAAGAGAATACCTTTCTTTAAGGTATCTGAAATTCTATTATTTTAAAGCCATTCATATTCATATATGGTCTCGTTTCGAAACGTAGTGGGTTATCTTTCATATGCTTGAACAGATTGTGATTTAGTACTTTCGGGTGAGAGTTATGACCGTTTTGCTCCGATATGTCAGAGCAGGCAGATTCAACCCGAAAATCTGTTTTTACGAACATATAGCCTTTTATGTTCAAAACCTTGTTTTAGAAAATAGAGTTTCTTCTATTTTTAATTTGTAGGAAACGTAGAGTTATATTCTATATTCTAAGATATGAAGAAAATAGGGTTTCCCCCATTTTTATATTGTTTTGTAGAAAATAGAGGATTCCCCTATTTTCATGTATTGTAAAAATAATATTTTTTTCCATTTTCAAGATGAACACATATATTGTATTCAAAAGGGAACATAGCTTTTAGGCCATGTTCCGTAGAAAGAATATAACATTTTACTATCACGTTCCATGAAGAGATGTGATTTTTATATCTCCAAAATGAATTATGTTTCCCTTATTCACAATATTTTATTGAGGGACATGAGGGTTATGATCCATATCCTTGTGCTTCTGTTTTAGGGAAATAAGGTTTCTCCTATTTTCAAATTCTATGACAGAAACAGGGTGACCTGTTTCTTTTTATGCACAACATAGGATGAAACCCATGTTCTAAAAAGTCCAATTTATAGAGAACATAGGATGAAGCCATGTTCTTAATTCGTTCTTCTCGGGAACATGGAAACTCCATGATCCAAATCTTCATTTTGTTGAAGAGATGGAAAAGAAGTATCGAGAGGAATGGAGATTCCATTTCTATAGTTTCCTATATTGAGAAGAATGGTTATTCAATCGTCTATATAGAGAGAGAAGAAAGATGTTGAGAGGAATGAGAATTCCATTCCTATAGTTTTTCTTTTTCTTTTTCTTCTCCTTTTCAATTAAATCAAGAGTTGGGACCGAAATTAAAAAAAGAAAAAAATAATAATAAAAAAAAGCCGAAATGATGGGGCAACCCGCAATAAATCAGCGAGTAAAAATAAAGATGAAAATAAAGCCGAAATGATGGGGCAACCGCGAATAAATAGCCGAAATGATAGAGTAATCGCGACCTTCGCGATAAGAAAAGCTGAAATGATAGAGCAATCGCGGTAAAAAATGGCGAATGATGAGTCGCTCATGGTACCATATTCCAGTGCAGCGATACAGACGCCAACCAAAACTCAAATCCCAAACGGCGAATGATGAGTCGCTCCTGGTACCATATTCCAATGCAGACGCCGTCCAAAACTCAAATTCCCAATGGCGAATGATGAGTCGCTCATGGTACCATATTCCAGTGCAGAGATGGAGACGCCAACCAAATCCTAAATCCCTAAATCCCAAACGGCGAATGATGTGTCGCTCCTGGTACCGTATTCCAGTGCATCGATGCAGACACTGTCCAAAACTCAAATTCCCAATGGCGAATGATGAGTCGCTCCTGGTACCATATTCCAGTGCAGCGATTCAGACGCTAACCAAATCCCAAATCCCTAAATTCCCAACGGCGAATGATGAGTCGCTCCTGGTACCATATTCCAGTGTAGCGATGCAGACGCTAACCAAATTCCAAATCCCAAAACGGCAAATGATGAGTCGCTCCCAGTATCACATTCCTGTGCAGCGATGCATACGCCAACCAAATTCCAAATCTAATACCTCAACGGTGGATGATGAGTCGCTCCTGGTACCATATTCCAGTACAGCGATGCAGACGCCGACAAAGTCCCGAAATCCTTCCGGCCCTACGGTCTGGATCATACATCCTGCAAAACCGTATACAATCCACGGGCGTAAACGACCCCTATCTCTCCCAAGTCTTACCGGCGAGACCACATTCAAAGCCCCCCAGCGATGAAGATTCCCCCCCAAAAAAGGTATGTCCACAGGTAAAATGGGCACGGATGAAAACCCGAAAGGGCTCCGTGAGTAAAAACAGCAGGACTGCCAGCTAGTTTGTGAAAACCCGAAAAGGTGCAAACTCGTGAAAAAGAGATGAAATGCACTCGCAAAGTCCTCTCGACTTCGTGAGGAGAAAATTCCTGCGTGAGATCCTTACGACTAATAAAGGAGCAACACGCTTAGGAGTCCCCACAACTCCTAAGGAGAAAATACACCTACGAAAATACTCACTTGGGACCTTTACGGCCCATAAAATTGAAAAGCTTTAGGTGATAGGGATCTAAACCTGTCTCCTAAGCCACCAATTCCCAAATCCTTCCGGGGCAAATGATGAGTTGCTCCTGGCATTATTCCAGTGCAGCAATGCAGATACCGCCCAAAAAACCAATTCCCTAATCCACTCATGGCAAATGATGATTCGCTCCTGGTACCATATTCCAGCGTAGCGATGCTTATGTCAACCCGAATCAAGTCCAACCAACAAGTTATGCGTCGGAATCATGCTTCGTCTCAGAGTGTATCCCACGTCGAAATCAAGCTTCGCCTCGGTGTATCTGCCTTCCCTGTTGGAATTATACTTCGGCTCGGAATCAACCAGCGACCTCCCCATCGGAATTAAGCTCCGCCTCGGAATCAAGTCGACCAACAAGCTCTGCACCGGAATCATGCTTCGTCTCAGAGTGTACCCCACGTCGAAATCAAGCTTCGCCTCGGTGTATCTGCCTTCCCTGTCGGAATTATGCTTCGGCTCGGAATCAACTAACGACCTCCCCGTCAGAATTAAGCTCTGCCTCGGAATCAAGTCGACTAACAAGCTCTGCGTCGAAATCATGCTTCGTCTCAGAATATACCCCGTGTCGAAATCAAGTTTCGCCTCGGAGCATCTGCTTTCCCTATTGGAATTATACTTCGCCTGGTAATCAACCTCTGCATCGAAATTATGCTTCGGTCAGAATATCTGCCGCCCGTCGGAATCATGCTCCGACCCCTTTGGAATCATGCTCCACTCGTCAGAATTATGCTCCGACCCCTCTGGAATCATGCTCCACTCGTTGGAATTATGCTCCGACCCCTTTTAGAACCATGCTCTGCTCATCGGAATCATGCTCCGATCCATGAAATCATGCTTCGCTCTTCGGAATTATGCTCCGACCCCTTTGGAATCATGCTCCGCTCGTCGGAATTATGCTCCGACCCCTTTGGAACCATGCTCCGCTCTTCGGAATCATGCTCCGATCTCTGGAATCATGCTCCGCTCTTCGGAATTATGCTCTGATCCTTGGAATCATGTTCCGCCCGTCGGAATTATACTCTGGCCCCTTTTGAATCATGCTTTGACCTCTTGGAATCAAGCTCCGCTCTTCGGAATTATGCTCTAACTCTCGGAATTATGTTCCGATCCCCGGAATTATACTCCCGGGATGATGCTCCGTCCCTGGAATGTTGTTCCACCTCGAAATCCAACTTCAAGATCTATCAATTTCATGCACACAACTTATGCATGCGGTGTGCATTCATTGATGGGGGGCACTTTGTTGGGGTCAAAAATTGCACCCCGGTTGACCAAGTCAAGATCAACCCCAACTCAGGTGGGCCCAAGCCCAGGTCAAGCGGGTCCATACCCAAATCGAGCCCGCGGCCAGCCTCTCTATGCCAAGATAAAAATCATGCAACAAATAATTTTGATGTAATTTTTTGTGCATGAATGTAAGCAAAATGGGCATAAAGCCAAAATTCTGTAAAGCCCATGGCTTGTATGCAAAAAGAAAGAGCACATGAGGCATGCGATGGGCAAAATGCCATTTTGTAAAACCCAAGGGGCTATATGTAAATGTGTAAGCCTATATAAGGCAACATGATGATGAATAAAAAATAACAATTTCAATCTCTAAAAACTCAAGGGTTTTTGTGCCTCCTTTTCTTTTCTCAAGGTTCTAAACATTCTTCCCATTTTCAATTAAATCAAGAGTTTTACTCTTCCTTTTTCAAAACTGAATAGTTTTTCACCACAAAACCCACAAAGGGGAGCTCAGATCTTCTATTAGATCTCAAAAAGGGAAGATTTTTAAATCTCGCCCCCTTTCTCCAAGATCCGGTCAACCGAGAGGAAGAAGAAGGAGACCCATCTCCAGAAATTCCATCTTGGGAATATCTAGGGCCAAAGGGGAGAAGAAAAACAGCCCCCTTTGATCATTTCTAAATATTTTTAGGAGTTTAACTCCATTCAAGATCTATTGGAGTTCAACTCCCTAAATTAATCTCTGTCAGGAGTTCAACTCCATAGTCAAATCGGGAGCACATCTCCCAGTGCAGAGACCAGGTCCCTTTCCCTGCTGAAGCCCAACGCCCGCGTACCAAGCACGTGGGGCGCTGACGCCCAGCGCCCTCGTGCCATGCATGTGGGGCGCTGGCACCCGCGAGCCAAGCACATGGGGCGCTGGCGCCCTGCGCCCGTGTGCCATGCACATGGGGCGCTGGCGCCCTGCGCCTAGCGCCCAGCACGCTAGCGCCCCACGTGCCAAGCACGTGAGGCACTAGCGCCTTGCGCCTGCGTACCACGCACGTGAGGCGCTGGCCCCCACGCGTCCTTTGGACGCTTTTTCCCCTTTCTTATATATATATGTGTGTGTGTGTGTGTGTGTATATATATATAGATACACACACACACTCCCCGACACTGTCACCTGTTGGAAACAAAAATTCTGACGGGGCGTTGCCCCGCACCCCGTAAGGGGGCTGCTAGCCTCCTTGACCCCCAGCCCGCTATCCGGGTAGTGGGACCCCCCGTAAAAACTCTGCGGGGCCCTCGATATATCCAAAACCCCTTCAAAACACAACACCGCACATTGAGTTTCGCATGACCAGCTTGACCCATCAATCGGAGGTTCTCTCGCTCCAAAAGCGATGGGTAATTAACGACAGCTTAGTCCGTGGCTGCCGGAGATTCGGATACCCATAATCAATAAGCCCCCGCCTGCCCTGGGCAGGGGAAATCTGTAATGCGCCTGATAAGAGCGCGCGTACTCCCATCTCAATGGGGTGACGAAAAACACCCTACAGACCCGAAAGGACTTGACACGAGGGTATAACACTTTAACCGAGTAGTTAACGCCTTCTTATAATTTAGTTTTTGCAAGTTAAGATTTAATCAAAATCCTAAAAGGGAAGAGTCTATGTTGCATAGCCAAACATGATCTTTTGATGTGTAAAAAATCATTTTTGATGGATTCCGCCTCCTCGAGAACACGTGGGTGTGATACATAGACTTACATACCAAAGGCCCTACAAATCGACTGAGCCGGGTCCACTCAGCCGCATGTGTATCCACGGATCCACCATTCTGCTTTAGGCCAATAAACTTCTTTTCCATTTCCTTCTTAACAAACTGCAGAAAGAATTTCTCCAAGAAACTCCGTGTAAAAGCCCGTCAAGCTGATCAGCTTTGCAAAACGTGTCTTCTTGACAAGCCACCAATCGCTAGCATAATTCTCACCAACTGGATGCGTACCATATCCACCCCTTTCCCATCCGGAATTTGAGCAGCAACTAAAAGATTTTCTGTATTCACCAGCCACTGCTCCACCGGTAATGGCTCCTCCAATCCTATAAACGTTGCCGGACTGAGCTACCTGAAGTCCGCTACAGTACCCTCATGCTGAACAGCTCAAGGAACTGCCGCCCTCATCAGTTGCCATGATAGCAGTCTGTTGGGCCGTCCTCAAGCCCTCTTGGAAAGCCTTAGCCTGTCGCTGGTTTAGTTCTGTCTAACGTTTCTGGTTCTCCAGCATGCCGCGTATGACCCCAAGTAGTGCGTCGTCGTCGACACGCCTCTGATATTCCTGTAAATCTTTTCCCGCAATGATTCTGAAATAAAGAACTAACGACGAGAATTAGCAACGGAAACAAAATTCAATAAAACAAGGATTCAAGAACTGGAATGATAAGCAATAGTGTGGCAGGACATGTTTCTATAATTCGGGTTTCACGGTTAATGCTCGCGGTACCATACCCAACTACAAACTGAGCTAAACCCGACTAACCTAAACCTATGCTCGAATACAAACAAAATCTTGTCACGCCCTGCTTCCCAATACACTCAAATACGGGAACGTAACAAAACCAACCATACTACCTGCAGTACGGAAATATCCTTCCATAGTCACATTACGGCTGTTAATCAGTAATTAAGAACAATATAATAATAAATCTATCTATCGCATGTCCAATGGCCACAAGAAATGATAACATGAAACAATAGCGGAAGCAATAGGGTCCAAAGAAATAAAGAAACAAATATCCAAATCTACCCCCTTCGGTTCACAAAATAAACATACAACGTGTTATACTCGAAAATAAACCTAAACTGTAACAACTATCTCAGCGGATGCTCCTCACTAATCAGCAAGCTTCTCAAAGCATTCATAATCCTTCTCTGCTAAAGTTAAAAGATATGTACTATGCATAACCCAGACGTCGGTGTGTCATAAATAATATCATAATAATATAACCAGTGTGAAATATAGTATATACCAGGTGCAAGAACTAGATGTCATGACTATAAACGATAAGCAATTGCAATAATATGTAATGTAACAGGCAAGATATATGGAGTCAATCATGTCACGTGTATCATATGGGTTCATGTTTCTAGGTTCTCTATCCTAAAGGTATTTGAAACCAATTAATATAATTCTTATCGTAACTCAACAGTATATATCCCGCTCATTCCCCACTGGACCACGGTACAATATATCTCGTTATTTCCCTACGGGACCACGGTACAATCAACAACGGTTATTCCGTTCACTCCCTGGAATCACGCCAACAATAATATCCTCTTG